>NC_059615.1:22281555-22379055 GCF_020424385.1 Procambarus clarkii
AGGGAGGGTATGGGGTGAAAGGGGAGGGAGGACGGGAAGGAAAGGGGGGGAGGGAGGACTCGGGAGGAGGGGAGGGGTAGAAGGTGTGGGGATTGGGTGTGGGGGGAGGGAGATTTGGCTGAACTTTTGAGTGGGGGCAGGGAGGGTTTGGGGTAGGGGGGTTTTCTATGCAGAGGAGGGAGGCGGGTTGTCCTCCCTTCTGGTGTTACTGGGTAGCTGGTTGTGGGTTCCCCCCTCGCCTCTGGGGGTGTTTGTGATGGGAGCTGTGACTTCCTGGTTTTTCCCCTCTCGCCCTGCGCCTCTTCCTTGCTTCTGCCGCCACGGCTCTCTCCTCCCTTGTCATGTCTCGCTGGAGGAATACATTTTTTAATTTTCCCACGTTTTTCAGGGAGCTCTTCCTTGATAGGATCCTCTCCTTTGTGTTCTCGTTTGCAAACACTATCTTTATCATTCGGTCTCGGTCTTTGTTGTACCGGCCTAGCCTGAAAACCTTCTCAATGCTATGCTCGGCCCCTTCCATGTCTAGTGCCTTTAGTACTTCATTCACTGCTGATTTGTCCTTGTCATCCACTCTGTCCTATTGGTTCCTTCCTGTTCCCTAATACCCACAGCAACCACTGATCTTTTCCTTTCCAGCAGTTGGCTAGTGGAGCGTGCCGCCTCCTGCGAGGTGGCTGCTTTCATGGCCACCCTCCATCACTGCAGTCATTACTTCAGAGTTATTTTTTTTTAGTATTTCCGCAAATGTTGCTTTTTATTGTGGCATTCTCATCCAGAAAACTATTACCACCTTCTCCCTGGGTGGTTTTCTGACTCTCAGCCTCGATACCATTCTCTTTGAGGGTTCTAATCTCCTCCTTTGCTGCTGTCAGCTCTCTTTCAGGTTGCTTATTTCGTTCTTCATTTCCTGCATCATTTCTTGCATCTCACTCTTGATGTCCTCCAGAAACTGGCGAACATTTCCTTCATCTCGTCACCTTGGCTCTTTCCTGCTCCCCTGGGACCTCTGGCTGCCATCTTGACCCTGTTGGGATGGGGGGGGGAGAGAGAGAGAGGGGAGAGAGAGAGAGAGAGAGAGAGAGAAAGGGAGTGATAAAGGGAGAGATAAATGGGTGGGTGGGGGGGGGATCCGACCCTTCCACTGAAGTGAGAAGAAGGTAGAAGGGGAGGGGGGGAGGAGATGGAGAGAGAGGCGGAGGGAGAGGAGAGGGAGAGAGTGGATGAGGAGATAGCGGGTGAGGGAGAGAGCGGGTGAGGGAGAGAGCGGGTAAGGGAGAGAGGGGGGAGGTGTGTGTGTGTGTGTGGGCAGAGAGGGAGGGGGAAGGAAAGAGAGGGAGGGGGAGGGAGGGGGAAGGAAATGAGAGGGAGGGAGAAGGGGAGAGGAGGTAGAGAGAGAGAGAGAGGGAGGGAGAGGGGGAGGGAGAGAGAGAGAGGGAGAGAGAGAGAGAGAGAGGGAGAGAGAGAGAGAGAGAGAGGGAGAGAGAGAGAGGGAGAGAGGAGAGAGAGAGAGAGAGAGAGAGAGAGAGAGGAGAGAGAGAGAGAGAGAGGAGAGAGAGTGAAGAGAGAGAGAGAGCAGAGCAGAGAGAGAGGAGCAGGAGAGAGAGATAGTGGTAGTGGGAGAGAGGGAGAGTGGGGAAGGGGAAGAGTGTGTGTGTATATGTGCGCATTCTGGGGACGAACTGGGGGGGGGGGGGGCGTGGGGTGGGGTTGGGGCGGATGGGGCGGAGATGGCGACTAAGTCAGGTCAGGTCAGGTGGTGGGGTCAAGAGGGGGGGGATAGTAAGGTCTATCCCAGGTGTTAATGCCTTTTCCCCTGACTGAACAATTGTGTGTGTGTGTGCGCGTGCACGTGTGTGTGTGTCTGTTTTAGCGTGTGCACACTTGTGTGCGTGTATACGTACGTGGGCGGGCGTGCTTGTATGTGTCAAGATATCCCTTATGCGTTACCTCTGCCTAAATGAGCCACTCTGAGATTTTTAAATATATTTGATATCCTGAACGAGAATTTGATAATCTTTTACCTCAATCTGTACACCTGATTAATTGACCAGAGAGGGGTACATACCAGACTGCCTCCCGCTCACACAACCAGATGAGCGATGTATGATGACGATGTTTATCCTTCGTTGTCTCCCACTAGGTGATTCACTAAATGCTGGTAGATTGATGAGGTCTTCTTCTCTGTCTACACAAAGCTCTGGAGTCAGTCACTCCAGTCTGGAGTGTGTGTGTGTGTGTGTGTGTGTGTGTGTGTGTGTGTGTGTGTGTGTGTGTGTGGTGTGTGTGTGTGTGTGTGTGTGTGTGTGTGGTGTGCGTGTGTGTGTGTGTGCGTGCGTGCGCGTGTGCGTGTGCGTGCGTGCGTGCGATAAAGGCTGCTCCAGAGGTATATACATAGTTAAGAGCTCTGCAGTAGTTAATAAACTACAGGAGAGGCTGGACTGGTATTCACCAAACACTTAAGTGACCAATTACAAACCTGCTCATGTCTCCTCAGTTCTGAAGCTTTACCATTCCTGTAAGAGTTAATGAGCTGGGAAACACTACTATAACAACAATAATCTTTGGGTTGTGAAGTGTAGACGCTCGTAAACCATTTAATCAACTCAAACTAAGCCGCCATAATCCAGGTAAGATGTACAGGCTTCGTAGTGGAGATGTAAATACTTGATAGGTCGTGATCCAGCAGCTGGCTGAGGGGAATGGGAGGCAGAATGTCTTGTTGTGAGGCCGCGTCCAAGGCCAGCAAGGAGGAGGCCTGGTCGAGGACCGGGCCGCGGGGATGCTAAGCCCCGAAACCATCTGCAGGTAACCTCGAGGAGGTTGGTGCTTCCTCTTGCCGCGTGTACCAGTAGTGCCACTTCTCTCCCCCCCCCTCTCTCTCTCTCTCTCTCTCTCTCTCTCTCTCTCTCCTCTCTCTTCTCTCTCTCTCTCTCTCTCCTCTCTCTCCTCTCTCTCTCTCCCTCTCTCTCCATCTCTCCGTCTCCCCCCCTCCTCTCTCCTCATTCATCTCTCTCATTCATCTCTCTCTCTCTCATCTCTCTCTCTCTCTTCATCTCTCTCTCTTCTCATTCATCTCTCTCTCTCTCAATTCATCTCTCTCTCTCGTCATCATCTCTCACCTCATCTCTCTCTCATCTCTCGCACGCACGCACGCACGGCAGTCCTGCTCCTATGATCCCAGGTTCGATTCCTAGACGAGGCAGAAATAAATTAGTGTCTTTTACCTGATGCTTCTGTTCACCTAGTAGTAAATAGGAACTTAGGAGTTAGACAGCTGCTACAGACTGCTGCGAGTGTAACCAGAAAAGAATCTAATGACCTTTCCATATTTATGTTTGTTGTTAAAGATTCGCTACCTGGAACAAAAAATTCCAAGTAGCACGGGCTATGGTGAGCCCGTAGTGCCTTATTTTGCTTCCATATTTAGGAGGAAAGGGGCACTTGGTGGTGCTTTGAGTGACCCGGTGTGTGTCAACGGCCATAGTTGGGCTGTTTATAACCACCTTCAAGTACCAGTTGCCCATAGTTGGGATAGTCATTAACCCCTTAGTCCCCCTCGTGCCCATTCTTTTCCTAATCCACAACTTATCCCCAAAATACCTCTCAAGTTCAGATTTGAAAAAACTAACACTTTTTGGTTTGGTAATGAGCGGTGGGGGTGTGGGTGGGGGGGGGGGGTACCTAGGGGGGTGGTGGAGGGGTTCAGCAATTAACAATGCACAAACAACAGGGTTTCATCAAGGGAACATATAATCTCTTCTCACAACCAGACCATCACTTGAGAAATCTTAATAAGCAACACAGAAATCATCGATAGATACAGCGATAGCAGGAGACTCGACATCAGCGAGGCACTACACATCAAAAAGTCAACACCAGCAATCAACAGCCAATTAACACACAACTATATTCTACCCACTTCAAGCACCGAACCAACATAGAAGCAGCAAGAGAATATATGGGCCAATAGGCCTTCTGTAGTTACTTTCATTTTTATGTTTTCATACCCAATTTATACCCATTGATTCGTGTTCTGTCACCCAACCCAAAACGAATATAAGCATGATATATGTTATGTGTGAACCAGTCTTTGAGAATGTAAGAAGCCTTTACGAAACGCTTTTAGGTGTCAGACCAAAAATAAATATGTAAAAACTGAATTTTGGAGAGTTAATTTTTCAATTACCCTCGACAGCTCGACAGTGAAGAAAAACGTAAGCAATATTGAAAAGATTCATGTTAGAATTATTAATCTCACCCTTTCGGTCATATTCAACAACACATATATATATATATATATATATATATATATATATATATATATATATATATATATATATATATATATATATATATATATAATATGACTGTCAGACCACGGAGGAAAATGAAACAGGAATTTCCTTAAGTACTTTAGTATATTAAATACATCTTCCTTCTGAAGATGTATTTAATATACGAAAGTACTTAAGGAAATTCCTGTTTCATTTTCCTCCGTGGTCTGACATTGTCACATTCTTAATCACGTGTTTATTTTCGTGATATACACACACACATATATATATATATATATATATATATATATATATATATATATGTGTGTGTATATGTACGTATAAACAACTCGATAAATAATAATAATAAAACAAAGAGCCTTAAACAGAATAACATGTGTGGAAGCACCGGAGTGTGTATATATGAATGCTACACAGTATTCATCTACAGACATCCACATATGGTGAAACACATGTGAAGACCCTCTCACACACTCACAGCTCCCTGACAAGAGGGAGCCAGCTTAGCTTAGCTGCCAACACCCACACATCGTGTCAGCAAGGCGGACAGCCCGCCCGCCTGCTTTCATACCTCTCACTGTATTTCCCACTTCTATACTTCCCCTTCACCTATGCCTCTCCTTCCTCTTTACTTCCTCCCCCCCCAAAAAAAAACCCACTGTATGAGGCCTTCCTTCATAACGGGGCCTCGTAGCCTGGTGGATAGCGCGCAGGACTCGTGATTCTGTGGCGCGGGTTCGATTCCCGCACGAGGCAGAAACAAAATGGGCAAAGTTTCTTTCACCCTGAATGCCCCTGTTACCTAGCAGTAAAAAGGTACCTGGGAGTTAGTCAGCTGTCACGGGCTGCTTCCTGGGGGTGGAGGCCTGGTCAAGGACCGGGCCGCGGGGACACTAAAGCCCCGAAATCATCTCAAGATAACCTTCACGTTTTTCACTGAGCACTTGAAGTGATCATCATTAACACTAAACCTTTACTTCTGATAATGTCGGAACTTTGAGTAAAATGTGTGTGATGATTACCCTAATGTCTGCTGGTGTGTCACCACAGTGTCTGCTGGTGTGTCACCACAGTGTCTGCTGGTGTGTCACCATAGTGTCTGCTGGTGTGTGTCACCATAGTGTCTGCTGGTGTGTGTCACCACAGTGTCTGCTGGTGTGTGTCACCACAGTGTCTGCTGGTGTGTCACCACAGTGTCTGCTGGTGTGTCACCACAGTGTCTGCTGGTGTGTCACCATAGTGTCTGCTGGTGTGTGTCACCACAGTGTCTGCTGGTGTGTCACCATAGTGTCTGCTGGTGTGTGTCACCACTGTGTCTGCTGGTGTGTCACTATAGTGTCTGCTGGTGTGTGTCACCATAGTGTCTGCTGGTGTGTGTCACCACAGTGTCTGCTGGTGTGTGTCACCACAGTGTCTGCTGGTGTGTGTCACCACAGTGTCTGCTGGTGTGTCACCACAGTGTCTGCTGGTGTGTGTCACTATAGTGTCTGCTGGTGTGTGTCACCATAGTGTCTGCTGGTGTGTGTCACCACAGTGTCTGCTGGTGTGTGTCACCACAGTGTCTGGTGGTGTGTGTTACCACAGTGTCTGCTGGTGTGTGTCACCACAGTGTCTGCTGGTGTGTGTCACCACAGTGTCTGCTGGTGTGTGTCACCATAGTGTTTGCTGGTGTGTGTCACCATAGTGTCTGCTGGTGTGTCACCATAGTGTCTGCTGGTGTGTCACCACAGTGTCTGCTGGTGTGTGTCACCACAGTGTCTGCTGGTGTGTCACCATAGTGTCTGCTGGTGTGTCACCATAGTGTCTGCTGGTGTCACCATAGTGTCTGCTGGTGTGTCACCATAGTGTCTGCTGGTGTGTCACCATAGTGTCTGCTGGTGTGTGTCACCATAGTGTCTGCTGGTGTGTCACCATAGTGTCTGCTGGTGTGTGTCACCATAGTGTCTGCTGGTGTGTCACCACAATGTCTGCTGGTGTGTCACCATAGTGTCTGCTGGTGTGTGTCACCATAGTGTCTGCTGGTGTGTCACCATAGTGTTTGCTGGTGTGTGTCACCACAGTGTCTGCTGGTGTGTCACCATAGTGTTTGCTGGTGTGTGTCACCATAGTGTCTGCTGGTGTGTCACCATAGTGTCTGCTGGTGTGTGTCACCATAGTGTCTGCTGGTGTGTGTCACCACAGTGTCTGCTGGTGTGTCACCATAGTGTTTGCTGGTGTGTGTCACCATAGTGTCTGCTGGTGTGTCACCATAGTGTCTGCTGGTGTGTCACCACAGTGTCTGCTGGTGTGTCACCATAGTGTTTGCTGGTGTGTGTCACCATAGTGTCTGCTGGTGTGTCACCATAGTGTCTGCTGGTGTGTGTCACCATAGTGTTTGCTGGTGTGTGTCACCACAGTGTCTGCTGGTGTGTCACCATAGTGTTTGCTGGTGTGTGTCACCATAGTGTCTGCTGGTGTGTCACCATAGTGTCTGCTGGTGTGTCACCACAGTGTCTGCTGGTGTGTCACCATAGTGTCTGCTGGTGTGTGTCACCATAGTGTCTGCTGGTGTGTCACCATAGTGTCTGCTGGTGTGTGTCACCACAGTGTCTGCTGGTGTGTGTCACCACAGTGTCTGCTGGTGTGTGTCACCACAGTGTCTGCTGGTGTGTGTCACCACAGTGTTTGCTGGTGTGTCACCATAGTGTCTGCTGGTGTGTGTCACCATAGTGTCTGCTGGTGTGTCACCATAGTGTCTGCTGGTGTGTGTCACCACAGTGTCTGCTGGTGTGTCACCATAGTGTCTGCTGGTGTGTGTCACCATAGTGTCTGCTGGTGTGTCACCATAGTGTCTGCTGGTGTGTGTCACCATAGTGTTTGCTGGTGTGTCACCACAGTGTCTGCTGGTGTGTCACCACAGTGTCTGCTGGTGTGTCACCACAGTGTCTGCTGGTGTGTCACCACAGTGTCTGCTGGTGTGTCACCACAGTGTCTGCTGGTGTGTCACCATAGTGTCTGCTGGTGTGTCACCACAGTGTCTGCTGGTGTGTCACCACAGTGTCTGCTGGTGTGTCACCACAGTGTCTGCTGGTGTGTGTCACCACAGTGTCTGCTGGTGTGTCACCACAGTGTCTGCTGGTGTGTCACCAAAATGTCTGCTGGCGTCTTCGCCTCCGTTCACCTGTCCCGCACCTGCCCCCGTTCAACTGTCCCACACCTGCCCCCCGTTCACCTGTCCCACACCTGCCCCCCTTCACCTGTCCCACACCTGCCCCCCCTCACCTGTCCCACACTGCCCCCCCTCACCTGTCCCACACCTGCCCCCGTTCCTGCAATAATTAAAGCAAAGTAACTCTGATTATAGAATGTTATAAATATAATGTAATTGGATCATTAAGAGTATTTAAGGCGGCCCCGAGAGCTAATTATGTCATCAGAGTATAATTGGTCCTTAAGAGAATTACCCCGAGTTTTGTGGCAGAGTAAAGGGTGTTGTTGGTGAGGGTGTTGGTGAAGGTGTTGGTGAGGGTAGTGTTGTTGGTGAGGGTAGTGTTGTTGGTGACGGTGTTGTTGTTGGTGACGGTGTTGTTGTTGGTGACGTTGTTGATGGTGAGGGTGTTGTTGTTGGTGAGGGTGGTGGTGTTGTTGGTGAGGGTGTTGTTGTTGGTGAGGGTGTTGTTGTTGGTGACGGTGTTGTTGTTGGTGAGTGTTGTTGATGGTGAGGGTGTTGTTGTTGGTGTGTGGTGTAGGTGTTGTTGGTGTGAGGGTGGTGTTGTTGGTGAGGGTGTTGTTGTAGTGGTGAGGGTGAGGGTGTGTTGGTGAGGGTGGTGAGGGTGTTGTTGTTGTGTGAGGGTGTTGTTGATGGTGAGGGTGTTGTTGTTGTTGGGTGAGGGTGTTGTTGTTGTTGGTGAGGGTGGTGTTGTTGTTGGTGAGGGTGTTGTTGTTGGTGAGGGTGTTGTTGTTGGTGAGGGTGTTGTTGTTGGTGAGGGTGTTGTTGAGTTGTTGTTGGTGTTGGTGAGGGTGTTGTTGTTGGTGAGGGTGTTGTTGTTGGTGAGGGTGTTGTTGATGTGAGTGTGTTGTTGTTGTTGGTGAGGGTGTTGTTGTTGTTGATAGTGAGGGTGTTGTTGTTGTTGAGTGTGTGAGGGTGTTGTTGTGAGGTGAGGGTGTGTTGTTGTTGGTGAGGGTGTTGTTGTGATGGTGAGGGTGTTGGTGTTGTGAGGGTGTTTGTTGTGAGGGTGAGGTTGTTGGTGAGGGTGTTGTTGAGGGTGAGTGTTGTTGTTGATAGTGAGGGTGTTGTTGTTGGTGAGGGTGTTGTTGGGTGTGAGGGTGTTGTTGATGGTGAGGGTGTTGTTGATGGTGAGGGTGTGTTGTTGAGGGTGTTGGTGTTGTTGATGGTGAGGGTGTTGTTGATGTTGAGGGTGTTGGTGTTGGTGTTGTTGATGGTGAGGGTGTTGTTGTTGGTGAGGGTGTTGTGTTGTTGGTGAGGGTGTTGTGTGAGGGTGTTGTGTGAGGGTGTTTTGTGAGGGTGTTGTGTGAGGGTGTTGATGTTGGTGAGGGTGTTGATGTTGGTGAGGGTGTTTGGTGAGTGGTGAGGGTGTTGTTGTTGATAGTGAGGGTGTTGTTGATGGTGAGGGTTGTTGTTGGTGAGTGTGTTGTGAGGGTGAGGGTGTTGTTGATGGTGAGTGTGTTGTTGATGGTGAGGGTGAGGGTGTTGTTGATGGTGAGGGTGTTGTGTGTTGATGGTGAGGGTGTTGTTGTGGTGATGGTGAGGGTGTTGTTGATGGTGAGGGTGTTGTTGATGGTGAGGGTGTTGTTGATGGTGAGGGTGTTGTTGATGGTGAGGGTGAGGGTGTTGAGTGTGTTGTTGATGGTGAGGGTGTTGTTGATGGTGAGGGTGTTGTTGATGGTGAGGGTGTTGTTGATGGTGAGGGTGTTGTTGATGGTGAGGGTGTTGTTGTGAGGGTGGTGAGGGTGTTGTTGATGGTGAGGGTGTTGTTGTTGGTGAGGGTGTTGTGGTGAGTGTGTTGTTGATGGTGAGGTGTTGTTGTTGAGTGTGTTGTTGATGGTGAGGGTGTTGTTGATGGTGAGGGTGTTGTTGATGGTGAGGGTGTTGTTGGTGAGTGAGGGTGTTGTTGATGGTGAGGGTGTTGTGTGATGGTGAGGGTGTTGTTGATGGTGAGGGTGTTGTTGATGGTGAGGGTGTTGTTGATGGTGAGGGTGTTGTTGATGGTGAGGGTGTTGTTGATGGTGAGGGTGTTGTTGATGGTGAGGGTGTTGTTGATGGTGAGGGTGTTGTTGATGGTGAGGGTGTTGTTGATGGTGAGGGTGTTGTTGATGGTGAGGGTGTTGTTGATGGTGAGGGTGTTGTTGATGGTGAGGGTGTTGTTGATGGTGAGGGTGTTGTTGATGGTGAGGGTGTTGTTGATGTTGTGAGGGTGTTGTTGATGGTGAGGGTGTTGTTGATGGTGAGGGTGTTGTTGATGGTGAGGGTGTTGTTGATGGTGAGGGTGTTGTTGATGGTGAGGGTGTTGTTGATGGTGAGGGTGTTGTTGATGGTGAGGGTGTTGTTGATGGTGAGGGTGTTGTTGATGGTGAGGGTGTTGTTGATGGTGAGGGTGTTGTTGATGGTGAGGGTGTTGTTGATGGTGAGGGGGTGTTGTTGATGGTGAGGGTGTTGTTGATGGTGAGGGTGTTGTTGATGGTGAGGGTGTTGTTGATGGTGAGGGTGTTGTTGATGGTGAGGGTGTTGTTGATGGTGAGGGTGTTGTTGATGGTGAGGGTGTTGTTGATGGTGAGGGTGTTGTTGATGGTGAGGGTGTTGTTGATGGTGAGGGTGTTGTTGATGGTGAGGGTGTTGTTGATGGTGAGGGTGTTGTTGATGGTGAGGGTGTTGTTGATGGTGAGGGTGTTGTTGATGGTGAGGGTGTTGTTGATGGTGAGGGTGTTGTTGATGGTGAGGGTGTTGTTGATGGTGAGGGTGTTGTTGATGGTGAGGGTGTTGTTGATGGTGAGGGTGTTGTTGATGGTGAGGGTGTTGTTGATGGTGAGGGTGTTGTTGATGGTGAGGGTGTTGTTGATGGTGAGGGTGTTGTTGATGGTGAGGGTGTTGTTGATGGTGAGGGTGTTGTTGATGGTGAGGGTTGTTGTGTTGTTGATGGTGAGGGTGTTGTTGATGGTGAGGGTGTTGTTGATGGTGAGGGTGTTGTTGATGGTGAGGGTGTTGTTGATGGTGAGGGTGTTGTTGATGGTGAGGGTGTTGTTGATGGTGAGGGTGTTGTTGATGGTGAGGGTGTTGTTGATGGTGAGGGTGTTGTTGATGGTGAGGGTGTTGTTGAGGGTGGTGAGGGTGAGGGTGTTGTTGATGGTGAGGGTGTTGTTGATGGTGAGGGTGTTGTTGATGGTGAGGGTGTTGTTGATGGTGAGGGTGTTGTTGATGGTGAGGGTGTTGTTGATGGTGAGGGTGTTGTTGATGGTGAGGGTGTTGTTGATGGTGAGGGTGTTGTTGATGGTGAGGGTGTTGTTGATGGTGAGGGTGTTGTTGATGGTGAGGGTGTTGTGTTGAGGGTGTTGTTGATGGTGAGGGTGTTGTTGATGGTGAGGGTGTTGTTGATGGTGAGGGTGTTGTTGATGGTGAGGGTGTTGTTGATGGTGATGTTGTGAGGGTGGGTGTTGTTGATGGTGAGGGTGTTGTGGTGAGGGTGTGTTGAGGTGAGGGTGTTGTTGATGGTGAGGGTGTTGTTGATGGTGAGGGTGGTGTTGTGAGGGTGTTGATGGTGAGGGTGTTGTGTGGTGAGGGTGTTGTTGATGGTGAGGGTGTTGTTGATGGTGAGGGTGTTGTTGATGGTGAGGGTGTTGTTGATGGTGTTGTTGATGGTGAGGGTGTTGTTGATGGTGAGGGTGTTGTTGATGGTGAGGGTGTTGTTGATGGTGAGGGTGTTGTTGATGGTGAGGGTGTTGTTGATGGTGAGGGTGTTGTTGATGGTGAGGGTGTTGTTGATGGTGAGGGTGTTGTTGATGGTGAGGGTGTTGTTGATGGTGAGGGTGTTGTTGATGGTGAGGGTGTTGTTGATGGTGAGGGTGTTGTTGATGGTGAGGGTGTTGTTGATGGTGAGGGTGTTGTTGATGGTGAGGGTGTTGTTGATGGTGAGGGTGTTGTTGATGGTGAGGGTGTTGTTGATGGTGAGGGTGTTGTTGATGGTGAGGGTGTTGTTGATGGTGAGGGTGTTGTTGATGGTGAGGGTGTTGTTGATGGTGAGGGTGTTGTTGATGGTGAGGGTGTTGTTGATGGTGAGGGTGTTGTTGATGGTGAGGGTGTTGTTGATGGTGAGGGTGTTGTTGATGGTGAGGGTGTTGTTGATGGTGAGGGTGTTGTTGATGGTGAGGGGTGAGGTTGTTGATGGTGAGGGTGTTGTTGATGGTGAGGGTGTTGTTGATGGTGAGGGTGTTGTTGATGGTGAGGGTGTTGTTGATGGTGAGGGTGTTGTGATGGTGAGGGTGTGTTGTTGGTGGGGTGGTGTTGTTGATGGTGTTGTTGGTGAGGGTGTGGTGATGGTGAGGGTGTGTTGATGGTGAGGGTGTTGTTGATGGTGAGGGTGTTGTTGATGGTGAGGGTGTTGTTGATGGTGAGGGTGTTGTTGATGGTGAGGGTGTTGTTGGTGAGGGTGTTGTGATGGTGAGGGTGTTGTTGATGGTGAGGGTGTTGTTGATGGTGAGGGTGTTGTTGTTGGTGAGGGTGTTGTTGATGGTGAGGGTGTTGTTGATGGTGAGGGTGTTGTTGATGGTGAGGGTGTTGTTGATGGTGAGGGTGTTGTTGATGGTGAGGGTGTTGTTGAGGTGAGGGTGTGGTGTTGGTGAGGGTGTTGTTGATGGTGAGGGTGGTGTTGATGGTGAGGGTGTTGTTGATGGTGAGGGTGTGTTGATGGTGAGGGTGTTGTTGATGGTGAGGGTGTTGTTGATGGTGAGGGTGTTGTTGATGGTGAGGGTGTTGTTGATGGTGAGGGTGTTGTTGATGGTGAGGGTGTTGTTGATGGTGAGGGTGTTGTTGATGGTGAGGGTGTTGTTGATGGTGAGGGTGTTGTTGATGGTGAGGGTGTTGTTGATGGTGAGGGTGTTGTTGATGGTGAGGGTGTTGTTGATGGTGAGGGTGTTGTTGATGGTGAGGGTGTTGTTGATGGTGAGGGTGTTGTTGATGGTGAGGGTGTTGTTGATGGTGAGGGTGTTGTTGTTGGTGGTGAGGGTGTTGTTGATGGTGAGGGTGTTGTTGATGGTGAGGGTGTTGTTGATGGTGAGGGTGTTGTTGATGGTGAGGGTGTGTTGATGGTGAGGGTGTTGTTGATGGTGAGGGTGTTGTTGATGGTGAGGGTGTTGTTGGTGAGGGTGTTGTTGATGGTGAGGGTGTTGTTGATGGTGAGGGTGTTGTTGATGGTGAGGGTGTGTTGTTGATGGTGAGGGTGTTGTTGATGGTGAGGGTGTTGTTGATGGTGAGGGTGTTGTTGATGGTGAGGGTGTTGTTGATGGTGAGGGTGTTGTTGATGGTGAGGGTGTTGTTGATGGTGAGGGTGTTGTTGATGGTGAGGGTGTTGTTGATGGTGAGGGTGTTGTTGATGGTGAGGGTGGTGTTGATGGTGAGGGTGTTGTTGATGGTGAGGGTGTTGTTGATGGTGAGGGTGTTGTTGATGGTGAGGGTGTTGTTGATGGTGAGGGTGTTGTTGATGGTGAGGGTGTTGTTGATGGTGAGGGTGTTGTTGATCGTGTGGGTGTTGTTGGTGGTGAGGGTGTTGTTGATGGTGAGGGTGTTGTTGATGGTGAGGGTGTTGTTGATGGTGAGGGTGTTGTTGATGGTGAGGGTGTTGGTGTTGTGGTGAGGGTGTTGTTGATGGTGAGGGTGTTGTTGGTGAGTGAGGGTGTTGTTGATGGTGAGGGTGTTGTTGATGGTGAGGGTGTGTTGATGAGAGGGTGGTGTTGTGGTGAGGTGGGGTGAGTGGTGTTGTTGGTGAGGGTGTTGTTGATGGTGAGGGTGTTGTTGTTGGTGAGGGTGTTGTTGATGGTGAGGTGTGTGTTGGTGAGAGGGTGTTGTTGGGTGAGGGTGTTGTTGAGGTGAGGGTGTTGTGATGGTGAGGGTGGTGAGGGTGTTGTTGGTGAGGGTGTTGTTGATGGTGAGGTGTGTGTTGGTGAGAGGGTGGTGTTGGGTGAGTTGGTGTTGTTGGTGAGGGTGTTGTTGATGGTGAGGGTGTGGTGATGGTGTTGTGTGTTGGTGAGGGTGTTGTTGGTGAGGGTGGTGTTGGTGTGGTGGTGTTGTTGATGGTGAGGGTGTTGTTGTTGTCTGGTGAGTGAGTTCTGTTGGTGGTGTTGGTGAGGGTGTTGTTGGTGAGGGTGGTGGTGTTGGTGAGGGTGTTGTTAGTGAGGGTGGTGTTGGTGATGGTGAGGGTGTGTTGGTGAGGGTGTGTGTTGTTGGTGAGGGTGTTGTTGTTGGTGAGGGTGTTGTTGTTGGTGAGGGTGTGAGGGTGTTGTTTGATGGTGAGGGTTGTGGTGTTGTTGGTGAGGGTGTTGTTGGGTGAGGGTTGTTGGTGTTGGTGAGGGTGTTGTTGGTGAGGGGTGGTGTTGTTGGTGAGAGGTGGTGGTGTTGGTGAGGGTGGTGTTGTTGGTGAGGGTGGTGGTGTGTTGTTGAGGGTGGGGTGTTGGTGAGGGTGGTGTTGTTGGTGAGGGTGGTGGTGGTTGGTGAGGGTGGTGAGAGGGTTGGTGAGGGTGGTGGATGGTGAGGGTGTTGTTGGTGAGGGTGGTGGTGTGTTGGTGAGGGTGTTGGTGTTGTTGGTGAGGGTTGTGGTGTGGTGTTGGGTGTTGTTGGTGAGGGTTGTGTTGTTGTTGAGGGTGGTGGTGTTGGTGTTGTAGTTGAGGTGAGTGGAGAGGTGGTGTGGTGAGGGTGGTGTTGTTAGTGAGGGTTGGTGTTGTTAGTGAGGGTGGTGGTTGTTGGAGTTGGTGTTGGTGAGAGGTGGTGGTGTTGGTGAGGGTGGTGGTGTGGTGAGGGTGGTGTTGTTGGTGAGGGTGGTGGTGGTGTTGGTGAGGGGTGGTGAGTTGGTGTTGGTGAGGGTGGTGTTGGTGTGTGGTGGAGGGTGGTGGTGGTGTTGGTGAGGGTGTTGGTGGTGTTGGTGAGGGTGTTGTGGTGTTGGTGAGGGTGGTGTGAGTTGGTGAGGGTGTTGTTGTTGTGAGGGTGTTGTTGTGAGTGGTGAGGGTGGTGGTGTTGGTGAGGGTGGTGTTGTTGGTGAGGGTGGTGGTGTTGGTGAGGGTGGTGTTGTTGGTGAGGGTGGTGTTGTTGGTGAGGGTGTTGGTGTTGGTGAGGGTGTTGTTGGTGAGGGTGGTGTTGTTGGTGAGGGTGTTGTTGGTGAGGGTGGTGGTGGTGGTGGTGTTGGTGAGGGTGTTGTTGGTGAGGGTGTTGTTGGTGAGGGTGGTGGTGGTGGTGGTGTTGGTGAGGGTGGTGGTGTTGTTGGTGAGGGTGGTGGTGTTGTTGGTGAGGGTGGTGTTGTTGGTGAGGGTGTTGTTGTTGGTGAGGGTGGTGGTGTTGTTGGTGAGGGTGGTGTTGTTGGTGAGGGTGGTGGTTGTTGGTGAGGGTGGTGGTGTTGGTGAGGGTGTTGTTGGTGAGGGTGGTGTTGTTGGTGAGGGTTGGTGAGGGTGGTGTTGTTGGTGAGGGTGTTGTTGGTGAGGGTGGTGTTGTTGGTGAGGGTGTTGTTGGTGAGGGTGTTGTTGGTGAGGGTGTTGTTGTTGGTGAGGGTGGTGTTGTTGGTGAGGGTGTTGTTGTTGGTGAGGGTGTTGTTGTTGGTGAGGGTGTTGTTGTTGGTGAGGGTGTTGTTGTTGGTGAGGGTGTTGTTGGTGAGGGTGGTGTTGGTGTGGGTGTTGTTGTTGGTGAGGGTGTTGTTGTTGGTGAGGGTGTTCTTGTTGGTGGTGTTGGTGAGGGTGTTGTTGGTGAGGGTGGTGGTGTTGGTGAGGGTGATGTTAGTGAGGGTGGTGGTGGTGTTAGTGAGGGTGTTGTTGGTGAGGGTTGTGGTGTTGGTGAGGGTGTTGTTGTTGGTGAGGGTGTTGTTGTTGGTGAGGGTGTTGTTGTTGGTGAGGGTTGTGGTGGTGTTAGTGAGGGTGTTGTTGGTGAGGGTTGTGGTGTTGGTGAGGGTGTTGTTGGTGAGGGTGGTGTTGTTGGTGAGGGTGGTGGTGTTGGTGAGGGTGGTGTTGTTGGTGAGGGTGGTGGTGTTGTTGGTGAGGGTGGTGGTGTTGTTGGTGAGGGTGGTGTTGTTGGTGAGGGTGGTGGTGTTGTTGGTGAGGGTGGTGGTGGTGTTGGTGGTGGTGTTGGTGAGGGTGTTGTTGGTGAGGGTGTTGGTGTTGTTGGTGAGGGTGTTGGTGTTGTTGGTGAGGGTTGTGGTGTTGGTGAGGGTGTTGTTGGTGAGGGTTGTGGTGTTGGTGAGGGTGGTGGTGTTGGTGAGGGTGTTGTTGGTGAGGGTGGTGGTGTTGGTGAGGGTGGTGTTGTTAGTGAGGGTTGTGTTGTTAGTGAGGGTGGTGGTGTTGGTGGTGTTGGTGAGGGTGGTGGTGTTGGTGAGGGTGGTGGTGTTGGTGAGGGTGGTGGTGGTGTTGGTGAGGGTGGTGGTGGTGTTGGTGGAGGGTGGTGGTGGTGTTGGTGGAGGGTGGTGGTGGTGTTGGTGGAGGGTGGTGGTGGTGTTGGTGAGGGTGGTGTTGTTGGTGAGGGTGGTGTTGTTGGTGAGGGTGTTGTTGTTGGTGAGGGTGGTGGTGTTGGTGAGGGTGGTGTTGTTGGTGAGGGTGGTGTTGTTGGTGAGGGTGGTGGTGTTGGTGAGGGTGGTGTTGTTGGTGAGGGTGGTGTTGTTGGTGAGGGTGGTGTTGTTGGTGAGGGTGTTGTTGTTGGTGAGGGTGGTGTTGTTGGTGAGGGTGGTGTTGTTGGTGAGGGTGGTGGTGTTGGTGAGGGTGGTGGTGTTGGTGAGGGTGGTGTTGTTGGTGAGGGTGGTGTTGTTGGTGAGGGTGGTGTTGTTGGTGAGGGTGGTGTTGTTGGTGAGGGTGGTGGTGTTGGTGAGAGGTGTTGGTGAGGGTAGATCCACACCCTGGCCGCACCATACTGCCCATGATCCACACCCTGGCCAAACCATACTGCCCTTGAGCCACACCCTGGCCACACCATACTGCCCATGATCCACACCCTGGCCACACCATACTGCCCATGATCCACACCCTGGCCACACCATACTGCCCATGATCCACACCCTGGCCACACCATACTGCCCATGAGCCACACCCTGGCCACACCATACTGCCCATGAGCCACACCCTGGCCACACCATACTGCCCATGATCCACACCCTGGCCACACCATACTGCCCATGAGCCACACCCTGGCCACACCATACTGCCCATGATCCACACCCTGGCCACACCATACTGCCCATGAGCCACACCCTGGCCACACCATACTGCCCATGAGCCACACCCTGGCCACACCATACTGCCCATGATCCACACCCTGGCCACACCATACTGCCCATGAGCCACACCCTGGCCACACCATACTGCCCATGATCCACACCCTGGCCACACCATACTGCCCATGATCCACACCCTGGCCACACCATACTGCCCATGAGCCACACCCTGGCCACACCATAATGCCCATGATCCACACCCTGGCCACACCATACTGCCCATGAGCCACACCCTGGCCACACCATACTGCCCATGAGCCACACCCTGGCCACACCATACTGCCCGTGAGCCACACCCTGGCCACACCATACTGCCCATCAGCCACACCCTGGCCACACCATACTGCCCATTATCCACACCCTGGCCACACCATACTGCCCGTGAGCCACACCATACTGCCCATTATCCACACCCTGGCCACACCATACTGCCCGTGAGCCACACCATACTGCCCCATGAGCCACACCCTGGCCACACCATACTGCCCATGAGCCACACCCTGGCCACACCATACTGCCCCATGAGCCACACCCTGGCCACACCATACTGCCCATGATCCACACCCTGGCCACACCATACTGCCCATGAGCCACACCCTGGCCACACCATACTGCCCATGAGCCACACCCTGGCCACACCATACTGCCCATGAGCCACACCCTGGCCACACCATACTGCCCATGATCCACACCCTGGCCACACCATACTGCCCATGAGCCACACCCTGGCCACACCATACTGCCCCATGAGCCACACCCTGGCCACACCATACTGCCCGTGAGCCACACCCTGGCCACACCATACTACCCATCAGCCACACCCTGGCCACACCATACTGCCCATGAGCCACACCCTGGCCACACCATACTGCCCGTGAGCCACACCATACTGCCCACACCCTGGCCACACCATACTGCCCGTGAGCCACACCCTGGCCACACCATACTGCCCATGAGCCACACCCTGGCCACTCCATACTGCCCATGAGCCACACCCTGGCCACACCATACTGCCCATGAGCCACACCCTGGCCACACCATACTGCCCATGATCCACACCCTGGCCACACCATACTGCCCATGATCCACACCCTGGCCACACCATACTGCCCATGAGCCACACCCTGGCCACACCATACTGCCCCATGAGCCACACCCTGGCCACACCATACTGCCCATGATCCACACCCTGGCCACACCATACTGCCCGTGAGCCACACCCTGGCCACACCATACTGCCCCATGAGCCACACCCTGGCCACACCATACTGCCCATGAGCCACACCCTGGCCACACCATACTGCCCATTATCCACACCCTGGCCACACCATACTGCCCGTGAGCCACACCATACTGCCCATTATCCACACCCTGGCCACACCATACTGCCCGTGAGCCACACCCTGGCCACACCATACTACCCATCAGCCACACCCTGGCCACACCATACTGCCATGATCCACACCCTGGCCACACCATACTGCCCATGAGCCACACCCTGGCCACACCATACTACCCATCAGCCACACCCTGGCCACACCATACTGCCCATGATCCACACCCTGGCCACACCATACTGCCCATGAGCCACACCCTGGCCACACCATACTGCCCATGAGCCACACCCTGGCCACACCATACTGCCCATGATCCATACCCTGGCCACACCATACTGCCCATGATCCACACCCTGGCCACACCATACTGCCCATGAGCCACACCCTGGCCACACCATACTGCCCATGAGCCACACCCTGGCCACACCATACTGCCCATGAGCCACACCCTGGCCACACCATACAGCCCATGATCCACACCCTGGCCACACCATACTGCCCGTGAGCCACACCCTGGCCACACCATACTGCCCCATGAGCCACACCCTGGCCACACCATACTGCCCATGATCCACACCCTGGCCACACCATACTGCCCATGATCCACACCCTGGCCACACCATACTGCCCATGAGCCACACCCTGGCCACACCATACTGCCCCATGAGCCACACCCTGGCCACACCATACTGGCCATGAGCCACACCCTGGCCACACCATACTGCCCATGAGCCACACCCTGGCCACACCATACTGCCCATGATCCACACCCTGGCCACACCATACTGCCCATGAGCCACACCCTGGCCACACCATACTGCCCATGAGCCACACCCTGACCACACCATACTGCCCATTATCCACACCCTGGCCACACCATACTGCCCATGAGCCACACCCTGGCCACACCATACTGCCCATGAGCCACACCCTGGCCACACCATACTACCCATCAGCCACACCCTGGCCACACCCTGGCCACACCATACTGCCCATGAGCCACACCCTGGCCACACCATACTGCCCATCAGCCACACCCTGGCCACACCCTGGCCACACCATGGCCACACCATGGCCACACCTTGGCCACACCCTGGCCACACCATTCTACCCATCAGCCACACCCTGGCCACACCATGGCCACACCGTACTGTGTCATATCTCGTCGTTGGTGTAAATCTGTACAAATGGTATTTTCAGTGTGGTAAATGATCGCGGTGTAACATTTGCTCTCAGTAACAACAGAGAATATCACGTGTGTTTTATTGATATTACCTCTATAACCCTCTGTCACGCTGCCCCCTCCCCCTCCCTCCCTCGCCGGCCTGGCTCCTGCTGCTGGCTGTGTACCACTGGCTGTGGTCTGCTGCTGGCTGTGGTCTGCTGCTGGCTGTATACCACTGGCTGTGGTCTGCTGCTGGCTGTATACCACTGGCTGTGGTCTGCTGCTGGCTGTATACCACTGGCTGTGGTCTGCTGCTGGCTGTGGTCTGCTGCTGGCTGTATACCACTGGCTGTGGTCTGCTGCTGGCTGTATACCACTGGCTGTGGTCTGCTGCTGGCTGTATACCACTGGCTGTGGTCTGCTGCTGGCTGTATACCACTGGCTGTGGTCTGCTGCTGGCTGTACCCATTACTATTGTTATTATTATTGTTATATAATGTACCCATTATTATTGTTACCCACATTAGTGTTGAGAGAAGGTTGTGGGGCTGGTTGGTAGTGAGGGTGGCTGGTAGTGAGGGTGGTTGGTAGTGAGGGTGGTGGGTAGTGAGGGTGGTTGTTAGTGAGGGTGGTTGTTAGTGAGGGTGGTTGTTAGTGAGGGTGGTTGTTAGTGAGGGTGGTTGTTAGTGAGGGTGGTTGTTAGTGAGGGTGGTTGTTAGTGAGGGTGGTTGTTAGTGAGGGTGGTTGTTAGTGAGGGTGGTTGTTAGTGAGGGTGGTTGTTAGTGAGGGTGGTTGTTAGTGAGGGTGGTTGTTAGTGAGGGTGGTTGTTAGTGAGGGTGGTGTTAGTGAGGGTGGTTGTTAGTGAGGGTGGTTGTTAGTGAGGGTGGTTGTTAGTGAGGGTGGTTGGTAGTGAGGGTGGTGTTAGTTAGTGAGGGTGGTTGGTAGTGAGGGTGGTTGTTAGTGAGGGTGGTTGTTAGTGAGGGTGGTTGTTAGTGAGGCTGGTTGTTAGTGAGGGTGGTTGTTAGTGAGGGTGGTTGTTAGTGAGGGTGGTCGTTAGTGAGGGTGGTTGTTAGTGAGGGTGGTTGTTAGTGAGGGTGGTGTTAGTGAGGGTAGTGAGGGTGGTTGTTAGTGAGGGTGGTTGTTAGTAGTGAGGGTGGTGGTGTTAGTGAGGGTGGTTGTTAGTGAGGGTGGTTGTTAGTGAGGGTGGTTGTTAGTGGGGCTGGTTGTTAGTGAGGCTGGTTGTTAGTGGGGGTGGTTGTTAGTGGGGCTGGTTGTTAGTGAGGGTGGTTGTTAGTGGGGCTGGTTGTTAGTGAGGGTGGTTGTTAGTGAGGGTGGTTGTTAGTGAGGCTGGTTGTTAGTGGGGCTGGTTGTTAGTGAGGGTGGTTGTTAGTGAGGCTGGTTGTTAGTGAGGGTGGTTGTTAGTGAGGGTGGTGGTAGTGAGGGTGGTTGTTAGTGAGTGAGGGTGGTTGTTAGTGAGGGTGGTTGGTAGTGAGGGTGGTTGTTAGTGAGGGTGGCTGGTAGTGAGGGTGGTTGTTAGTGAGGGTGGCTGGTAGTGAGGGTGGTTGTTAGTGAGGGTGGTTGGTAGTGAGGGTGGTTGTTAGTGAGGGTGGTTGTAGTGAGGGTGGTTGTTAGTGAGGGTGGTTGTTAGTGAGGGTGGTTGTTAGTGAGGGTGGTTGGTAGTGAGGGTGGTGAGGGTGGTTGTTAGTGAGGGTGGTTGTTAGTGAGGGTGGTTGTTAGTGAGGGTGGTTGTTAGTGAGGGTGGTTAGTGAGGGTGGTTGTTAGTGAGGGTGGTTGTTAGTGAGGGTGGTTGTTAGTGAGGGTGGTTGTTAGTGAGGGTGGTTGTTAGTGAGGGTGGTTGTTAGTGAGGGTGGTTGTTAGTGAGGGTGGTTGTTAGTGAGGGTGGTTGTTAGTGAGGGTGGTTGTTAGTGAGGGTGGTTGTTAGTGAGGGTGGTTGTTAGTGAGGGTGGTTGTTAGTGAGGGTGGTTGTTAGTGAGGGTGGTTGTTAGTGAGGGTGGTTGTTAGTGAGGGTGGTTGTTAGTGAGGGTGGTTGTTAGTGAGGGTGGTTGTTAGTGAGGGTGGTTGTTAGTGAGGGTGGTTGTTAGTGAGGGTGGTTGTTAGTGAGGGTGGTTGTTAGTGAGGGTGGTTGTTAGTGAGGGTGGTTGTTAGTGAGGGTGGTTGGTAGTGAGGGTGGTTGTTAGTGAGGGTGGTTGTTAGTGAGGGTGGTTGTTAGTGAGGGTGGTTGTTAGTGAGGGTGGTTGTTAGTGAGGGTGGTTGTTAGTGAGGGTGGTTGTTAGTGAGGGTGGTTGTTAGTGAGGGTGGTTGTTAGTGAGGGTGGTTGTTAGTGAGGGTGGTTGTTAGTGAGGGTGGTTGTTAGTGAGGGTGGTTGTTAGTGAGGGTGGTTGTTAGTGAGGGTGGTTGTTAGTGAGGGTGGTTGTTAGTGAGGGTGGTTGTTAGTGAGGGTGGTTGTTAGTGAGGGTGGTTGTTAGTGAGGGTGGTTGTTAGTGAGGGTGGTTGGTAGTGAGGGTGGTTGTTAGTGAGGGTGGTTGTTAGTGAGGGTGGTTGTTAGTGAGGGTGGTTGTTAGTGAGGGTGGTTGGTAGTGAGGGTGGTTGTTAGTGAGGGTGGTTGTTAGTGAGGAGGGTGGTTGGTAGTGAGGGTGGTTGTTAGTGAGGGTGGTTGTTAGGGGGGGTGGTTGTTAGTGAGGGTGGTTGTTAGTGAGGGTGGTTGTTAGTGGGGGTGGTTGTTAGTGAGGGTGGTCGGTAGTGAGGGTGGTTGTTAGTGAGGGTGGTTGGTAGTGAGGGTGGTTGTTAGTGAGGGTGGTTGGTAGTGAGGGTGGTCGGTAGTGAGGGTGGTCGGTAGTGAGGGTGGTCGGTAGTGAGGGTGGTCGGTAGTGAGGGTGGTTGTTAGTGAGGGTGGTTGTTAGTGAGGGTGGTCGGTAGTGAGGGTGGTTGGTAGTGAGGGTGGTTGTTAGTGAGGGTGGTTGTTAGTGAGGGTGGTTGTTAGTGAGGGTGGTTGGTAGTGAGGGTGGTTGGTAGTGAGGGTGGTTGTTAGTGAGGGTGGTTGTTAGTGAGGGTGGTTGTTAGTGAGGGTGGTTGGTAGTGAGGGTGGTTGTTAGTGAGGGTGGTCGGTAGTGAGGGTGGTCGTTAGTGAGGGTGGTTGTTAGTGAGGGTGGTTGGTGAGGGTGGTTGTTAGTGAGGGTGGTGGTAGTGAGGGTGGTTGGTAGTGAGGGTGGTTGTTAGTGAGGGTGGTTGGTAGTGAGGGTGGCTGGTAGTGAGGGTGGCTGGTAGTGAGGGTGGCTGGTAGTGTGGGTGGTTGGTAGTGAGGGTGGTTGTTAGTGAGGGTGGTTGGTAGTGAGGGTGGTGGGTAGTGAGGGTGGCTGTTAGTGAGGGTGGTTGTTAGTGAGGGTGGTGGGTAGTGAGGGTGGCTGTTAGTGAGGGTGGTTGTTAGTGAGGGTGGTGGGTAGTGAGGGTGGCTGTTAGTGAGGGTGGTTGTTAGTGAGGGTGGTGGGTAGTGAGGGTGGTTGGTAGTGAGGGTGGTTGTTAGTGAGGGTGGTGGGTAGTGAGGGTGGCTGTTAGTGAGGGTGGTTGTTAGTGAGGGTGGTGGGTAGTGAGGGTGGCTGTTAGTGAGGGTGGTGGGTAGTGAGGGTGGTGTTAGTGAGGGTGGTTGTTAGTGAGGGTGGTGGGTAGTGAGGGTGGCTGGTAGTGAGGGTGGTGGGTAGTGAGGGTGGCTGTTAGTGAGGGTGGTTGTTAGTGAGGGTGGTGGGTAGTGAGGGTGGCTGTTAGTGAGGGTGGTGGGTAGTGAGGGTGGCTGTTAGTGAGGGTGGTTGTTAGTGAGGGTGGCTGTTAGTGAGGGTGGTTGTTAGTGAGGGTGGCTGGTAGTGAGGGTGGTGGGTAGTGAGGGTGGTTGTTAGTGAGGGTGGTTGTTAGTGAGGGTGGTGGGTAGTGAGGGTGGCTGGTAGTGAGGGTGGCTGGTAGTGAGGGTGGCTGTTAGTGAGGGTGGTTGTTAGTGAGGGTGGTTGTTAGTGAGGGTGGCTGTTAGTGAGGGTGGCTGGTAGTGAGGGTGGCTGGTAGTGAGGGTGGTGGGTAGTGAGGGTGGTTGTTAGTGAGGGTGGTTGTTAGTGAGGGTGGTTGTTAGTGAGGGTGGCTGTTAGTGAGGGTGGTGGGTACTGAGGGTGGCTGTTAGTGAGGGTGGCTGTTAGTGAGGGTGGTTGTTAGTGAGGGTGGTGGGTAGTGAGGGTGGCTGTTAGTGAGGGTGGTGGGTAGTGAGGGTGGTTGGTAGTGAGGGTGGCTGTTAGTGAGGGTGGTTGTTAGTGAGGGTGGTGGGTAGTGAGGGTGGCTGTTAGTGAGGGTGGCTGTTAGTGAGGGTGGCTGTTAGTGAGGGTGGCTGTTAGTGAGGGTGGTTGTTAGTGAGGGTGGTGGGTAGTGAGGGTGGCTGTTAGTGAGGGTGGCTGTTAGTGAGGGTGGCTGTTAGTGAGGGTGGTGGGTAGTGAGGGTGGTGGGTAGTGAGGGTGGTTGTTAGTGAGGGTGGCTGTTAGTGAGGGTGGTTGTTAGTGAGGGTGGTGGGTAGTGAGGGTGGCTGGTAGTGAGGGTGGCTGGTAGTGAGGGTGGTTGGTAGTGAGGGTGGCTGTTAGTGAGGGTGGCTGTTAGTGAGGGTGGTTGTTAGTGAGGGTGGTGGGTAGTGAGGGTGGCTGGTAGTGAGGGTGGCTGGTAGTGAGGGTGGTTGGTAGTGAGGGTGGCTGGTAGTGAGGGTGGCTGGTAGTGAGGGTGGTTGGTAGTGAGGGTGGTCGGGTAGTGAGGGTGGCTGGTAGTGAGGGTGGTTGGTAGTGAGGGTGGCTGGTAGTGAGGGTGGCTGGTAGTGAGGGTGGCTGGTAGTGAGGGTGGCTGGTAGTGAGGGTGGTTGTTAGTGAGGGTGGTTGTTAGTGAGGGTGGTGGGTAGTGAGGGTGGCTGGTAGTGAGGGTGGTGGGTAGTGAGGGTGGTTGTTAGTGAGGGTGGCTGGTAGTGAGGGTGGTTGTTAGTGAGGGTGGTTGTTAGTGAGGGTGGTGGGTAGTGAGGGTGGCTGGTAGTGAGGGTGGTGGGTAGTGAGGGTGGTTGTTAGTGAGGGTGGTTGTTAGTGAGGGTGGTTGTTAGTGAGGGTGGTTGTTAGTGAGGGTGGTGGGTAGTGAGGGTGGCTGTTAGTGAGGGTGGTGGGTAGTGAGGGTGGCTGGTAGTGAGGGTGGCTGGTAGTGAGGGTGGTTGTTAGTGAGGGTGGCTGGTAGTGAGGGTGGTTGTTAGTGAGGGTGGTTGGTAGTGAGGGTGGCTGGTAGTGAGGGTGGTGGGTAGTGAGGGTGGCTGGTAGTGAGGGTGGTGGGTAGTGAGGGTGGCTGGTAGTGAGGGTGGTGGGTAGTGAGGGTGGTGGTAGTGAGGGTGGTGAGGTAGTGAGGGTGGCTGGTAGTGAGGGTGGTTGGTAGTGAGGGTGGTTGGTAGTGAGGGTGGCTGGTAGTGAGGGTGGGTGGTAGTGAGGGTGGCTGGTAGTGAGGGTGGTTGGTAGTGAGGGTGGCTGGTAGTGAGGGTGGTTGTTAGTGAGGGTGGCTGGTAGTGAGGGTGGTCGGTAGTGAGGGTGGCTGGTAGTGAGGGTGGCTGGTAGTGAGGGTGGCTGGTAGTGAGGGTGGCTGGTAGTGAGGGTGGCTGGTAGTGAGGGTGGCTGGTAGTGAGGGTGGCTGGTAGTGAGGGTGGTTGGTAGTGAGGGTGGCTGGTAGTGAGGGTGGTCGGTAGTGAGGGTGGTCGGTAGTGAGGGTGGCTGGTAGTGAGGGTGGTTGGTAGTGAGGGTGGTTGGTAGTGAGGGTGGCTGGTAGTGAGGGTGGCTGGTAGTGAGGGTGGTTGTTAGTGAGGGTGGTTGTTAGTGAGGGTGGTTGGTAGTGAGGGTGGTCGGTAGTAAGGGTGGTCGGTAGTGAGGGTGGCTGGTAGTGAGGGTGGCTGGTAGTGAGGGTGGTTGTTAGTGAGGGTGGTTGGTAGTGAGGGTGGTTGGTAGTGAGGGTGGTCGGTAGTGAGGGTGGCTGGTAGTGAGGGTGGTCGGTAGTGAGGGTGGCTGGTAGTGAGGGTGGTCGGTAGTGGGGCTGGTCGGTAGTGAGGGTGGCTGGTAGTGAGGGTGGTCGTTAGTGATGGTGGTCGGTAGTGAGGGTGGCTGGTAGTGAGGGTGGCTGGTAGTGAGGGTGGTCGGTAGTGAGGGTGGTGGGTAGTGAGGGTGGTCGTTAGTGATGGTGGTCGGTAGTGAGGGTGGTCGGTAGTTAAGGGCTCCGTCCTGCCGTCGTGTAGGCACCACACCGGCCACTTGTCAACACCTGGGTAATACACCTGTCTCAGGTGAATCATTAACGATCACACCTGGGGATATATTGAGTCCCTCTGTCGCTTCTTTCACATCCATAATTAATACTTCGTCTGGTTCACCAGCTTTACTGTCCTCTAATGGTGGTAATTGTCTCAGTAATTGCTCTGGTGTTGTCCTGATATTGTCATGTCTGTGGTTTAGGGGTTCGTGCTGGCCACGTGCTCACTACTGTACCGCCTCGTTCCTCAACACACCCTTATCAAGGCTTGGAGCCTCTTAACATTTCCTTGTCATTGTGTATGTTGTCCACCTCCGCTCGAGCATAATCTCGTCATTTAGTCAATAACTGTTATTTTCATTGTTATGCGGCTAGCTACTAACTTGGAGTGTGTGTGTCTTGGACCTCATGTTATTATCTGGTACTCTTATGTTTATGTGTGTGTTGGTGGCTGTGTTGTGTGTGTTGGTGGTGCACCGGCCGCCGGCCTCGCCGCCACCACAAATGTCTTCTGGAAAACATTTGTGCAATTTATTCATTAGCTAAGTGCGAGGGAGACTTGTGTTTCCTCACAATAGTAAGGCGGAGACGTTTTGTGCAAGGTGGGTGGGTGTACTCTCCTAGTTGTGCTTGCGGGGGTTGAGCTCTGGCTCTTTGGTCACGCCTCTCAACCGTCAGTCAACAGGTGTACAGGTTCCTGAACCTACTGGGACGTGAGTTTCAGCTCCTTTAGCCTTTCCTCGTAGCTCATACCTCTCAGTTCCGGAACGAGTTTGGTGGCATACCGCTGAATCTTCTCTAACTTTGTCTTGTATTTAACTAAGTATGGACTTCAAGCTGGAGCTGCATATTCTAGGATTGGTCTGACATAAGTGGTATACGGAGTCCTGAACGATTCCTTGCATAAATTTCTAATGGCAGTTCTTATGTTGGCCAGTCTAGCATATGCCGCTGATGATATCCTTTTGATGTGGGCCTCTGGGGACAGGTTCGGTGTGATATCAACCCCCCAGATCTTTCTCTCTCTTTGGCTCTTGTAGGATTTCACCTCCCAGATGGTACCTTGTGTTCAGCCTTCTGCTCCCTTCGCCTAATTTTATTACTTGACACTTTCCTGAGTTGAACTTTAGCAGCCATTTTCTACACCATTCCTCCAGTTTGTCCAGGTCATCCTGTAGTCTCTGTCTATCTTCATTTGTCTTGATTCTTCTCATAATTTTTGCATCAGCAAAAATTTTGAAGAATGAGTCTATACCCTCCGGAAGATCGTTTACATATATTAGAAACAAGATGGGTCCAAGTACAGAGCCCTGTGGGACTCCGCTGGTGACATCTCGTCACCCTGATGTCTCCCCCCTCACAGTTACTCGCTGTTTCCTGTTGCTTACATACTCCCTTATCCACTGGAGCACCTTACCTTTCACTCCTGCCTGTTGCTCCAACTTTCGTTACAGTCTTTTATGGGGTACTGTGTCAAAGGCTTTCTGACAATCCAAGAAAATGCAATCTGTCCACCCTTCTCTTTCTTGCCTAATTTTTGTTGCTTGGTCATAGAACTCTATTGACCCTGCGAGGCACGATTTACTATCTCGAGCACGATCTACTCGATCATATTTACTAGCTCGATCCTGTGTGTGTGTGTGTGTGTGTGTGTGTGTGTGTGTGTGTGTGTGTGTGTTTGTACGTGTACGTGTACGTACCTAGATGTACTCACCTAGATGTGCTGGCAGGGTCGAGCTAGGCCCTTAGCCCCGCCTTCCGAACGTTGTTAGATTAATACAATGATCCATTTCTCACACTTTAATAATATTTTCATTTAAAACTTTCAATTAAAT
Source organism: Procambarus clarkii (assembly GCF_020424385.1). NCBI lineage: Eukaryota > Metazoa > Arthropoda > Malacostraca > Decapoda > Cambaridae > Procambarus > Procambarus clarkii. The sequence goes on from NC_059615.1 coordinate 22,308,937, forward strand.
TAGCTTCAGCAACTTGTGCACATCTAAGCTGCTGCACTTACTGACAGCTCTGACACTGAAGTAGTTCTTCCTGACGTCCCTGTGACTCACTGGCGTCTCCCGTTACCGTCTATGACCCCTCGTTCTCCTCTTCCTAGCTTTTAACAACGCTGATTTGTCTGCTTTGTCAATTTCCCTCAGAATCTTACATGTTATTATCATGTCCCCACCTTCTCTATTATCCTCTAGCGTGGTAAGGTTTAATTCTGTCAATCTTAAGCCCTTCAACTGAGGAACGAGTCTAGTTGCATATCTCTGGACCTTTTCTAATTTTTCCTTGTCCTTTTTCAGGTAAGGGTTCCATGCTGGGGATGCATACTCAAAAGTGGGTCTCACCTTCGTTGTATATAAGGCCCGGAAAGCCCCCCCCCCCTTCTGCAGATTTCTGAAGAATACGCGACTGTTGGTAGTACGCCATATGCGGCTTATATTATAATGCTTTGTGGGCTTCTGGCATCAGTTTTAGGGATATGTCCACTCCTGGGTGACATGGGACGGAACTCTCCTGACTGAAGACTCCGTCTCCCCTTCATCCAGTACTGTTGTAATGTCCTTCACACTCTTAATCCAATCCTCAGAACTCTGCATTTAGTTGAGTTAAACGCCATTTTTCTCAGACCACTCTTGGATTATGTCTAAATCCGTTTGCAATACCTCACAATCTGTCACTGTCCTGACTGCTCTCATCAGTTTGTCATCATCAACAAACATTAATCTGTAAACATTGATATGAAGAAGCCAATTTCCTCGGTCAGGTCCTTGCCATATATATTAGAAACAGGATGGGCCCCTAGCACCGACCCTTGTGGGACTCCACTTGTGACCTCTCTCCACTCTGATGTCTCTGCTCTCACTGTAACCCTCTGCTTCCTTCCTGGGAGGTACTCTCTGACCCACCTTACGGCTCTTCCAGTTACTCCAGCCTGCTTCTCTAGCTGGAGTAAGAATCTTAAGTGCAAGAAAATCTCCTAGTGACTGTGTACAGCTTCTCTGCCACTCAGCAGTTTAAAGATCAACTAATGAAAATAGAACACTGCTTGGAAAACCTCACAAATCCAGCCCCAAATATCATCCTGCTTGGGGACTTCAACCTACGGCACCGGAGATGGAAGACCCCAGCTAATACAGTTGTATCACAGAGAATTCCTGGAAGTATCCTAAATGAAGAGGCACATGCAAATGACCTGCTACGGATGTGCGACAGGTTTGTCTTAAACCAGGAAGTTAAAGTTGAACCAACTAGGAAGGAGAACATACCCCTAAGAAAAAAGAGGAAGAGATGCAGATTGGAACGGGAACGTCGTTCCCTATATAGGCGAAGAAAACGAATCGCGGAACAACTTGAGAGTCGCACCCTATCTCAAGAACGGCGAAGAAGGTTAGGTAGAGAAATAGAAACAATTGAACTAAAGCTACAAGAATCATACAAAATCCAGGAGAGGCAAATGAAATAGAGAGAAATCCGAAATATTTCTTTTCTCCTATGCAAAATCAAGATCAAAAACCACATCTAGTATCGGGCCCCTGCGAAAGGGAGATGGAACTTTCACTGATGACAACAAAGAAATGAGCGAAATACTGAGGAATCAGTACGACTCTGTTTTCAGCGAGCCATTAAACCCACTAAAGATTGATAACCCAAATGAATTTTTCATGGATATGATACCAACATCAAATCATATATCAGATGTCACCCTATCCCCACTGGATTTTGAAGAAGCCATAGACAGTATGCCTATGCACTCTGCACCAGGCCCTGATTCTTGGAACTCTATATTCATCAAGAACTGTAAAAAAAAAAACACTATCGCAGGCCCTTCACATTCTTTGGAGACAAAGCCTAGATACTGGCGTTATCCCTGACATACTAAAAACAGCAGAGATAGCACCACTCCATAAAGGAGGAAATAAGGCAGAGGCAAAAAATTACAGACCGATAGCACTAACATCACACATCATAAAAATCTTTGAGAGAGTGCTAAGAAGTAAGATCACAAAATACATGGAATCACAGCATCTCCATAACCCCGGACAACATGGTTTCAGAACAGGGCGCTCTTGCCTGTCACAGTTGCTGGACCACTATGACATGGCATTAGATGCCATGGAAGACAAACAAAACGCTGATGTAATTTACACAGATTTCGCAAAAGCCTTCGACAAATGTGACCATGGTGTTATTGCACATAAAATGCGTTCAAAAGGAATTACCGGAAAAATAGGCAGATGGATCTACAATTTCCTGACTAACAGAACCCAATGTGTAATAGTCAACAAAATAAAATCCAGCCCATCAACCGTGAAGAGCTCAGTCCCCCAGGGTACTGTGCTTGCTCCAGTACTTTTTCTCATCCTCATATCGGACATAGACAAGGACACAACCTATAGTACTGTATCATCCTTTGCAGATGACACTAGGATCTTCATGAGAGTAGACAACATAGAGGACACGGCAAACCTCCAATCAGATGTAAATCAGGTCTTTCTATGGGCTACAGAAAATAATATGGTGTTTAACGAAGATAAGTTCCAGCTCATGCGCTACGGAAAAAATGAAAATATAAAAACGGAAACCACGTACAAAACGCAGTCAAATCATAACATAGAACGAAAAGGCAATGTAAAGGATTTGGGTGTACTCATGTCGGAAGACCTTACCTTTAAAGAACACAATAAAGTAGCCGTCACAACTGCAAGAAAAATGACAGGTTGGATAACAAGAACTTTTCACACTAGAGATGCTATACCGATGATGATACTCTTCAAGACGCTAGTGCTCTCTAGAGTGGAGTACTGCTGCACAATGACAGCCCCTTTCAAAGCTGGAGAAATTGCTGACCTGGAGAGCGTGCAGAGATCCTTTACTGCTAGAATCCACTCAGTAAAACATCTAAACTATTGGGACCGACTAAAGAGCCTAAATCTGTATTCTCTTGAGCGCAGGCGGGAGAGATACATAATAATTTACACATGGAAAATAGTAGAGGGGCTGGTCCCAAACCTGCACACAGAAATAACAGCACATGAGACCAGAAGGCATGGCAGGATGTGCAGAATACCCCCGTTGAAGAGCAGAGGTGCAACAGGTACTCTGAGAGAGAACTCTATCAACATCAGAGGCCCGAGACTGTTCAACACGCTTCCACTACACATAAGGGACATAACTGGCCGACCCCTCACAGTGTTCAAGAGAGAACTATCAACATCAGAGGCCCGAGACTGTTCAACACGCTTCCACTACACATAAGGGACATAACTGGCCGACCCCTCACAGTGTTCAAGAGAGAACTATCAACATCAGAGGCCCGAGACTGTTCAACACGCTTCCACTACACATAAGGGACATAACTGGCCGACCCCTCACAGTGTTCAAGAGAGAACTATCAACATCAGAGGCCCGAGACTGTTCAACACGCTTCCACTACACATAAGGGACATAACTGGCCGACCCCTCACAGTGTTCAAGAGAGAACTATCAACATCAGAGGCCCGAGACTGTTCAACACGCTTCCACTACACATAAGGGACATAACTGGCCGACCCCTCACAGTGTTCAAGAGAGAACTATCAACATCAGAGGCCCGAGACTGTTCAACACGCTTCCACTACACATAAGGGACATAACTGGCCGACCCCTCACAGTGTTCAAGAGAGAACTATCAACATCAGAGGCCCGAGACTGTTCAACACGCTTCCACTACACATAAGGGACATAACTGGCCGACCCCTCACAGTGTTCAAGAGAGAACTATCAACATCAGAGGCCCGAGACTGTTCAACACGCTTCCACTACACATAAGGGGCATAACTGGCCGACCCCTCACAGTGTTCAAGAGAGAACTATCAACATCAGAGGCCCGAGACTGTTCAACACGCTTCCACTACACATAAGGGACATAACTGGCCGACCCCTCACAGTGTTCAAGAGAGAACTATCAACATCAGAGGCCCGAGACTGTTCAACACGCTTCCACTACACATAAGGGACATAACTGGCCGACCCCTCACAGTGTTCAAGAGAGAACTATCAACATCAGAGGCCCGAGACTGTTCAACACGCTTCCGCTACACATAAGGGACATAACTGGCCGACCCCTCACAGTGTTCAAGAGAGAACTATCAACATCAGAGGCCCGAGACTGTTCAACACGCTTCCACTACACATAAGGAGCATAACTGGCCGACCCCTCACAGTGTTCAAGAGAGAACTATCAACATCAGAGGCCCGAGACTGTTCAACACGCTTCCACTACACATAAGGGGCATAACTGCCGACCCCTCACAGTGTTCAAGAGAGAACTATCAACATCAGAGGCCCGAGACTGTTCAACACGCTTCCACTACACATAAGGGACATAACTAGCCGACCCCTCACAGTGTTCAAGAGAGAACTATCAACATCAGAGGCCCGAGACTGTTCAACACGCTTCCGCTACACATAAGGGACATAACGAGTGGCTGGTGGGAGAGCTGGGAGAGTGGCTGGTGGGAGAGCTGGGAGAGTGGCTGGTGGGAGAGCTGGGAGAGTGGCTGGTGGGAGAGCTGGGAGAGTGGCTGGTGGGAGAGCTGGGAGAGTGGCTGGTGGGAGAGCTGGGAGAGTGGCTGGTGGGAGAGTGGCTGGTGGGAGAGCTGGGAGAGTGGCTGGTGGGAGAGCTGGGAGAGTGGCTGGTGGGAGAGCTGGGAGAGTGGCTGGTGGGAGAGCTGGGAGAGTGGCTGGGGAGAGCTGGGAGAGTGGCTGGTGGGAGAGCTGGGAGAGTGGCTGGTGGGAGAGCTGGGAGAGTGGCTGGTGGGAGAGCTGGGAGAGTGGCTGGTGGGAGAGCTGGGAGAGTGGCTGGTGGGAGAGCTGGGAGAGTGGCTGGGGGAGAGCTGGCTGGTGGGAGAGCTGGGAGAGTGGCTGGTGGGAGAGCTGGGAGAGTGGCTGGTGGGAGAGCTGGGAGAGTGGCTGGTGGGAGAGCTGGGAGAGTGGCTGGTGGGAGAGCTGGGAGAGTGGCTGGTGGGAGAGCTGGGAGAGTGGCTGGTGGGAGAGCTGGGAGAGTGGCTGGTGGGAGAGCTGGGAGAGTGGCTGGTGGGAGAGCTGGGAGAGTGGCTGGTGGGAGAGCTGGGAGAGTGGCTGGTGGGAGAGCTGGGAGAGTGGCTGGTGGGAGAGCTGGGAGAGTGGCTGGTGGGAGAGCTGGGAGAGTGGCGGGTGGGAGAGCTGGGGGAGAGTGGCTGGTGGTGGGAGAGCTGGGAGAGTGGCTGGGGAGAGCTGGGAGAGCTGGGAGAGTGGCTGGTGGGAGAGCTCGGAGAGTGGCTGGTGGGAGAGCTCGGAGAGTGGCTGGTGGGAGAGTGGCTGGTGGGATAGCTGGGAGAGTGGCTTGTGGGAGAGCTGGGAGAGCGGCGGGTGGGAGAGCTGGGAGAGTGGCGGGTGGGAGAGCTGGGAGAGTGGCTTGTGGGAGAGCTGGGAGAGTGGCGGGGGGGAGAGCTGGGAGAGGGAGAAGATATTGGTAGGGAGGACATAGTGACAACTAATGACAAAAATAAGAGGCGAGCAGTGATAAAGGGAAGGGGGAGGATGTTATATGATAGTGTGTACTCACCTAGTTGTGCTTGCAGGATCGAGCATTGACTCTTGGATCCCGCCTTTCCAGCCATCGGTTGTTTACAGCAATGACTCCTGTCCCATTTCCCTATCATACCTAGTTTTAAAATTATGAATAGTATTTGCTTCCACAACCTGTTCCTGAAGTGCATTCCATTTTCCCACTACTCTCACGCTAAAAGAAAACTTCCTAACATCTCTGTGACCCATCTGAGCTTCCACCCATGTCCCCTCGTTCTGTTGTTATTCAGTGTGAACATTTCGTCTCTGTCCACTCTTTCAATCCTCCTGAGTATTTTACACGTTCCTATCATGTCCCCACTCTCCCATTTTTTTCTAGTGTCGTAAGGCACAGTTCCCTCATGCGCTCCTCATACCCCATCCTTCGTAACTCTGGGACGAGTCTCGTTGCAAACCTCAGAACCTTTTACAGTTTCTTTATATGCTTCTTCAGATGGGGACTCCATGATGAGGCGGCATACTCTAAGACTGGTCTCACGTAGGCAGTGTAAAGCGCCCTAAATGCATCCTTACTTAGGTTTCTGAATGACGTTCTAACTTTTGCCAGTGTAGAGTACGCTGCTGTCGTTATCCTATTTATTTGTGCCTCAGGAGATAGATTAGGTGTTACGTCCACGCCCAGGTCTCTTTCACGCGTCGTCACAGGTAGGCTGTTCCCCTTCATTGTGTATTGTCCCTTTGGTCTCCTATCTCCTAGTCCCATTTCCATAACTTTACATTTGCTGTGTGTACTCACCTAATTGTGCTTGGGGGGGGGGTTGAGCTCTGGCTCTTTGGTCCCGCCTCTCAACCGTCAATCAACAGGTGTACAGGTTCCTGAGCCTACTGGGCTCTCATATCTACACTTGAAACTGTGTAACAAGAAACTGTGTGTGTGTGTGTGTGTGTGTGTGTGTGTGTACTCACCTAGTTGTGCTTGCGGGGGTTGATCTCTGGCTTTTTGGTCCCGCCTCTCAACTGTCAATCAACTGGTGTACAGGTTCCTGAGCCTACTGGGCTCTGTCATATCTACACTTAAAACTGTGTATGGAGTCAGCCTCCACCACATCACTTCCTAATGCATTCCATTTGTCAACTACTCTGACACTCAAAAAAATTCTTTCTAATATCTCTGTGGCTCATTTGGATACTTAATTTCCATCTGTGTCCCCTAGTGCGTGTGCCCCTTGTGTTAAATAGCCTGTCTTTATCTACCCTGTCAATTCCTCTGAGAATCTTGTACGTGGTGAACATATCCCTCCTAACTCTTCTGTCTTCTAGCAACGTGAGGTTTAATTCCCGTAGTCTCTCTTCGTAGGTCATACCTCTCAGCCCGGGTACTAGTCTGGTGGCAAACTACTAACGTGTGAACGTGGCCGATCACACGTTAGTGTGATCTCTGTGTGTAATGATGTAAGGGCGAAGAGGGAGAACGGCCTATTGACATAGCTCGGGAGCAGGGGGGAAGTTGTGTAAAACCCTGGTTTGTGTCTCGGAGAGGCTGCAGGATCCAGTAAGTTCAGTAGAACTTCGGTTTCAACTCTTTTTACCCTGTCGTAGCTCAGTCGATTAAGGCAGTGTCTGGGATGCTCCCGGACGCAGGTTCGAATCCTCGTCACGGCCCTTGTGGATTTGTTCATTATCCTCTTGATATGAGCTTCAGGCGACAGGTCTGGCGTGATATCAACCCCCAGGTCTTCTCTCTCTCTCTGACTCTTGAAGAATTTCATCTCCCAAATGATACCTTGTATCTGGTATCAATTTTACTATAAAATTTTTACTATACAATGAATCACGTAATGCGGTGATCCCTAATGCGGTGATCCCTAATGCGGTGATCCCTAATGCGGTGATCCCTAATGCGGTGATCCCTAATGCGGTGATCCCTAATGCGGTGATCCCTAATGCGGTGATCCCTAATGCGGTGATCCCTAATGCGGTGATCCCTAATGCGGTGATCCCTAATGCGGTGGATCAAACTGCATTAAGGATGAGAACGTGAGAATGAAGGTTACATTTTTCTATTTTTTTATTTTATTTATTTATTTATTTATTTTTATTTATTTATTTCTATTTACTATTTTTCAAAGCACGCGAAGCCACTTCTACTCAATGCAGATCAAATATAGGTACACTGAATGAGTATTTAGATTACATATATACTACAGTAGGGTGTGGGGGGGTGGGGGCATGTTTTTGAGCGAATGTGAGACGTGCACAGGACTAGCAGCGACATGTATTTGGATTACTATTAAATTCCCTGTTGAAGTCTCCATGTCTGGGAGGGTCTGTTCCATACGAATGGGAGGTAGTGGGTTTTCAATTTATTTGCCCCATGCTTGATAAGCGATCCTTGAAGAAAGATTGATAAAGCTTAAATTTCATTCTCTAGAATTACAAGAGATGGTAGACAAGATGAAGATATTGGAGGCGTAAAGGTAAGACTGGAGAGGCGTGAGGAACTCTTCACTGTAACCTGGAACAAAGTAGAAAAACTGAAGGAAATAAGTTGCAAAATGAAGTCAAATATGAAAATGTTACAGAACAGAAGCGACGGAAGAAGGAAGGGAAGGCAACAAAGGAAGTAAGTTAAGAGAGAAAAGAATTAATCCAATAGATAATGTAAGAGAGGTTTGGGTAAAACCTTGGCTGAGGCAGCAAGAGGTTCACCGGGGGGGGGGGGGGGGGGGGGGGGGGGGGGGGATAATTAAGGTAAGAGTGTTAGAGGCTGTTAAACTATCCAAGTTATGAGATGTACACGGCACAAGTTGGGGAGGGAGACGTCTGTAGTAATGTGCTCCATGTTCACACAGTGCCACCATGTTCACACAGTGCCACCATGTTCACACACAGTGCCACCATGTTCACACACAGTGCCACCATGTTCACACACAGTGCCACAATGTTCACACAGTGCCACCGTGTTCACACAGTGCCACCGTGTTCACACAGTGCCACCATGTTCACACACAGTGCCACCATGTTCACACACAGTGCCACCATGTTCACACAGTGCCACAATGTTCACACAGTGCCACCGTGTTCTCACAGTGCCACCGTGTTCACACAGTGCCACCATGTTCACACACAGTGCCACCATGTTCACACACAGTGCCACCATGTTCACACAGTGCCACCATGTTCACACAGTGCCACAATGTTCACACAGTGCCACCGTGTTCACACAGTGCCACCGTGTTCACACAGTGCCACCATGTTCACACAGTGCCACCATGTTCACACAGTGCCACCATGTTCACACAGTGCCACCATGTTCACACAGTGCCACCATGTTCACACAGTGCCACCATGTTCACACACAGTGCCACCATGTTCACACACACACAGTGCCACCATGTTCACACAGTGCCACCGTGTTCACACAGTGCCACCATGTTCACACAGTGCCACCATGTTCACACAGTGCCACCATGTTCACACACAGTGCCACCATGTTCACACACAGTGCCACCATGTTCACACACAGTGCCACCATGTTCACACAGTGCCACCATGTTCACACAGTGCCACCATGTTCACACAGTGCCACCATGTTCACACACAGTGCCACCATGTTCACACACAGTGCCACCATGTTCACACAGTGCCACCATGTTCACACACAGTGCCACCATGTTCACACACAGTGCCACCATGTTCACACACAGTGCCACCATGTTCACACACAGTGCCACCATGTTCACGCACAGTGCCACCATGTTCACACACACTGCCACCATGTTCACACACAGTGCCACCATGTTCACACACAGTGCCACCATGTTCACACACAGTGCCACCATGTTCACACAGTGCCACCATGTTCACACACAGTGCCACCATGTTCACACAGTGCCACCATGTTCACACAGTGCCACCATGTTCACACAGTGCCACCATGTTCACACAGTGCCACCATGTTCACACAGTGCCACCATGTTCACACACAGTGCCACCATGTTCACACACAGTGCCACCATGTTCACACAGAGTGCCACCGTGTTCACACAGAGTGCCACCGTGTTCACACAGAGTGCCACCGTGTTCACACAGAGTGCCACCGTGTTCACACAGAGTGCCACCGTGTTCACACAGAGTGCCACCGTGTTCACACAGAGTGCCACCGTGTTCACACAGAGTGCCACCGTGTTCACACAGAGTGCCACCGTGTTCACACAGAGTGCCACCGTGTTCACACAGAGTGCCACCGTGTTCACACAGAGTGCCACCGTGTTCACACAGAGTGCCACCGTGTTCACACAGAGTGCCACCGTGTTCACACAGAGTGCCACCGTGTTCACACAGAGTGCCACCGTGTTCACACAGAGTGCCACCGTGTTCACACAGAGTGCCACCGTGTTCACACAGAGTGCCACCGTGTTCACACAGAGTGCCACCGTGTTCACACAGAGTGCCACCGTGTTCACACAGAGTGCCACCGTGTTCACACAGAGTGCCACCGTGTTCACACAGAGTGCCACCGTGTTCACACAGAGTGCCACCGTGTTCACACAGAGTGCCACCGTGTTCACACAGAGTGCCACCGTGTTCACACAGAGTGCCACCGTGTTCACACAGTGCCACCGTGTTCACACAGTGCCACCGTGTTCACACACAGTGCCACCGTGTTCACACACAGTGCCACCGTGTTCACACACAGTGCCACCGTGTTCACACACAGTGCCACCGTGTTCACACACAGTGCCACCGTGTTCACACACAGTGCCACCGTGTTCACACACAGTGCCACCGTGTTCACACACAGTGCCACCGTGTTCTCACACAGTGCCACCATGTTCTCACACAGTGCCACCATGTTCTCACACAGTGCCACCATGTTCTCACACAGTGCCACCATGTTCTCACACAGTGCCACCATGTTCACACACAGTGCCACCATGTTCACACACAGTGCCACCATGTTCACACACAGTGCCACCATGTTCACACACAGTGCCACCATGTTCACACACAGTGCCTCCATGTTCACACAGTGCCACCATGTTCACACACAGTTCCACCATGTTCACACACAGTGCCACCATGTTCACACACAGTGCCACCATGTTCACACACAGTGCCACCATGTTCACACACAGTGCCACCATGTTCTCACAGTGCCACAATGTTCTCACACAGTGCCACCATGTTCTCACACAGTGCCACAATGTTCACACACAGTGCCACCATGTTCAAACACACACAGTGTGGGCGTGGACGTAACACCTAATTTATCTCCTGAGGCACATATAAATAGGATAACGACAGCAGCGTACTCTACACTGGCAAAAGTTAGAACATCATTCAGAAACCTGAATGATGCATTTAGGGCGCTTTACACTGCCTACGTGAGGCCAGTCTTAGAGTATGCCGCCTCATCATGGAGTCCCCATCTGAAGAAGCATATAAAGAAACTGGAAAAGGTTCAGAGGTTTGCAACGAGACTCGTCCCAGAGCTACGAGGGATGAGGTATGAGGAGCGCCTGAGGGAACTGTGCCTTACGACACTAGAAAGAAGAAGGGAGAGGGGGGACATGATAGGATCGTATAAAATACTCAGGGGGATTGACAGAGTGGACATAGACGAAATGTTCACACGGAATAGTAACAGAACGAGGGGACATGGGTGGAAGCTTGAAACTCAGATGAGTCACAGAGATGTTAGGAAGTTTTCTTTTAGCGTGAGAGTAGTGGGAAAATGGAATGCACTTCAGGAACATGTTGTGGAAGCAAATACTATTCATAATTTTCAAACTAGGTATGATAGGGAAATGGGACAGGAGTCATTGCTGTAAACAACCGATGGCTGGAAAGGCGGGATCCAAGAGTCAATGCTCGATCCTGCCGACACAACTAGGTGAGTACAGTGCCACACTGCTCGCTCACACACACACACACACACACACACACACACACACACACACACACACACACACACACACACACACACACACACACACAGTGCCACAATGCTCACGGCACCTTCCAAACACTTCTTTTTATATGAAGTTGTGGCTATTTGTGGGAACATTGTGTGGATGACGAGGCAGGTGCCCGGGCCTGTGTGTGGGGGCTGACGGGCTGTGTTGCCCTCTGCCGCCCTCTGTGGCCACTCTGCCGCACTTGGGGTTACCTCTGGCTGATTTCGAGTTACTCTATGATGGCTTGATCGCTAAGGCTATTGTTGGGAGCATGGCAGCATGTTCCTCACAGCCTGGCTCACTGGTCCCCCTCGACCCCTCTTGATTATGTTACACTTTATGTATTTAGGTCTGTTCTACATGTTTAGAGTCTCAGGGGCTGGTAGCAAGTGTGAGGTAAAGTGTCTCAGGGGCTGGTAGCAAGTGTGAGGTAAAGTGTCTCAGGGGCTGGCACCAGGTGTGAGGTCAAGTGTCTCAGGGGCAGGTAGCAGGTGTGAGGTAAAGTGTCTCAGGGGCTGGCAGCAGGTGTGAGTTCAAGTGTCTCAGGGGTAGGTAGCAGGTGTGAGGTCAAGTGTCTCAGGGGCACCCAGCAAGTGTGAGGAAGAATGAGTGCCTCAGGGTCCTCTACCACGGAGGACCTGGTATGCACAGAACTACTAAACTCAACTAATGAGGTGGTAGAGGTACTTGGAATTAAGGTAGAGAAACTAAACCTAACTATTCTAATATATAAACCGCCAGATACAACGGTTGATGAATTCACAGAGCAGATGCACAAAATAGAGAACATCTTTGATAACCTAGCAAACCCAGCTCCAGATATTATCTTCCTTGGAGATTTCAATTTACCGAGTCTAAGATGGAGAATGGCAAACACAAATATCATAGCAGGGAATGACCCGGGAAATAACCAACCACAGGTCAGAGAACTTTTGAGATTCTGTGACAAATTCTCGCTCAATCAACAGATTACAGAACCAACTAGGAACGAAAACACGCTAGACTTGTTATTCACAAACAATGATGAACTAATCAGAGACATTACAATCTCAGATACTTCATACTCAGACCATAAGCTCATTTAAGTGCCAACTAAAATAAGTCTAAGAGACCCAACAAGCGAGAAGGAATATTCAATCAACTCAATTTCAACAATAAGAAGATTGACTGGGAAAAAATAAATGTAGAGCTTGCAACCATTCAATGGGAGACGGTGTTAAGCGACAAAACTCCCACACAGGGAATAGCTCAACTGACAGCTGAAGCTTACAAGGTCTGCTTGAAGCACGTGCCTGTGAGGAGGGGCAGAAAGAGGACCACTCTAGAAAGAGAACGCAGACGACTGTACAGGAGAAGGAACAAAATAACGGAAATGCTTCGGCAGACACAACTATCACAAGCAAGGAAAACAAGCCTAAACAGGGAGATCGAAGAAATAGAACAAACGTTGAAGCGATCATATGAGTCTGAGGAAATGGAATTGGAACAGAAAGTTATACAAGAGATAAAGAAAAATCCTAAATATTTTTTCACATATGCAAAATCAAAATCAAAAACCTCGACCAGTATTGGACCGTTAATTACAACTGAAGGTCCGTACACAGAGGACAACAAAGAGATTAGTGAAATTCTAAGACGCCAGTATGAGGCTATGTTTAGCACACCAATAAACAACATGAAAGTTGATGACCCAGACAGCTTCTTTATGAATGACATTCAAGCTGCAGATAATATAACGGATATTAACACAAACTCGGAAGACTTTGAAAGATAAAGTGACAATATGCCCATGCACTCAGCTCCTGGGCCGGACTCATGGAATTCAATATTCATAAAGAAATGTAAAGTACCAGTAGCGAGAGCACTCAGCGTATACAAAGAACCTATACGGCACGCATAGACGCGATAAAACACCTAAATTATTGGGATCATCTCAAAGCTCTCCAAATGTACTCACTAGAAAGGCGACGAGAGAGATACCAAATAATATACACGTGGAAAATACTGGAGGGCCAGGTCCCAAATCTACACAGTAAAATAACAACGTACTGGAGTGAACGATATGGAAGAAAATGTAGAATAGAACCAGTGAAGAGCAGAGGTGCCATAGGCACAATCAGAGAACACTGTATAAACATCAGAGGTCCGCGGTGTGAGGTAGAGTGAGACTAGCCAGCCAGTGTGATATAGTGAGTGTGTGAGACTAGCCAGCCAGTGTGAGGTAGGGTGAGACTAGCCAGCCAGTGTGAGGTAGAGTGAGACTAGCCAGCCAGTGTGAGGTAGAGTGAGACTAGCCAGCCAGTGTGAGGTAGAGTGAGACTAGCCAGCCAGTGTGAGGTAGAGTGAGACTAGCCAGCCAGTGTGAGGTAGAGTGAGACTAGCCAGCCAGTGTGAGGTAGAGTGAGACTAGCCAGCCAGTGTGAGGTAGAGTGAGACTAGCCAGCCAGTGTGAGGTAGAGTGAGACTAGCCAGCCAGTGTGAGGTAGAGTGAGACTAGCCAGCCAGTGTGAGGTAGAGTGAGACTAGCCTGCCAGTGTGAGGTAGAGTGAGACTAGCCAGCCAGTGTGATATAGTGAGTGTGTGAGACTAGCCAGCCAGTGTGATATAGTGAGTGTGTGAGACTAGCCAGCCAGTGTGAGGTAGAGTGAGACTAGCCAGCCAGTGTGAGGTAGAGTGAGACTAGCCAGCCAGTGTGAGGTAGAGTGAGACTAGCCAGCCAGTGTGATATAGTGAGTGTGTGAGACTAGCCAGCCAGTGTGAGGTAGAGTAAGACTAGCCAGCCAGTGTGAGGTAGAGTGAGACTAGCCAGCCAGTGTGATATAGTGAGTGTGTGAGACTAGCCAGCCAGTGTGATATAGTGAGTGTGTGAGACTAGCCAGCCAGTGTGAGGTAGAGTGAGACTAGCCAGCCAGTGTGATATAGTGAGTGTGTGAGACTAGCCAGCCAGTGTGAGGTAGAGTGAGACTAGCCAGCCAGTGTGAGGTAGAGTGAGACTAGCCAGCCAGTGTGATATAGTGAGTGTGTGAGACTAGCCAGCCAGTGTGAGGTAGAGTGAGACTAGCCAGCCAGTGTGAGGTAGAGTGAGACTAGCCAGCCAGTGTGAGGTAGAGTGAGACTAGCCAGCCAGTGTGAGGTAGAGTGAGACTAGCCAGCCAGTGTGATATAGAGTGAGTGTGTGAGACTAGCCAGCTTGTGTGAGGTAGAGTGAGGGTGGCCATCCAGTGTGAGGTAGAGTGAGTGCGTGAGACTAGCCAGCCAGTGTGAGGTAGAGTGAGTGTATGAGACTAGCCAGCCAGTGTGAGGTAGAGTGAGACTAGCCAGCCAGTGTGAGGTAGAGTGAGACTAGCCAGCCAGTGTTAACCACTTACCACTGTGAACGACGACATAACCAAGCAATACCCTCCCTCACACCCTTCCCCCCCCCCCCATCAAGTACCAGAGTTTCCTTCAAGTTTGTTCATTGTGTGAGGCAAGTGGTAGTGTTCCCCTCCTGCTGTAGCCCGTGATGCATGTTACAGCCGCCGGGGTGGTGCCTTACACCCGCTCCCTCAGGTATCTCACCGCTCTGATATCCTTGTTATAATCTAGGCTGTGTATTGCTATCCTCAGCCTCCCATCTCCCAGTCACTCCTGGCTTGTTATCTCACTCCTGGGAGGGGGGGGGGGGGGGTTGTGGAGGTTGGGGTGTACTCACCCTAGCTGTGCTTGCTGGGGTTGAGCTTCGGCTCTTTGGTCCTGCCTCTAAACCGTCAATCACCTGGTGTACAGGTTCCTGAGCATATTGGGCTCTATCATATCTACATTGTAAACTGTGTATGGAGTCAGCCTCCACCACATCACTGCCTAATGCATTCCACCTGTTAACTACTCTGAGAAATGTCAGCACTGTGGAGAAATGCCCGACAGATCACTGGAACATTATCTAACACAGTGCACAGTTACAAGCCCATTAAGATTTCAACTTAGATTCAATAGAGCAGAAGAAGTTGTTAAACATATATGGCAAAATCTTACTGAAGCAACCATACGAGTCATAAATACTCGTACTCCGCCCAAGTAAAACAGAAACAAGCAACACTTAGTGGGCCAGCCAGAGGCTTAGGGCCCACGCAGTGGGCCAGCCAGAGGTTTAGGACCCACCCAGTGGGCCAGCCAGAGGCTTAGGGCCCGCCCAGTGGGCCAGCCAGAGGTTTAGGACCCACCCAGTGGGCCAGCCAGAGGCTTAGGACCCGCCCAGTGGGCCAGCCAGAGGCTTAGGGCCCGCCCAGTGGGCCAGCCAGAGGTTTAGGACCCACCCAGTGGGCCAGCCAGAGGTTTAGGACCCACCCAGTGGACCAGCCAGAGGCTTAGGACCCGCCCAGTGGGCCAGCCAGAGGCTTAGGGCCCGCCCAGTGGGCCAGCCAGAGGTTTAGGACCCACCCAGTGGGCCAGCCAGAGGCTTAGGGCCCGCCCAGTGGGCCAGCCAGAGGCTTAGGGCCCGCCCAGTGGACCAGCCAGAGGCTTAGGGCCCGCCCAGTGGACCAGCCAGAGGCTTAGGGCCCGCCCAGTGGACCAGCCAGAGGCTTAGGGCCCGCCCAGTGGACCAGCCAGAGGCTTAGGGCCCGCCCAGTGGACCAGCCAGAGGCTTAGGGCCCGCCCAGTGGACCAGCCAGAGGCTTAGGGCCCGCCCAGTGGACCAGCCAGAGGCTTAGGGCCCGCCCAGTGGGCCAGCCAGAGGCTTAGGGCCCGCCCAGTGGGCCAGCCAGAGGCTTAGGGCCCGCCCAGTGGCCCAGCCAGAGGCTTAGGGCCCGCCCAGTGGACCAGCCAGAGGCTTAGGGCCCGCCCAGTGGACCAGCCAGAGGCTTAGGGCCCGCCCAGTGGACCAGCCAGAGGTTTAGGACCCACCCAGTGGGCCAGCCAGAGGCTTAGGGCCCGCCCAGTGGACCAGCCAGAGGCTTAGGGCCCGCCCAGTGGACCAGCCAGAGGCTTAGGGCCCGCCCAGTGGACCAGCCAGAGGCTTAGGGCCCGCCCAGTGGACCAGCCAGAGGCTTAGGGCCCGCCCAGTGGACCAGCCAGAGGCTTAGGGCCCGCCCAGTGGACCAGCCAGAGGCTTAGGGCCCGCCCAGTGGACCAGCCAGAGGCTTAGGGCCCGCCCAGTGGACCAGCCAGAGGCTTAGGGCCCGCCCAGTGGACCAGCCAGAGGCTTAGGGCCCGCCCAGTGGACCAGCCAGAGGCTTAGGGCCCGCCCAGTGGACCAGCCAGAGGCTTAGGGCCCGCCCAGTGGACCAGCCAGAGGCTTAGGGCCCGCCCAGTGGACCAGCCAGAGGCTTAGGGCCCGCCCAGTGGACCAGCCAGAGGCTTAGGGCCCGCCCAGTGGACCAGCCAGAGGCTTAGGGCCCGCCCAGTGGACCAGCCAGAGGCTTAGGGCCCGCCCAGTGGGCCAGCCAGAGGCTTAGGGCCCGCCCAGTGGGCCAGCCAGAGGCTTAGGGCCCACGCAGGAATATCCCTGGAAAAAAAAACTGACCCTGAAAAAATTCTTTCTAACGCCCCTGTGGCTCATTTGGGTACTAAGTTTCCACCTGTTTCCCCTTGTGCGTGTACCATCAATGTTAAATAATCCATCCTTGTCTACCCTGTCAATTTCTCTGAGAATTTTGTACGTAGTGATCATGTCTCCCCTTACTCTTCTGTCTTCCAGTGTCGTGAGATGCATTTCCCGCAGCCTTTCCTCGTAACTCATACCTCAAAGTTCTGGTACTAGCCTAGTGGCATACCTCTGAACTTTTTCCAGCTTCGTCTTGTGCTTGACAAGGTACGGGCTCCTTGCTGGGGCCGCATACTCCAGGATTGGCGTTACATATGCGATATACAAGGTTGTGAATGATTCCTTACACAGGTTCCTGAAGGCAGTTCTGATAGCCAGCCTCGCATATGCCGCAGATGTTACTCTTTTGATGTGGGGTTCAGGAGACAGGTTTGGCGTGACCCCTAGCTCCTAACTCCCTCTGTTTCGTGAGGGACTTCATCTCCCATTCGGTATCCAGTGACTGGCCTCCTAGTTCCTCCTCCTAGTTTCATTACCTTACATTGACTTGGGTTGAACTTTAGTAGCAATTTGTTTGGCTATTCCTTCAGTTTGTCTAGGTCATCTTGTAGCCTCACACTATCTTCCTGTCTTAATCCAGATTAACAAAGCTTAAATTGCATTCACTGGAAAGGCGAAGAGTTAGGGGTGACATGATAGAGGTTTACAAGTGGATGAATGGACATAACAAAGAGGATATTAATAGGGTATTAAAAGTATCAACACAAGACAACACGAAACAATAGGTATAAACTGGATAAGTTTAGATTTAGGAAAGACTTGGGTAAATACTGGTTCAGTAACAGGGTTGTTGATTTGTGGAACCAATTGCCGCGTAACGTGGTGGAGGTGGTGTCCCTCGATTGTTTCAAGCGCGGGTTGGACAAGTATATGAGTGGGATTGGGTGGTTATAGATAGGAGCTGCCTCGTATGGGCCAATAGCCCTTCTGCAGTTACCTTTGTTCTTATGTCTCTTGCACTTCCTACCATGTCTCTTACACTACACTACACTACACTGTGGAAGTCTGAGGCTTCCACAGGTAGCGACGGTGCCAGTCTGAGGCTTCCACAGGTAGCGACGGTGCCAGTCTGAGGCTTCCACACGGGGCGACGGTGCCAGTCTGAGGCTTCCACAGGTAGCGACGGTGCCAGTCTGAGGTATCCACAGGTAGCGACGGTGCCAGTCTGAGGCTTCCACAGGTAGCGACGGTGCCAGTCTGAGGCTTCCACAGGGGGCGACGGTGCCAGTCTGAGGCTTCCACAGGTAGCGACGGTGCCAGTCTGAGGCTTCCACACGGGCGACGGTGCCAGTCTGAGGCTTCCACAGGGGGCGACGGTGCCAGTCTGAGGTTTCCACAGGTAGCGACGGTGCCAGTCTGAGGCTTCCACAGGTAGCGACGGTGCCAGTCTGAGGCTTCCACAGGGGCGTCGGTGCCAGTCTGGGGCTTCCACAGGTAGCGACGGTGCCAGT
The DNA here is from genome assembly GCF_020424385.1 of Procambarus clarkii. NCBI lineage: Eukaryota > Metazoa > Arthropoda > Malacostraca > Decapoda > Cambaridae > Procambarus > Procambarus clarkii. Next base: position 22,327,510 of record NC_059615.1, read on the forward strand.
CTGAGGCTTCCACAGGGGCGACGGTGCCAGTCTGAGGCTTCCACAGGGGGCGACGGTGCCAGTCTGAGGCTTCCACAGGGGGCGACGGTGCCAGTCTGAGGCTTCCACACGGGGCGACGGTGCCAGTCTGAGGCTTCCACACGGGGCGACGGTGCCAGTCTGAGGCTTCCACAGGTAGCGACGGTGCCAGTCTGAGGCTTCCACACGGGGCGACGGTGCCAGTCTGAGGCTTCCACACGGGGCGACGGTGCCAGTCTGAGGCTTCCACACGGGGCGACGGTGCCAGTCTGAGGCTTCCACAGGGGCGACGGTGCCAGTCTGAGGCTTCCACAGGGGGCGACGGTGCCAGTCTGAGGCTTCCACAGGGGGCGACGGTGCCAGTCTGAGGCTTCCACACGGGGCGACGGTGCCAGTCTGAGGCTTCCACACGGGGCGACGGTGCCAGTCTGGGGCTTCCACAGGGGGCGACGGTGCCGGTCTGGGGCTTCCACAGGGGGCGACGGTGCCAGTCTGAGGCTTCCACAGGGGGCGACGGTGCCAGTCTGAGGCTTCCACACGGGGCGACGGTGCCAGTCTGAGGCTTCCACACGGGGCGACGGTGCCAGTCTGGGGCTTCCACAGGGGGCGACGGTGCCGGTCTGGGGCTTCCACAGGGGGCGACGGTGCCGGTCTGGGGCTTCCACAGGGGGCGACGGCGCCAGTCTGGGGCTTCCACACGGGGCGACGGTGCCAGTCAGGGGCTTCCACAGGGGGCGACGGTGCCAGTCTGAGGCTTCCACAGGGGGCGACGGCGCCAGTCTGGGGCTTCCACACGGGGCGACGGTGCCAGTCAGGGGCTTCCACAGGGGGCGACGGTGCCAGTCAGGGGCTTCCACAGGGGGCGACGGTGCCAGTCTGAGGCTTCCACAGGGGTCGACGGTGCCAGTCTGAGGCTTCCACAGGGGGCGACGGTGCCAGTCTGAGGCTTTCACAGGGGGCGACGGTGCCAGTCTGAGGCTTCCACAGGGGGCGACGGCGCCAGTCTGGGGCTTCCACACGGGGCGACGGTGCCGGTCTGGGGCTTCCACACGGGGCGACGGCGCCGGTCTGGGGCTTCCACAGGGGGCGACGGTGCCAGTCTGAGGCTTCCACACGGGGCGACGGTGCCAGTCTGAGGCTTCCACACGGGGCGACGGTGCCGGTCTGGGGCTTCCACACGGGGCGACGGTGCCAGTCTGAGGCTTCCACAGGGGGCGACGGTGCCAGTCTGAGGCTTCCACACGGGGCGACGGTGCCAGTCTGAGGCTTCCACACGGGGCGACGGTGCCAGTCTGGGGCTTCCACAGGGGGCGACGGTGCCGGTCTGGGGCTTCCACAGGGGGCGACGGTGCCGGTCTGGGGCTTCCACAGGGGGCGACGGCGCCAGTCTGGGGCTTCCACACGGGGCGACGGTGCCAGTTAGGGGCTTCCACAGGGGGCGACGGTGCCAGTCTGAGGCTTCCACACGGGGCGACGGTGCCAGTCAGGGCTTCCACAGGGGGCGACGGTGCCAGTCAGGGGCTTCCACAGGGGGCGACGGTGCCAGTCTGAGGCTTCCACAGGGGTCGACGGTGCCAGTCTGAGGCTTCCACAGGGGGCGACGGTGCCAGTCTGAGGCTTCCACAGGGGGCGACGGTGCCAGTCTGAGGCTTCCACAGGGGGCGACGGCGCCAGTCTGGGGCTTCCACACGGGGCGACGGTGCCGGTCTGGGGCTTCCACACGGGGCGACGGCGCCGGTCTGGGGCTTCCACAGGGGGCGACGGTGCCAGTCTGAGGCTTCCACACGGGGCGACGGTGCCAGTCTGAGGCTTCCACACGGGGCGACGGTGCCGGTCTGGGGCTTCCACACGGGGCGACGGTGCCAGTCTGAGGCTTCCACAGGGGGCGACGGCGCCAGTCTGGGGCTTCCACACGGGGCGACGGTGCCAGTCTGAGGCTTCCACACGGGGCGACGGTGCCAGTCTGAGGCTTCCACAGGGGGCGACGGCGCCAGTCTGGGGCTTCCACACGGGGCGACGGTGCCAGTCTGAGGCTTTCACAGGTGTGCGACGGTGCCAGTCTGAGGCTTCCACAGGGGGCGACGGCGCCAGTCTGGGGCTTCCACACGGGGCGACGGTGCCAGTCTGAGGCTTCCACAGGGGGCGACGTTGCCAGTCTGGGGCTTCCACAGGGGGCGACGGTGCCAGTCTGGGGCTTCCACACGGGGCGACGGTGCCGGTCTGGGGCTTCCACACGGGGCGACGGTGCCGGTCTGGGGCTTCCACAGGGGGCGACGGTGCAAGTCTGAGGCTTCCACACGGGGCGACGGTGCCGGTCTGGGGCTTCCACAGGGGGCGACGGTGCCAGTCTGGGGCTTCCACACGGGGCGACGGTGCCAGTCTGGGGCTTCCACACGGGGCGACGGTGCCAGTCAGGGGCTTCCACAGGGGGCGACGGTGCCAGTCTGAGGCTTCCACAGGGGGCGACGGTGCCAGTCAGGGGCTTCCACAGGGGGCGACGGTGCCAGTCTGAGGCTTCCACAGGGGTCGACGGTGCCAGTCTGAGGCTTCCACAGGGGGCGACGGTGCCAGTCTGAGGCTTCCACAGGGGGCGACGGCGCCAGTCTGGGGCTTCCACGCGGGGCGACGGTGCCGGTCTGGGGCTTCCACACGGGGCGACGGCGCCTGTCAGGGTCTTCCACAGGGGGCGACGGCGCCAGTCTGGGGCTTCCACACGGGGCGACGGTGCCGGTCTGGGGCTTCCACACGGGGCGACGGTGCCGGTCTGGGGCTTCCACAGGGGGCGACGGTGCCAGTCTGAGGCTTCCACACGGGGCGACGGTGCCAGTCTGAGGCTTCCACACGGGGCGACGGTGCCGGTCTGGGGCTTCCACACGGGGCGACGGTGCCAGTCTGAGGCTTCCACAGGGGGCGACGGCGCCAGTCTGGGGCTTCCACACGGGGCGACGGTGCCGGTCTGGGGCTTCCACAGGGGGCGACGGTGCCAGTCTGAGGCTTCCACACGGGGCGACGGTGCCAGTCTGAGGCTTCCACACGGGGCGACGGTGCCAGTTCGAGGCTTCCACAGGGGAAGGCACCTACGGCACCTGAAATGGAAGCACCTGGCTAATACAGTAATATCAGAAAGAATACCAGGAAGTAGCCTAAATGAGCAGGCACATGCAAATGACCTGCTACGGATGTGCGATAGGTTTGCCTTAAACCAGCAAATAGTAGAACCAACTAGGAAGGAGAACACGCTGGACCTCATTTTCACTAATAATGATGAGTTGATCGGGAACATAATGATTACAAATACCTGTTACTCAGATCACAACTTAATTGAAGTTCTGACAACCATGGGAAATGGACCTTCAAAACCAGTCCAGATTCCCGGTGGAGGAGATTTCAGCAAATTCAACTTCAATAATAAACGGATAAACTGGGAGCAAATAAACCAGGACTTCACAGAAATAAACTGGGAAGAACAGCTAGGAAATGCAAACCTGAACCAGTGCCTGGAAAAAATAAGCTCAGTAGCACTAGAAATATGTTCAAACCGCATACCCCTAAGTAAAAAGAGAAAGAGATGCAGATTGGAACGGGAACGTCGTTCCCTATATAGGCGAAGAAAACGAATCGCGGAACAACTTGAGAGTCGCACCCTATCTCAAGAACGGCGAAGAAGGTTAGGTAGAGAAATAGAAACAATTGAACTCAAGCTACAAGAATCATACAAAACCCAGGAGAGGCAAAGAGAGCAAAAGGCCATCAGTGAAATAGAGAGAAATCCGAAATATTTTTTCTCCTATGCAAAATCAAGATAAAAAACCACATCTAGTATCGGGCCCCTGCGAAAGGGAGATGGAACTTTCACAGATGACAACAAAGAAATGAGCGAGTTACTGAGGAAGCAGTACGACTCTGTTTTCAGTGAGCCATTAAATGCACTAAAGATTGATAACCCAAATGAATTTTTCGTGGATATGATACCAACATCAAATCACATATCAGACGTCGCCCTATCCCCACTAGATTTTGAAGAAGCCATAAACAGTATGCCTATGCACTCTGCACCAGGCCCGGATTCTTGGAACTCCATATTCATCAAGAACTGTAAAAAACCACTATCGCAGGCCCTTCACATTCTGTGGAGACAAAGCCTAGATACTGGCGTTATCCCTGACATACTAAAAACAGCAGAGATAGCACCACTCCATAAAGGAGGAAATAAGGCAGAGGCAAAAAATTACCGACCGATAGCACTAACATCGCACATCATAAAATTTTTTGAGAGAGTGCTAAGAAGTAAGATCACAAAATACATGGAATCACAGCATCTCCATAACCCCGGACAACATGGTTTCAGAACAGGGCGCTCTTGCCTGTTGCAGTTGCTGGACCACTATGATATGGCATTAGATGCTATGGAAGACAAACAAAACGCTGATGTAATTTACACAGATTTCGCAAAAGCTTTTGATAAATGTGACCATGGTGTTATTACACATAAAATGCGTTCAAAAGGAATTACCGGGAAAATAGGCAGATGGATCTACAATTTCCTGACTGACAGAACCCAATGTGTAATAGTCAACAAAATAAAATCCAGCCCATCAACCGTGAAGAGCTCAGTCCCCCAGGGTACTGTGCTTGCTCCAGTACTTTTTCTCATCCTCATATCGGACATAGACCAGAACACAACCTATAGCACTGTATCATCCTTTGCAGATGACACTAGGATTTTCATGAGAGTTGGCAACATAGAGGACACGGCAAACCTCCAATCAGATGTAGATCAGGTCTTTCTATGGGCTACAGAAAATAATATGGTATTCAACGAGGATAAGTTTCAGCTCATGCGCTACGGAAAAATTGAAAATATAAAAACAGAAACCACGTACAAAACGCAGGCAAATCATAACATAGAACGAAAAGGCAATGTAAAGGACCTGGGTGTACTCATGTCGGAAGACCTTACCTTTAAAGAACACAATAAAGTAGCCGTCGCAACTGCAAGAAAAATGACAGGTTGGATAACAAGAACTTTTCACACTAGAGATGCTATACCGATGATGATACTTTTCAAAACGCTTGGGCTCTCTAGAGTGGAGTACTGCTGCACAATGACAGCCCCTTTCAAAGCTGGAGAAATTGCTGACCTAGAGAGCGTGCAGAGATCCTTTACTGCTAGAATCCACTCAGTAAAACATCTAAATTACTGGGACCGACTAAAGAGCCTAAATCTGTACTCCCTTGAGCGCAGGCGGGAGAGATACATAATAATTTACACGTGGAAAATAATTGAGGGGCTGGTCCCAAACCTGCACACAGAAATAACACCACATGAGACCAGAAGACATGGCAGGATGTGCAGAATACCCCCGTTGAAAAGCAGAGGTGCAACAGGTACTCTGAGAGAGAACTCTATCAACATCAGAGGCCCGAGACTGTTCAACACGCTTCCACTACACATAAGGGGCATAACTGGCAAACCCCTCACAGTGTTCAAGAGAGAACTGGATAAGCACCTCCAAAGGATACCTGATCAACCAGGCTGTGACTCATACGTCAGGCTGCGAGCAGCCGCGTCTAACAGCCTGGTTGATCAGTCCAGCAACCAGGAGGCCTGGTCGACGACCGGGCCGCGGGGACACTAAGCCCCGGAAGCACCTCAAGGTAGGGGGCGACGGTGCCAGTCTGGGGCTTCCACAGGGGGCGACGGTGCCAGTCTGGGGCTTCCACACGGGGCGACGGTGCCGGTCTGGGGCTTCCACACGGGGCGACGGTGCGGGTCTGGGGCTTCCACACGGGGCGACGGTGCCGGTCTGGGGCTTCCACAGGGGGCGACGGTGCCAGTCTGAGGCTTCCACACGGGGCGACGGTGCCGGTCTGGGGCTTCCACAGGGGGCGACGGTGCCGGTCTGGGGCTTCCACAGGGGGCGACGGTGCCGGTATGGGGCTTCCACAGGGGGCGACGGTGCCAGTCTGGGGCTTCCACAGGGGGCGACGGTGCCAGTCTGGGGCTTCCACACGGGGCGACGGTGCCAGTCTGAGGCTTCCACACGGGGCGACGGTGCCGGTCTGGGGCTTCCACAGGGGGCGACGGTGCCAGTCTGGGGCTTCCACAGGGGGCGACGGTGCCAGTCTGGGGCTTCCACACGGGGCGACGGTGCCAGTCTGAGGCTTCCACAGGGGGCGACGGTGCCAGTCTGGGGCTTCCACACGGGGCGACGGTGCCGGTCTGGGGCTTCCACACGGGGCGACGGTGCCAGTCTGAGGCTTCCACACGGGGCGAGGGTGCCAGTCTGGGGCTTCCACCGGGGGGCGACGGTGCCAGTCTGGGGCTTCCACAGGGGGCGACGGTGCCAGTCTGGGGCTTCCACAGTGGGGGCGACGGTGCCAGTCTGGGGCTTCCACAGTGGGGGCGACGGTGCCAGTCTGGGGCTTCCACAGGGGGCGACGGTGCCAGTCTGGGGCTTCCACAGTGGGGGCGACGGTGCCAGTCTGGGGCTTCCACAGTGGGGGCGACGGTGCCAGTCTGGGGCTTCCACAGTGGGGGCGACGGTGCCAGTCTGGGGCTTCCACAGGGGGCGACGGTGCCAGTCTGGGGCTTCCACAGTGGGGGCGACGGTGCCAGTCTGGGGCTTCCACAGTGGGGGCGACGGTGCCAGTCTGGGGCTTCCACAGTGGGGGCGACGGTGTCAGTCTGGGGCTTCCACAGTGGGGGCGACGGTGCCAGTCTGGGGCTTCCACAGTGGGGGCGACAGTGCCAGTCTGGGGCTTCCACAGGTGGCGACGGTGCCAGTCTGGGGCTTCCACAGGGGGCGACGGTGCCAGTCTGGGGCTTCCACAGTGGGGGCGACGGTGCCAGTCTGGGGCTTCCACACGGGGCGACGGTGCCAGTCTGAGGCTTCCACACGGGGCGACGGTGCCAGTCTGGGGCTTCCACAGGGGGCGACGGTGCCAGTCTGGGGCTTCCACAGGGGGCGACGGTGCCAGTCTGGGGCTTCCACACGGGGCGACGGTGCCAGTCTGAGGCTTCCACAGGGGGCGACGGTGCCAGTCTGGGGCTTCCACACGGGGCGACGGTGCCGGTATGGGGCTTCCACACGGGGCGACGGTGCCAGTCTGAGGCTTCCACACGGGGCGAGGGTGCCAGTCTGGGGCTTCCACCGGGGGGCGACGGTGCCAGTCTGGGGCTTCCACAGGGGGCGACGGTGCCAGTCTGGGGCTTCCACAGTGGGGGCGACGGTGCCAGTCTGGGGCTTCCACAGTGGGGGCGACGGTGCCAGTCTGGGGCTTCCACAGGGGGCGACGGTGCCAGTCTGGGGCTTCCACAGTGGGGGCGACGGTGCCAGTCTGGGGCTTCCACAGTGGGGGCGACGGTGCCAGTCTGGGGCTTCCACAGGGGGCGACGGTGCCAGTCTGGGGCTTCCACAGGGGGCGACGGTGCCAGTCTGGGGCTTCCACAGTGGGGGCGACGGTGCCAGTCTAGGGCTTCCACAGTGGGGGCGACGGTGCCGGTCTGGGGCTTCCACAGACGAACACAGTAAAATACAAGGCTTCTGTGAAGGGGAGAGTGAGAGACCTGGAAATTGAAGACACTTAACCATTCCATAAAATGGGAAGGTAATGTGGGAGAGTGTGGACTTACTGGGTCGGTATTGACCATTAGGAGGACTTATCAGTCATTTATGGAGAGTGGGAAGGGTGTAATGGCGGCTCTCCCCATTACCCTCCATTATCCAATAACAAATGAAAGGCAAGACAAAATTTTCATCCGGTTTCAATGTGTAGATTCCCAGATGTTAGTGTTGAGGGGCGGGGGGGGGGGGCAGGACGGACACCACTGAGCCTCAACACTGGTGAGGGGGGGCTAGTGAGGGGGGCTGGTGAGGGGGGGCTAGTGAGGGGGGGCTGGTGAGGAGGGCTGGTGAGGGGGGGCTGGAGAGTGGGGGCTGGTGAGGGGGGGCTGGTGGGGGGGGAAGGGAAGGGGGGCTGGTGACTGGGGGCTGGTGAGGGGAGGCTGGTGAGGGGGGCTAGTGAGGGGGGCTAGTGAGGGGGGCTGGTGAGTGGGGGCCTAGTGAGTGGGGGCCTAGTGAGTGGGGGCTGGTGAGGGGGGGCTGGTGAGTGGGGGCTGGTAAGGGGGGGCTGGTGAGGGGGGGGGCTGGTGAGGGGGGGCTGGTGAGGGGGGGCTGGTGAGTGGGGGGCTGGTGAGGGGGGGCTAGTGAGGGGGGGCTGGTGAGGGGGGGGCTGGTGAGGGGAGGCTGGTGAGGGGGGCTGGTGAGTGGGGAGCCTAGTGAGTGGGGGCTGGTGAGGGGGGCTGGTGAGTGGGGGCTGGTGAGGGGGGGCTGGTGAGTGGGGGCTGGTGAGGGGGGCTAGTGAGGGGGGGGGCTGGTGAGGGGGGGGCTGGTGAGGGGGGGCTGGTGAGGGGGGGCTAGTGAGGGGGGGCTAGTGAGGGGGGGCTGGTGAGGGGGGGGGCTGGTGAGGGGGGGGGGGGGGCTGGTGAGGGGGGGGGCTGGTGAGGGGGAGGGCTGGTGAGGGGGGGCTGGTGAGTGGGGGCTGGTGAGTGGGGGCTGCCTGCTGCCACAACCACTAGCAGGGTTGTGGCAGCAGGCAGCATTAGCAGGGTTGTGGCAGCAGGGTTGTGGCAGCAGGCAGCATTAGCAGGGTTGTGGCAGCAGGCAGCACTAGCAGGGTTGTGGCAGCAGGCAGCACTAGCAGGGTTGTGGCAGCAGGCAGCACTAGCGGGGTTGTGGCAGCAGGCAGCACTAGCAGGGTTGTGGCAGCAGGCAGCACTAGCAGGGTTGTGGCAGCAGGCAGCACTAGCAGGGTTGTGGCAGCAGGCAGCACTAGCAGGGTTGTGGCATCAGGCAGCACTAGCAGGCTTGTGGCAGCAGGCAGCACTAGCGGGGTTGTGGCAGCAGGAAGCACTAGCGGGGTTGGGGCAGCAGGAAGCACTAGCAGGGTTGTGGCAGCAGGAAGCACTAGCAGGGTTGTGGCAGCAGGAAGCACTAGCAGGGTTGTGGCAGCAGGCAGCACTAGCAGGGTTGTGGCAGCAGGCAGCATTAGCAGGGTTGTGGCAGCAGGAAGCACTAGCGGGGTTGTGGCAGCAGGCAGCACTAGCAGGGTTGTGGCAGCAGGCAGCACTAGCAGGGTTGTGGCAGCAGGAAGCACTAGCAGGGTTGTGGCAGCAGGCAGCACTAGCAGGGTTGTGGCAGCAGGCAGCACTAGCAGGGTTGTGGCAGCAGGCAGCACTAGCAGGGTTGTGGCAGCAGGCAGCACTAGCAGGGTTGTGGCAGCAGGCAGCACTAGCGGGGTTGTGGCAGCAGGAAGCACTAGCAGGGTTGTGGCAGCAGGAAGCACTAGCGGGGTTGTGGCAGCAGGAAGCACTAGCAGGGTTGTGGCAGCAGGCAGCACTAGCAGGGTAGTGGCAGCAGGCAGCACTAGCAGGGTTGTGGCAGCAGGCAGCACTAGCAGGGTTGTGGCAGCAGGCAGCACTAGCGGGGTTGTGGCAGCAGGCAGCACTAGCGGGGTTGTGGCAGCAGGAAGCACTAGCAGGGTTGTGGCAGCAGGCAGCACTAGCGGGATTGTGGCAGCAGGAAGCACTAGCAGGGTTGTGGCAGCAGGCAGCACTAGCAGGGTTGTGGCAGCAGGCAGCACTAGCAGGGTTGTGGCAGCAGGAAGCACTAGCAGGGTTGTGGCAGCAGGCAGCATTAGCAGGGTTGTGGCAGCAGGGTTGTGGCAGCAGGAAGCACTAGCAGGGTTGTGGTAGCAGGGTTGTGGCAGCAGGCAGCACTAGCAGGGTTGTGGCAGCAGGCAGCATTAGCAGGGTTGTGGCAGCAGGCAGCACTAGCAGGGTTGTGGCAGCAGGGTTGTGGTAGCAGGGTTGTGGCAGCAGGCAGCACTAGCAGGGTTGTGGCAGCAGGCAGCATTAGCAGGGTTGTGGCAGCAGGCAGCACTAGCAGGGTTGTGGCAGCAGGGTTGTGGCAGCAGGCAGCATTAGCAGGGTTGTGGCAGCAGGCAGCACTAGCAGGGTTGTGGCAGCAGGCAGCACTAGCAGGGTTGTGGCAGCAGGCAGCACTAGCGGGGTTGTGGCAGCAGGCAGCACTAGCAGGGTTGTGGCAGCAGGCAGCATTAGCAGGGTTGTGGCAGCAGGCAGCACTAGCAGGGTTGTGGCAGCAGGCAGCACTAGCAGGGTTGTGGCAGCAGGGTTGTGGCAGCAGGCAGCATTAGCAGGGTTGTGGCAGCAGGCAACACTAGCAGGGTTGTGGCAGCAGGCAGCACTAGCAGGGTTGTGGCAGCAGGCAGCACTAGCAGGGTTGTGGCAGCAGGCAGCACTAGCGGGGTTGTGGCAGCAGGAAGCACTAGCAGGGTTGTGGCAGCAGGCAGCACTAGCGGGGTTGTGGCAGCAGGAAGCACTAGCAGGGTTGTGGCAGCAGGCAGCACTAGCAGGGTTGTGGCAGCAGGCAGCACTAGCAGGGTTGTGGCAGCAGGCAGCACTAGCAGGGTTGTGGCAGCAGGAAGCACTAGCAGGGTTGTGGCTGCAGGAAGCACTAGCAGGGTTGTGGCAGCAGGCAGCACTAGCAGGGTTGTGGCAGCAGGCAGCACTAGCAGGGTTGTGGCAGCAGACAGCACTAGCAGGGTTGTGGCAGCAGGCAGCACTAGCAGGGTTGTGGCAGCAGGCAGCACTAGCGGGGTTGTGGCAGCAGGCAGCACTAGCAGGGTTGTGGCAGCAGGCAGCATTAGCAGGGTTGTGGCAGCAGGGTTGTGGCAGCAGGAAGCACTAGCAGGGTTGTGGTAGCAGGGTTGTGGCAGCAGGCAGCACTAGCAGGGTTGTGGCAGCAGGGTTGTGGCAGCAGGCAGCACTAGCGGGGTTGTGGCAGCAGGCAGCACTAGCGGGGTTGTGGCAGCAGGCAGCACTAGCGGGGTTGTGGCAGCAGGCAGCACTAGCAGGGTTGTGGCAGCAGGCAGCACTAGCAGGGTTGTGGCAGCAGGCAGCACTAGCGGGGTTGTGGTAGCAGGAAGCACTAGCAGGGTTGTGGTAGCAGGAAGCACTAGCAGGGTTGTGGCAGCAGGCAGCACTAGCGGGGTTGTGGCAGCAGGCAGCACTAGCGGGGTTGTGGCAGCAGGCAGCATTAGCAGGGTTGTGGCAGCAGGCAGCACTAGCGGGGTTGTGGCAGCAGGCAGCACTAGCGGGGTTGTGGTAGCAGGAAGCACTAGCGGGGTTGTGGTAGCAGGAAGCACTAGCAGGGTTGTGGCAGCAGGCAGCACTAGCAGGGTTGTGGCAGCAGGCAGCATTAGCAGGGTTGTGGCTGCAGGCAGCACTAGCAGGGTTGTGGCAGCAGGCAGCACTAGCAGGGTTGTGGCAGCAGGCAGCACTAGCAGGGTTGTGGCAGCAGGCAGCACTAGCAGGGTTGTGGCAGCAGGCAGCATTAGCAGGGTTGTGGCTGCAGGCAGCACTAGTAGGGTTGTGGCAGCAGGCAGCACTAGCAGGGTTGTGGCAGCAGGCAGCACTAGCGGGGTTGTGGCAGCAGGAAGCACTAGCGGGGTTGTGGCAGCAGGAAGCACTAGCGGGGTTGTGGCAGCAGGCAGCACTAGCGGGGTTGTGGCAGCAGGCAGCACTAGCAGGGTTGTGGCAGCAGGCAGCACTAGCAGGGTTGTGGCTGCATGCAGCATTAGCAGGGTTGTGGCAGCAGGCAGCACTAGCGGGGTTGTGGCAGCAGGCAGCACTAGCGGGGTTGTGGCAGCAGGCAGCACTAGCGGGGTTGTGGCTGCAGGCAGCACTAGCAGGGTTGTGGCAGCATGCAGCATTAGCAGGGTTGTGGCAGCAGGCAGCACTAGCAGGGTTGTGGCAGCAGGCAGCACTAGCAGGGTTGTGGCAGCAGGCAGCACTAGCAGGGTTGTGGCAGCAGGCAGCACTAGCAGGGTTGTGGCAGCAGGCAGCACTAGCAGGGTTGTGGCTGCATGCAGCATTAGCAGGGTTGTGGCAGCAAGCAGCACTAGCGGGGTTGTGGCAGCAGGCAGCACCAGCGGGGTTGTGGCAGCAGGCAGCACTAGCAGGGTTGTGGCAGCAGGCAGCACTAGCAGGGTTGTGGCAGCAGGCAGCACTAGCAGGGTTGTGGCAGCAGGCAGCACTAGCAGGGTTGTGGCAGCAGGCAGCACCAGCAGGGTTGTGGCAGCAGGCAGCACTAGCAGGGTTGTGGCAGCAGGCAGCACTAGCAGGGTTGTGGCTGCATGCAGCATTAGCAGGGTTGTGGCAGCAGGCAGCACTAGCGGGGTTGTGGCAGCAGGCAGCACTAGCGGGGTTGTGGCAGCAGGCAGCACTAGCAGGGTTGTGGCAGCAGGCAGCACTAGCGGGGTTGTGGCAGCAGGCAGCACTAGCGGGGTTGTGGCTGCATGCAGCACTAGCAGGGTTGTGGCAGCAGGCAGCACTAGCGGGGTTGTGGCAGCAGGAAGCACTAGCAGGGTTGTGGCAGCAGGAAGCACTAGCAGGTTTGTGGTAGCAGGCAGCACTAGCAGGGTTGTGGCAGCAGGCAGCACTAGCAGGGTTGTGGCAGCAGGAAGCACTAGCGGGGTTGTGGCAGCAGGAAGCACCAGCAGGGTTGTGGCAGCAGGCAGCACTAGCAGGGTTGTGGCAGCAGGGTTGTGGCAGCAGGGTTGTGGCAGCAGGCAGCACTAGCGGGGTTGTGGCAGCAGGAAGCACTAGCGGGGTTGTGGCAGCAGGCAGCATTAGCAGGGTTGTGGCAGCAGGCAGCACTATCAGGGTTGTGGCAGCAGGCAGCACTAGCGGGGTTGTGGCAGCAGGAAGCACTAGCGGGGTTGTGGCAGCAGGCAGCATTAGCAGGGTTGTGGCAGCAGGCAGCACTAGCAGGGTTGTGGCAGCAGGCAGCACTAGCGGGGTTGTGGCTGCAGGAAGCACTAGCAGGTTTGTGGTAGCAGGCAGCACTAGCAGGGTTGTGGCAGCAGGCAGCACTAGCAGGGTTGTGGCAGCAGGCAGCACTAGCAGGGTTGTGGCAGCAGGCAGCACTAGCAGGGTTGTGGCAGCAGGAAGCACTTGCAGGGTTGTGGCAGCAGGCAGCACTAGCAGGGTTGTGGCAGCAGGGTTGTGGCAGCAGGCAGCACTAGCAGGGTTGTGGCAGCAGGGTTGTGGCAGCAGGCAACACTAGCAGGGTTGTGGCTGCAGGCAGCACTAGCAGGGTTGTGGCAGCAGGCAGCACTAGCAGGGTTGTGGCAGCAGGGAGCACTAGCAGGGTTGTGGCTGCAGGCAGCACTAGCAGGGTTGTGGCAGCAGGCAGCACTAGCAGGGTTGTGGCAGCAGGGTTGTGGCAGCAGGCAGCACTAGCAGGGTTGTGGCAGCAGGCAGCATTAGCAGGGTTGTGGCAGCAGGAAGCACTAGCAGGGTTGTGGTAGCAGGGTTGTGGCAGCAGGCAGCACTAGCAGGGTTGTGGCAGCAGGGTTGTGGCAGCAGGCAGCACTAGCGGGGTTGTGGCAGCAGGCAGCACTAGCGGGGTTGTGGCAGCAGGCAGCACTAGCGGGGTTGTGGCAGCAGGCAGCACTAGCAGGGTTGTGGCAGCAGGCAGCACTAGCAGGGTTGTGGCAGCAGGCAGCACTAGCGGGGTTGTGGTAGCAGGAAGCACTAGCAGGGTTGTGGTAGCAGGAAGCACTAGCAGGGTTGTGGCAGCAGGCAGCACTAGCGGGGTTGTGGCAGCAGGCAGCACTAGCGGGGTTGTGGCAGCAGGCAGCACTAGCAGGGTTGTGGCAGCAGGCAGCATTAGCAGGGTTGTGGCAGCAGGCAGCACTAGCGGGGTTGTGGCAGCAGGCAGCACTAGCGGGGTTGTGGTAGCAGGAAGCACTAGCAGGGTTGTGGTAGCAGGAAGCACTAGCAGGGTTGTGGCAGCAGGCAGCACTAGCAGGGTTGTGGCAGCAGGCAGCATTAGCAGGGTTGTGGCTGCAGGCAGCACTAGCAGGGTTGTGGCAGCAGGCAGCACTAGCAGGGTTGTGGCAGCAGGCAGCACTAGCAGGGTTGTGGCAGCAGGCAGCACTAGCAGGGTTGTGGCAGCAGGCAGCATTAGCAGGGTTGTGGCAGCAGGCAGCATTAGCAGGGTTGTGGCTGCAGGCAGCACTAGTAGGGTTGTGGCAGCAGGCAGCACTAGCAGGGTTGTGGCAGCAGGCAGCACTAGCGGGGTTGTGGCAGCAGGAAGCACTAGCGGGGTTGTGGCAGCAGGCAGCACTAGCAGGGTTGTGGCAGCAGGCAGCACTAGCAGGGTTGTGGCAGCAGGCAGCACTAGCAGGGTTGTGGCTGCATGCAGCATTAGCAGGGTTGTGGCAGCAGGCAGCACTAGCGGGGTTGTGGCAGCAGGCAGCACTAGCGGGGTTGTGGCAGCAGGCAGCACTAGCAGGGTTGTGGCAGCAGGCAGCACTAGCAGGGTTGTGGCAGCATGCAGTATTAGCAGGGTTGTGGCAGCAGGCAGCACTAGCAGGGTTGTGGCAGCAGGCAGCACTAGCAGGGTTGTGGCAGCAGGCAGCACTAGCAGGGTTGTGGCAGCAGGCAGCACTAGCAGGGTTGTGGCAGCAGGCAGCACTAGCAGGGTTGTGGCTGCATGCAGCATTAGCAGGGTTGTGGCAGCAGGCAGCACTAGCGGGGTTGTGGCAGCAGGCAGCACCAGCGGGGTTGTGGCAGCAGGCAGCACTAGCAGGGTTGTGGCAGCAGGCAGCACTAGCAGGGTTGTGGCAGCAGGCAGCACTAGCAGGGTTGTGGCAGCAGGCAGCACTAGCAGGGTTGTGGCAGCAGGCAGCACTAGCAGGGTTGTGGCAGCAGGCAGCACTAGCAGGGTTGTGGCAGCAGGCAGCACTAGCAGGGTTGTGGCAGCAGGCAGCACTAGCAGGGTTGTGGCTGCATGCAGCATTAGCAGGGTTGTGGCAGCAGGCAGCACTAGCAGGGTTGTGGCAGCAGGCAGCACTAGCGGGGTTGTGGCAGCAGGCAGCACTAGCAGGGTTGTGGCAGCAGGCAGCACTAGCGGGGTTGTGGCAGCAGGCAGCACTAGCGGGGTTGTGGCTGCATGCAGCATTAGCAGGGTTGTGGCAGCAGGCAGCACTAGCGGGGTTGTGGCAGCAGGAAGCACTAGCAGGGTTGTGGCAGCAGGAAGCACTAGCAGGTTTGTGGTAGCAGGCAGCACTAGCAGGGTTGTGGCAGCAGGCAGCACTAGCAGGGTTGTGGCAGCAGGAAGCACTAGCGGGGTTGTGGCAGCAGGAAGCACCAGCAGGGTTGTGGCAGCAGGCAGCACTAGCAGGGTTGTGGCAGCAGGGTTGTGGCAGCAGGCAGCACTAGCAGGGTTGTGGCAGCAGGGTTGTGGCAGCAGGGTTGTGGCAGCAGGGTTGTGGCAGCAGGCAGCACTAGCGGGGTTGTGGCAGCAGGAAGCACTAGCGGGGTTGTGGCAGCAGGCAACATTAGCAGGGTTGTGGCAGCAGGCAGCACTAGCAGGGTTGTGGCAGCAGGCAGCACTAGCGGGGTTGTGGCAACAGGAAGCACTAGCGGGGTTGTGGCAGCAGGCAGCATTAGCAGGGTTGTGGCAGCAGGCAGCACTAGCAGGGTTGTGGCAGCAGGCAGCACTAGCGGGGTTGTGGCTGCAGGAAGCACTAGCAGGTTTGTGGTAGCAGGCAGCACTAGCAGGGTTGTGGCAGCAGGCAGCACTAGCAGGGTTGTGGCAGCAGGCAGCACTAGCAGGGTTGTGGCAGCAGGCAGCACTAGCAGGGTTGTGGCAGCAGGAAGCACTTGCAGGGTTGTGGCAGCAGGCAGCACTAGCAGGGTTGTGGCAGCAGGGTTGTGGCAGCAGGCAGCACTAGCAGGGTTGTGGCAGCAGGGTTGTGGCAGCAGGCAGCACTAGCAGGGTTGTGGCTGCAGGCAGCACTAGCAGGGTTGTGGCAGCAGGCAGCACTAGCAGGGTTGTGGCAGCAGGGAGCACTAGCAGGGTTGTGGCTGCAGGCAGCACTAGCAGGGTTGTGGCAGCAGGCAGCACTAGCAGGGTTGTTGCAGCAGGCAGCACTAGCAGGGTTGTGGCTGCAGGCAGCACTAGCAGGGTTGTGGCAGCAGGCAGCACTAGCAGGGTTGTGGCAGCAGGCAGCATTAGCAGGGTTGTGGCAGCAGGCAGCACTAGCAGGGTTGTGGCAGCAGGGTTGTGGCAGCAGGCAGCATTAGCAGGGTTGTGGCAGCAGGAAGCACTAGCAGGGTTGTGGCAGCAGGCAGCACTAGCAGGGTTGTGGCAGCAGGGTTGTGGCAGCAGGCAGCATTAGCAGGGTTGTGGCAGCAGGGTTGTGGCAGCAGGCAGCACTAGCAGGGTTGTGGCAGCAGGCAGCACTAGCAGGGTTGTGGCAGCAGGCAGCACTAGCAGGGTTGTGGCAGCAGGCAGCACTAGCAGGGTTGTGGCAGCAGGAAGCACTAGCAGGTTTGTGGTAGCAGGCAGCACTAGCAGGGTTGTGGCAGCAGGGTTGTGGCAGCAGGCAGCACTAGCAGGGTTGTGGAAGCAGGGTTGTGGCAGCAGGCAGCACTAGCAGGGTTGTGGCAGCAGGCAGCACTAGCAGGGTTGTGGCAGCAGGCAGCACTAGCAGGGTTGTGGCAGCAGGCAGCACTAGCAGGGTTGTGGTAGCAGGAAGCACTAGCAGGGTTGTGGCAGCAGGAAGCACTAGCAGGTTTGTGGTAGCAGGCAGCACTAGCAGGGTTGTGGCAGCAGGCAGCAATAGCAGGGTTGTGGCAGCAGGCAGCACTAGCAGGGTTGTGGTAGCAGGAAGCACTAGCAGGGTTGTGGCAGCAGGAAGCACTAGCAGGTTTGTGGTAGCAGGCAGCACTAGCAGGGTTGTGGTAGCAGGAAGCACTAGCAGGGTTGTGGCAGAAGGAAGCACTTGCAGGTTTGTGGTAGCAGGCAGCACTAGCAGGGTTGTGGCAGCAGGCAGCACTAGCAGGGTTGTGGCAGCAGGCAGCACTAGCAGGGTTGTGGTAGCAGGAAGCACTAGCAGGGTTGTGGCAGCAGGAAGCACTAGCAGGTTTGTGGTAGCAGGCAGCACTAGCAGGGTTGTGGTAGCAGGAAGCACTAGCAGGGTTGTGGCAGCAGGAAGCACTAGCAGGTTTGTGGTAGCAGGCAGCACTAACAGGGTTGTGGCAGCAGGCAGCACTAGCAGGGTTGTGGCAGCAGGCAGCACTAGCAGGGTTGTGGTAGCAGGAAGCACTAGCAGGGTTGTGGCAGCAGGAAGCACTAGCAGGTTTGTGGTAGCAGGCAGCACTAGCAGGGTTGTGGTAGCAGGAAGCACTAGCAGGGTTGTGGCAGCAGGCAGCACTAGCAGGGTTGTGGTAGCAGGAAGCACTAGCAGGGTTGTGGCAGCAGGAAGCACTAGCAGGTTTGTGGTAGCAGGCAGCACTAGCAGGGTTGTGGTAGCAGGCAGCACTAGCAGGGTTGTGGCAGCAGGGTTGTGGCAGCAGGCAGCACTTGCAGGGTTGTGGCAGCAGGCAGCAATAGCAGGGTTGTGGCAGCAGGCAGCACTAGCAGGGTTGTGGCAGCAGGCAGCACTAGCAGGGTTGTGGCAGCAGGCAGCACTAGCAGGGTTGTGGCAGCAGGCAGCACTAGCAGGGTTGTGGCAGCAGGCAGCACTAGCAGGGTTGTGGCAGCAGGCAGCACTAGCAGGGTTGTGGCAGCAGGCAGCACTAGCAGGGTTGTGGCAGCAGGCAGCGCAAGTGGCCGGGCCTGAGTATGCAAACTACCTCTGGGTGTGGAGGAGAGGTGGGAATGAGTGTGTGTTGTACAGGGCCGGTGGTAAATGAGACAAGCGGGCCGGGAATTGGTTAACTGGAGGGAGAGGATTGGAAGGGATATTACGACTGGGGCCGAGCCTTCCAGGATTGGCTGTGTCTGGCAGGATAGGATGGCTTGTGGGTAGATAACTAGCCGCCCTCTCACTCTGTTCAAAACAAAACTCGATAAACATCTCCAAAGGATACCTGATCAACCAGGCTGTGATTCATACGTCAGGCTGCGGGCAGCCACGTCCAACAGCCTGGTTGACCAGTTCACCAACGAGGAGGCCTGGTCAGAGACCGGGCCGCGATGACGTTGATCCTCGGAATCACCACAAGGTAACTACAATATAATAAGATAGGTATTTTCAGGATGGAACGGGTGCTTCCAGGATGGGATGGGTGCTTCCAGGATGGGATGGGTGCTTCCAGGATGGGATGGGTGCTTCCAGGATGGGATGGGTGCTTCCAGGATGGGATGGGTGCTTCCAGGATGGGATGGGTGCTTCCAGGATGGGATGGGTGCTTCCAGGATGGGATAGGTGCTACCTGGATGGGATAGGTGCTACCAGGATGGGATAGGTGCTACCAGAATGGGATAGGTGCTTCCAGGATGGGATAGGTGCTTCCATGGTAAGATAAGTTCTTCCAGGATATAGTGTTGCTTTAAAGGCAAAATTCGACATTAAAAATGCTGGAAGAAAAAAAAGGATGACACGAAGCTGTGACTTGTATTTTTGTCTATATCTGATATGAGAATAAGGAACAGCAGTGGTGCAAGGACTGTACCCTGAGGTACAGAGCTTTTAACTGCGCTTGGACTAGATTTTATATGTTTGCCTGTAACTCTCTGTGTTCTGTTCGACAGAAAATTGAGTATCCAGCGTCCTACTTTACCAGTTATACCCATTGACCTCATTTTGTGTGCTATCACTCCATGGTCACATTTGTCGAATGCCTTTGTGAAGTCCGTGTATACCACATCTGCATTCTGTTTTTCTTGTAATGTTTGACCTGACCTCTGGCCTCACAGTGTTACAGAATTTAACAATCCCATAAAACTGAAATGGTTGTGAAAATCGTGTGTGTGTGTGTGTGTGTGTGTGTGTATGTCGTACCTAGTAGCCAGAACGCACTTCTCAGCCTACTATGCAAGGCCCGATTTGCCTAATAAGCCAAGTTTTCATGAATTAATTGTTTTTCGACTACCTAACCTACCTAACCTAACCTAACCTAACTTTTTCGGCCACCTAACCTAACCTATTAAGATAGGTTAGGTTAGGTTAGGTAGGGTTGGTTAGGTTCGGTCATATATTTACGTTAATTTTAACTCCAATAAAAAAAAAATTGACCTCATACATAATGAAATGGGTAGCTTTATCATTTCATAAGAAAAAAATTAGAGAAAATATATTAATTCAGGAAAACTTGGCTTATTAGGCAAATCTGGCCTTGCATAGTAGGCTGAGAAGTGCGTTCTGGCTACTAGGTACGACATATATATATATATATATATATATATATATATATATATATATATATATATATATATATATATATATATATATATATATATGGTACACACACACACACACACACACACACACACACACACACACACACACACGATTTTCGCAACCATTTCAGTTTTATGGGATTGTTAAATTCTGTAACACTGTGAGGCCAGAGGTCAGGTCAAACATTACAAGAAAAACAGAATGCAGATGTGGTATACACGGACTTCACAAAGGCATTCGACAAATGTGACCATGGCGTGATATATATATATATATATATATATATATATATATATATATATATATATATATATATATATATATATATATGTTTCATTGAATATGACCGCATATTCTGTATTTATTATTTTCTGGTTTAGGGCTTCTATCCCTCTAACTATTTTCTTAGCATCAGGGCTTAATTGAAATAGGAGTTCTCCAAAACTCATTTTCGTACTTTTAAGGTGAAGAAAAGAAGTGATTTACTATAGAGTGTATTACACTTATTTGTATAATTTAATACACTCTATAGTGTAAGTGTAATACACTCTATAGTAAATCACTTCTTTTCTTCACCTTAAAAGTACGAAAATGAGTTTTGGAGAACTCCTATTTCAATTAAGCCCTGATGCTAAGAAAATAGTTAGAGGGATAGAAGCCCTAAACCAGAAAATAATAAATACAGAATATGCGGTCATATTCAATGAAACATGTTTGAAAGAAAACCTGCTGCCAGTATACACCAATATATATATATATATATATATATATATATATATATATATATATATATATATATATATATATATATATATATATATATATGTGAGAGAGATTTTATGTATATAAATAAAATTTATCTGTTTTTCTGCCTGCCCTCCTAACCTCACTTTCCCACAATCATTATGTAAATCCAGGTGTTGGTGATGCACTTGAACCTGAATATCTTGTGTAGGGAAAGGTTGCGTCCTCTCTTGACCCCAGCGGCTGCCTGGTGACCCCAGCGGCTGTTTGGTGACCCCAGCGGCTGTCTGGTGACCCCAGCGGCTGTCTGGTGACCCCAGCGGCTGCCTTGGTGACCCCAGCGGCTGCCTTGGTGACCCCAGCGGCTGCCTGGTGACCCCAGCGGCTGCCTTGGTGACCCCAGCGGCTGCCTTGGTGACCCCAGCGGCTGCCTTGGTGACCCCAGCGGCTGCCTTGGTGACCCCAGCGGCTGCCTTGGTGACCCCAGCGGCTGCCTGGTGACCCCAGCGGCTGCCTGGTGACCCCAGCGGCTGCCTGGTGACCCCAGCGGCTGCCTTGGTGACCCCAGCGGCTGCCTTGGTGACCCCAGCGGCTGCCTTGGTGACCCCAGCGGCTGCCTTGGTGACCCCAGCGGCTGCCTTGGTGACCCCAGCGGCTGCCTGGTGTACCCCAGCGGC
Source organism: Procambarus clarkii (assembly GCF_020424385.1). Classification (NCBI taxonomy): domain Eukaryota; kingdom Metazoa; phylum Arthropoda; class Malacostraca; order Decapoda; family Cambaridae; genus Procambarus; species Procambarus clarkii. The sequence goes on from NC_059615.1 coordinate 22,348,233, forward strand.
TGCCTGGTGACCCCAGCGGCTGTCTGGTGACCCCAGCGGCTGCCTGGTGACCCCAGCGGCTGCCTGGTAACCCCAGCAGCTGCCTTGGTGAAAGTCATCCTGGTGACCCCAGCGGCTGTCTGGGTGCAGAACAGAACCAGTGAGGAGTAGAGGTGCCATAGGCACAATCAGAGAACACTGTCTGAACATCAGAGGTCCACAGCTGTTCAACACCTTCCCAGCAAGCATTAGAAATATTGCCGGAACAAAGGTGGATGTATTCAAGAGGCACTAAGATCAGTTCCTACAAGAAGTTCTCCAGCAGAACGGAAGAACTTGAGTCGCACCTTATCTCAAGATCAACGAAGAAGGCTAGGTAGAGAAATAGAAACAATTGATACTAAAGCTACAAAAATCGTACAAAATCCAAGAGAGAAACAAGGAGAGCAAAAGGCCATCAGTGAAATAGAGAGAAATCCGAAATATTTTTTCTCCTATGCAAAATCAAGATCAAAAACCACATCTAGTATCGGGCCCCTGCGAAAGGGAGATGGAACTTTCACTGATGACAACAAAGAAATGAGCGAGCTACTGAGGAAGCAGTGCGACTCTGTTTTCAGCGAGCCATTAAACGCACTAAAGATTGATAACCCAAATAAATTTTTCATGGATATGATACCAACATCAAATCATATATCAGACGTCGCCCTATCCCCACTGGATTTTGAAGAAGCCATAAACAGTATGCCTATGCACTCTGCACCAGGCCCGGATTCTTGGAACTCCATATTCATCAAGAACTGTAAAAAACCACTCTCGCAGGCCCTTCACATTCTGTGGAGACAAAGCCTAGATACTGGCGTTATCCCTGACATACTAAAAACAGCAGAGATAGCACCACTCCATAAAGGAGGAAATAGGGCAGAGGCAAAAAATTACAGACCGATAGCACTAACATCGCACATCATAAAAATCTTTGAGTGTTAAGAAGTAAGATCACAAAATACATGGAATCACAGCATCTCCATAACCCCGGACAACATGGTTTCAGAACAGGGCGCTCTTGCCTGTCGCAGTTGCTGGACCACTATGATATGACATTAGATGCTATGGAAGACAAACAAAACGCTGATGTAATTTACAGATTTCGCAAAAGCCTTCGACCCATGTGACCATGGTGTTATTGCACATAAAATGCGTTCAAAAGGAATTATCGGAAAAATAGGCAGATGGATCTACAATTTCCTGACTAACAGAACCCAATGTGTAATTGTCAACAAAATATAATCCGGTCCATCAACCGTGAAGAGCTCAGTCCCCCAGGGTACTGTGCTTGCTCCAGTACTTTTTCTCATCCTCATATCGGACATTGACAAGGACACTACCTATAGCACTGTATCATCCTTTGCAGATGACATTAGGATCTTCATGAGAGTAGACAACATAGAGGTTGTCTACTCTACTTGTCTACATATTGGAGGTTTGCTACAATATAGTAGCAAACCTTCAATCTGATTTAAATCAGGTCTTTCTATGGGCTACAGAAAATAATATGGTGTTTATGGTGAAAATAATATGGTGTATGGTGATAGCACACAAAATGAGGTCAATGGAAATAACTGGTAAAGTAAGACGCTGGATACTCAGTTTTCTGTCGAACAGAACACAGAGAGTAACAGTCAACCATATAAAATCGAGTCCCAGCGCAGTTAAAAGCTCTGTACCTCAAGGTACAGTCCTTGCACCACTGCTGTTCCTTATTCTCATATCAGGTATAGACTCAAATACAAGTCACAGCTTCATGTCATCCTTTGCAAATGATACAAAAATCAACATGAAAATTACCTCTGCTGAAGACATTGTAAAACTACAAACAGATATTAATAAAGTTTTCGATTGGGCAGCAGAAAATAACATGATGTTTAAGAGCTATAAATTCCAGGTACTCAGGTATGGTAAAAATGAGAACCTTAAACATAATACAGGGTACAAAACACAATCAAATTTGCCCATAGTAGGAAAACAGCATGTAAAGGATTTGGGAATAATGATGTCCGACGACCTAACGTTTAGGGAGCATAACCAAGCAAATATTGCGTCAGACAGAAAAATGATAGGATGGATTACGAGAACTTTCATATCCAGGGATCCCATCACAATGGTTGTACTCTTCAAGTCACTTGTGTTGTCATTGTATAAGAGCAGCAGGGACTGGTCAGTGCCTCGCCCCCCCCCTCCTCCCCCAACAGTGCAACCCGTTCTCGCAAATTTAATAAGTCAATATTGACTTATTAAATATGTGCATAGATGACATACTTAACATAATAGTTTCCCTTGAAAAGCTTCATAGAAAACACCGACCTTACCTAACCTACTTTGTAAGTTAAGATAAGCATCTTATTGCTTCGTAATTACAATTATTACCTAACCTATACCTATAATAGGTTAAGTAACAATTGTAATTACGAAGCTATAAGATGCTTATTTTAACATACTAAGTAGGTTAGGTAAGGTCGGTGTTTTCTATGAAGCTTTTCAAAAAAACTATTATGTTTAGTATGTCACCTATGCACGCAACTAATAAGTCAATATTGACTTATTAAATTTGCGAGAACAGTAGTAGGGTGTAAGCGCTACAGGGGATATTTTTTTTCTGGCCGAGGACCCCTGTGGGGTGTAAGCGCCACAGGTGATATTTTTTTTCAGGTCCAATATCCCGCTTCGGGGTTTTCAGGTCAGAAATATCGTGTGTAGCGCTTTAGGGTTTTCAGGCGAATTTGGGGAGTCACAGATTTGGAATTAGGGAATTCTTATAATGAAAAATAATGTCATACGAGTTTGCTAAAGTTCTTATAAGAAAAATAATTTCCGAGACTTAGAAGTTTGTTAAGGCCTTATGGGAGAAATTCAAATAACGTATGTAGCTCTTTAGGGCTTCCAGGAGAACTCTACGGACATGTTTTACATGTTTTCAACTTACAAAATCGTCTATGTAAGCCTTAGTTATTCATATAAATTTAGAAAATCACCTGTGTAAGTCATTGTTTTCAGGGTTTCGTACATCACACCCCCCTCCCTCCCCCCTTACCTCGCAATCTGTCGCGTCACCTTTATTTACTTTACGCCCGGACAGCCAGACGGCTCTTATCATATCTTATCTCCATAATATCTCTACCGTCCCTCCTCTCTCTCTCTCTCCTCCTCCTATTTCCTTACAACTATTTTCAGAGTTTCAAATAATCATAGAAGTTTATTTATATGTTTATGACCGAATTTGTAAAAGGACCATTTTCAGAGAATATTGTCTTAGATGTTTTGTTAAGGAAAACAGACCACTTATCCATAACATTTAGTTTTATATCCATTTACGGCTATTTCACCTGTAAAGACCAAAATTGAACAGAGCCCAGTTTTAAGCTCATATTTCATCAGAGACCAGTTTATACCGAAATTCGCCAGAGTCTACTTTGAGAGCAAAATTAGTCAGAGACAGTCTCATATTTCATCAGAGTCCAGTTTATGCTCAAATTCGCCAGAGTCTACTTTGAGATCAAAATTAGTCAGAGACAGTTTTAGCTCATATTTCATCAGAGACCATTTTATACCTAAAAATGAACAGAGTCCACTTTGTCAGCAAAATTAGTCAGAGACAGTATTTAGCTCATATTTCATCAGAGTCCAGTTTATGCTCAAATTCGCCAGAGTCCACTTTGTCAGCAAAATTAGTCAGAGACAGTACTTAGCTCATATTTCATCAGAGACCATTTTATACCTAAAAATGAACAGAGTCTACTTTGAGAGCAAAATTAGTCAGAGACAGTACTTAGCTCATATTTCATCAGAGTCCAATTATCAACAGAAATTCGCCAGAGTCTACTTTGAGAGCAAATTTCATCAGTGTCCTGTAATCTGTTAAAACTTGACAGAGATCATTTTATACCCAATTTTCGGCAGAGTCCAGTTTATGCTCAAATTCGCCAGAGCCTACTTTGAGAGCAAAATTAGTCAGAGACAGTTTTAAGCTCATATTTCATCAGAGTCCAGTTTATGCTCAAATTCGCCAGAGTCTACTTTAATAGCAAAATTCATCAGAGTCCAGTTCTTGATCGAAATTCATCAGAGTCCAGTTTTCTAGCAATTTTCATCAGAGTCCAGTTTATGCTCAAATTCGCCAGAGTCTACTTTGAGAGCAAAATTCGTCAGAGTCAGTATTTAGCTCATATTTCATCAGAGTCCAATTTATACCTAAAAATGAACAGAGACCACATTTCGCTACTAGCAGTCCAATCCCCCTGAAATTTTAAACAGTCATATTTCAGACGTAGTAAATAAGATCCAGTTCAGTTACAGAGTTCCAACTCTTGTCCCCCTGTATTTGCATATTTTCTCTATATTCACTGTGTTCTTCGTATTCTCATCCGTGTTCACTCCATGTTCTACAAATGTTCACAGTCCCATTCAGTTCATATTTTCACAAGTATCTCCATTTTTTCTGTAATCTTTCTCTTAGTCTCATTATGTTCTCTACAAAGTCTAGTCATATTTTCTATGTTTTCATGTTCATCACATGTTCTCTTTACAACTTTTATACTCAATATTCATGCTAACTTCCATATTTGTGTTCTTTGTCAATATTCATGTTCCTCTACAAGTTCATGTTCCTCACAAGATCACTTCGTTTTTCACCTTCACTTACATGTTTTCTACATTCTTTGTCTTATTCTCCATGTTCTTCACAAGTCCATTGTTCATTCTTTGTATTCCCTATTCTCCTTATCATGTTTTCATGTTCTCTGTAAGTTCATATTCCCAGCATGTTCACTGTATTCATCAACTTTTTCTTACATGTTTTCTGTGTTCACTGTATGTTCACTGTGTTCATTCCCCTACTTAACCTCAATTTTTTATGTTCTTTGTTTCTTTTAACCAATTCGTTTCTTCCATTCACTAACTAGTTCTTTGTCAAATATTAGCATCAGCAATACAGTTTCCTCAACAATTTTAGTCACCAAGTTTTTATTTGCAAAAACTATGTCAAAGTAATTCTCGTAGTCAACTTAATAGTTCTACCAGCCATGTTCTTAAACAAATCTACACTTTATTCAGTTCCAAATTTACAAAGACAAACCTTTCTTGTAACTTCTTAACTAAAAATCTTTCGCCAATCAACTGAAACATAGTCACTTTCCTCATTTCTCAACTAACTTATTATACAATCAACTAAAAAATAGTCAGAAATAGCCTCGTTCAACACTGTTCTTAACTAAAACAACCTTTCTCTTAGCTAAAAATTGTCAAAGGAAACTTCTTTCAGCACTTTCTTAACAGCCGCTATGTTTCATCAAGAAAAATTGTCAAAGGAAACTTTCCAAAACTGTTCATAACTAGCTTTTATCCATCGTCAATCAACTAAAAATAATAACTTTCATCATTTCTTAACTAAACATATTCCCCATTCATCAGAAAATAACCGTGTTCATCATGTTTCATTGTCATTTCATAACTAAAATTATCTGCCAATCATCAGAAAAAGTCATGTTCATCATGTTTTGGCTTTTGCTCAACTAAAAGTATTCATCGGTCAACTAAAAATAGTTACTTCATCATGTTTCCTTGTCATTTCTTAACTGAAATATCACTTCTCTCATCTGAAAATAGTCAGGATTAACCTCATTCAACACCGTTCTTAACTAAAACAGCCTTTCGCTTAGCTAAAAATTGTCAAAGGAATCTTTTCAGCACTGTTCATAACTAACTTTATCCATAGTCAAGTAAGAAAATATAGTCAAAGATATCTATCATCGTCGTTCTTAACTGACATTATACTTTGTGGAGCACTAAAATAGTCACTGTCGTCATATTTTGTCTTTTTCCTCAACTAAAAGAGTTGTAACTTTTTCAACACTTTCGTAACTAAAATTATATGTCGCTAAGTAAGAAAAAATAGTCAAATGTAACTTTTTCAACACTTTCGTAACTAAAATTATATGTCGCTAAGTAAGAAAAATAGTCAAAGGTGCTCTCCGTTACACCAAAGTTACTCTTCGAGAAATCAAAGACACTCTTCAATACATCAAGGACTTACTCAAAGACACCAAAGTTACACTCTAAGACATCCTTCGAGACATCAAAGACTTCCTTAAGACTTCAATGGGACTCTTCCATTCATCAAAGACATTCTCTAAGCCCTCAAAGTTATTCTCAGCACAATCAAAAGTTATTCCGAGACAACAAAAGTTATTCTCAGAACAATCAAAAGTTATTCCAAGACAACAAAAGTCATTCTCAGAGCTATCAAAATTATTCTCGGAGTCATCAAAAGGTATTCTCTAACTCACTTTGGTCATTAAAGTTAATTTCTATGTTATAAAAGTTTGTCTCAGAGACATCTAAAGTTAATCTTAGAGTTATCAAATGTAATCTCAACTCTCTTTTGTTCATCAAAGTTGATCTCAGAGTTAGTTCTCTAACTCACTCTAGTTGTTTCAATCAAAGTTATTCAAAGAGCTAAAAAGTTATTCTCAGAGTCACCTTCGTTCTTCAGAGAAACTTTCCAAAACATCTTTATTCATCAAAGTTATTCTCAGAGTTAGAGCTAAAACTTGTCTCAAAGTCATAAAACTTATTCACTCTCGTTCATCAAAGTTAATCTCAAGATTCAAAGACATCAAAGTTATTCTAAACCATCAATGTTCTTCTCTAAGACAAAAGTTATTCTCAGAGTCACCTTCGTTCGTCAGAGAAACTTTCCAAAATCTTTGTTCATCTTTATTCATCAAAAAGTTATTTTCTCAGAGTCATCAAAGTTAGACATCTAAAGTTATTCTCAGAGCTATCAAACTTGTTCTCAGAGTCATCAAATGTATTCTCGAAGTCATCAAAGTTATTTTCAGAGACATCTAAAGTTAATTTCTATGTTATAAAGTTATTCTCAGAGACATCTAAAGTTAATCTTGGTCATCAAAGTTGTTCTCTAAACATCAATGTTGTTCTCCAAGACATCAAAGATGTTCTCAAAATCATAAAAGTTATTCCCAGAGCTATCAAAGTTAATCTCAGAGTTATCCAAAGATATTCTCATGTCCACAAAAGTTATTCCAAGAGACGTCAAAGTTGTTTCAAAGACATCAAAGTTAATCTCAGAGTTATCCAAAGACATTCTCAGAGACATCTAAAGTTATTCTCTAAGACATCAAAGTTGTTCTAAGAGTTATCAAAAGTTATTCTCAGTCATGATATGTTATTCTCTAACTCACTTCCATTCATCAAAGACATTCTCTAAGTCCTGAAAGTTATTCTCTAAGACAACAAAGTCTTTCTCAGAGCTACCAAAGATGTTCTCTAAATCATAAAAGTTAATCTTAACTCACCTTCGTTCATTAGAGAAACTTTCCAATCCATATTCGTTGACCAGAGTTATTCTCAGAGTCATCAAAGCGATCTCTAATTCATCTTCGTTCTCCAAAGTTGTTCTCTAAGACACCTTCATTCATCAAAGAAACTCTCCTTCTTCCATCATGTTATTCTTTAAGACATCTTCAGTCATAAAATTTTCTCTCCAAAATGTAACTAGTTCAGCTTTTCATACCAAACCTGCATTTCTGTTAAAACATATTTTCTTAGTTGCTTTACCCTAAAACTGTTCTCTGAACTACACTGTTCAAACCTACGTAACCTATCCTCTCCACCCAATGTTACTTAGTTAACGTAACGTTCCTAAACCTAGCTTTACCTATCCTAACATACCTTACCTTACCTTCCCTATCTTACCTAACTTTACCTATCCTAACTTATAACTTACCTACCTTCCCTATAACTTACCTAACTTTACCTATCCTAACTAACTTACCTTACCTTCCCTAACTTAACCTAACTTTACCTATCCTAACTTAACTTACCTAACTTATTCTGCTTAACATAACTTACCTTACCTTCCCTATCTTACCTAACTTTACCTATCCTATCCTAACCTAACTTGTCTTACCTAACTTAATCTTACTTTCCCAAACTGATGTATCCTAACTTATCTAGTCCAACCAGACATGATCTAACTTAAGTATTCCTTCTTGTCTTTGTGTTTCGTCAATCATTGTCTCATATTCATTTACTCATTTCATTAGTTAATTTCTCAAATGGTCACTTATGCATTTCAAGTGCTATTTGTTAGAGATTGGATATTTAAGCATTTCAAAGAATTATAATTTCTCAAATGGACGTTTTTGCATTTCAAGTGCTATTTGTTAGAGATTGAATATTTAAGCATTTCAAAGAATTTTTGTTATATATGGGCATTTACTCATTTCAAGGGATAATTTCTCAAATGGACGTTTTTGCATTTCAAGTGTTATTTGTTTAAGATTGGGTATTTAACCATTTCAAAGGATTTTTGTTATATATGGGAACTTACTCGTTTCAAGGGCTAATTTCTCAAATGGTCATTTTTGCAGATCAAGTGTTATTTGTTTAAGATTGGGTATTTAACCATCTCAAAGGATTTTTGTTATATATGGGAACTTACTCGTTTCAAGGGCTAATTTCTCAAATGGTCATTTTTGCAGATCAAGGGTTATTTGTTAAAGTTCATCAAGTTGCCCATAAGTTGTATTAGTAGGTTCTATCTTATGTTCTTATTTCCCAACCCCTTAACCTAACCTCTTGTAATCTTAGTGTATTTAGTAGGTTCTATCTTATGTTCTTATTCCCCAACCCTTTAACCTAACCTTTCAGATGTAGTTTGTTGAATATATTATCCTTTTCCTAACCTTTCAGATGTAGTTTGTTGAATATATTTTCCTTTTCCTAACCTTTCAGATGTAGTTTTGTTTCTCCTTTTTGTATATTTTTACCCAAACCCACCATCCCACTTAACCATCTTTCCTTCTTTACTTTGATTCTCCTACTCCTTCTAACCCTCCTTTTCTATCTCTCTCCCTTATTCTCTCTCTTCCTCCCCCTCTCTCTCCCTCATTTGCTCAAATGCTCTCTTGTTTCTCAAATTCAAATCTTATTGCTCCCATTCTCACACCCTCATTCTCATTCACTTAGTTTTTCTTTTTCTCAATTCAAGTCTTATTGCTCCCATTCTCACACCCTCATCTCATTCACTTAGTTTTTCTTTGGTCCCATTTTCTTCTCTCTTCTTTGCCCCCTCTCTCTCTCTTACTCCTTGCTCTTCTTTCATGCTCTCACTCCCTTGAGCTCTTGTTTCTCAATTTCAAGTCTTAGTAGATCTGATTCTTTACTATTGTAATTTTATTATTACTATGATAAAGAATGAACTTATATGTGAAAACAAAGTAAAGAAGGAAAGAAGGTTAAGTGGGATGGTGGGTTTGGGTAAAAATATACAAAAAGGAGAAACAAAACTACATCTGAAAGGTTAGGAAAAGGATAATATATTCAACAAACTACATCTGAAAGGTTAGGAAAAGGATAATATATTCAACAAACTACATCTGAAAGGTTAGGTTAAAGGGTTGGGGAATAAGAACATAAGATAGAACCTACTAAATACACTAAGATTACAAGAGGTTAGGTTAAGGGGTTGGGGAATAAGAACATAAGATAGAACCTACTAATACAACTTATGGGCAACTTGATGAACTTTAACAAATAACCCTTGATCTGCAAAAATGACCATTTGAGAAATTAGCCCTTGAAACGAGTAAGTTCCCATATATAACAAAAATCCTTTGAACCCAATCTTAAACAAATAACACTTGAAATGCAAAAACGGAGAAATTAAAATGAGTAAATGCCCATATATAACAAAAATTAAATGGTTAAATAAATCTTAAACAAATAACACTTGAAATGCAAAAACGTCCATTTGAGAAATTATCCCTTGAAATGAGTAAATGCCCATATATAACCTTTGAAATGCTTAAATATAATCTCTAACAAATAGCACTTGAAATGCAAAACGTTTGAGAATGAAATGCTTAAATATCCAATCTCTAACAAATAGCACTTGAAATGCATAAGTGACCATTTGAGAAATTAACTAATGAAATGAGTAAATGAATATGAGACAATGATTGACGAAACACAAAGACAAGAAGGAATACTTAAGTTAGATCATGTCTGGTTGGACTAGATAAGTTAGGATACATCAGTTTGGGAAAGTAAGATTAAGTTAGGTAAGACAAGTTAGGTTAGGATAGGATAGGTAAAGTTAGGTAAGATAGGGAAGGTAAGGTAAGTTATGTTAAGCAGAATAAGTTAGGTAAGTTAAGTTAGGATAGGTAAAGTTAGGTTAAGTTAGGGAAGGTAAGGTAAGTTATGTTAGGATAGGTAAAGTTAAGGTAGGTAGATAGGGAAGGTAAGGTAAGTTAGGTAGGTAAAGTTAGGTAAGATAGGGAAGGTAAGGTAAGGTATGTTAGGATAGGTAAAGCTAGGTTTAGGAACGTTACGTTAACTAAGTAACATTGGGTGGAGAGGATAGGTTACGTAGGTTTGAACAGTGTAGTTCAGAGAACAGTTTTAGGGTAAAGCAACTAAGAAAATATGTTTTAACAGAAATGCAGGTTTGGTATGAAAAGCTGAACTAGTTACATTTTGGAGAGAAAATTTTATGACTGAAGATGTCTTAAAGAATAACATGATGGAAGAAGGAGAGTTTCTTTGATGAATGAAGGTGTCTTAGAGAACAACTTTGGAGAACGAAGATGAATTAGAGATCGCTTTGATGACTCTGAGAATAACTCTGGTCAACGAATATGGATTGGAAAGTTTCTCTAATGAACGAAGGTGAGTTAAGATTAACTTTTATGATTTAGAGAACATCTTTGGTAGCTCTGAGAAAGACTTTGTTGTCTTAGAGAATAACTTTCAGGACTTAGAGAATGTCTTTGATGAATGGAAGTGAGTTAGAGAATAACATATCATGACTGAGAATAACTTTTGATAACTCTTAGAACAACTTTGATGTCTTAGAGAATAACTTTAGATGTCTCTGAGAATGTCTTTGGATAACTCTGAGATTAACTTTGATGTCTTTGAAACAACTTTGACGTCTCTTGGAATAACTTTTGTGGACATGAGAATATCTTTGGATAACTCTGAGATTAACTTTGATAGCTCTGGGAATAACTTTTATGATTTTGAGAACATCTTTGATGTCTTGGAGAACAACATTGATGTTTAGAGAACAACTTTGATGACCAAGATTAACTTTAGATGTCTCTGAGAATAACTTTATAACATAGAAATTAACTTTAGATGTCTCTGAAAATAACTTTGATGACCATTAACTTTAGATGTCTCTGAGAAAACTTTATAACATAGAAATTAACTTTAGATGTCTCTGAAAATAACTTTGATGACTTCGAGAATACCATTTGATGACTCTGAGAACAAGTTTGATAGCTCTGAGAATAACTTTAGATGTCTCTGAAAATAACTTTGATGAAAGAAGATGTCTTAGATTAACTTTTGATGACTTTGAAAACAAGTTTGATGAACAAAGATGTTTTGAAAGTTTCTCTGACGAACGAAGGTGACTCTGAGAATAACTTTTATGTCTTAGAGAAGAACATTGATGGTTTAGAGAGAATATCTTTGATGATGAACGAAGATTAAAATGATGTCTTAAAAACTTTGATGTCTCTGAGATTAACTTTGATGACTCTGTGAATAAGTTTGATGACTTTGAGAACAAGTTTGATAGCTCTGAGAATGACTTTTATGCCTCTGAGAATAACTTTGATGAATAAAGATGTTTTGGAAAGTTTCTCTGAAGAACGAAGGTGACTCTGAGAATAACTTTTGTTAGCTCTTTGAATAACTTTGATGTCTTTGAAACAACTTTGATGAACGAGAGTGAGTTAGAGATTACCTTTGCTAACTCTGAGATCAACTTTGATGAACAAAAGAGAGTTAGAGATTACATTTGATAACTCTAAGATTAACTTTAGATGTCTCTGAGACAAACTTTTATAACATAGAAATTAACTTTAATGACCAAAGTGAGTTAGAGAATACCTTTTGATGACTCCGAGAATAATTTTGATAGCTCTGAGAATGACTTTTGTTGTCTTGGAATAACTTTTGATTGTGCTGAGAATAACTTTGAGGGCTTAGAGAATGTCTTTGATGAATGGAAGAGTCCCATTGAAGTCTTAAGGAAGTCTTTGATGTCTCGAAGGATGTCTTAGAGTGTAACTTTGGTGTCTTTGAGTAAGTCCTTGATGTATTGAAGAGTGTCTTTGATTTCTCGAAGAGTAACTTTGGTGTAACGGAGAGCACCTTTGACTATTTTTCTTACTTAGCGACATATAATTTTAGTTACGAAAGTGTTGAAAAAGTTACATTTGACTATTTTTTCTTACTTAGCGACATATAATTTTAGTTACGAAAGTGTTGAAAAAGTTACATTTGACTATTTTAGTTGCAAAATCCAGTGACTATTTTAGTGCTCCACAAAGTATAAATGTCAGTTAAGAACGACGATGATAGATATCTTTGACTATATTTTCTTACTTGACGATGGATAAAGTTAGTTATGAACAGTGCTGAAAAGATTCCTTTGACAATTTTTAGCTAAGCGAAAGGCTGTTTTAGTTAAGAACGGTGTTGAATGAGGTTAATCCTGACTATTTTCAGATGAGAGAAGTGATATTTCAGTTAAGAAATGACAAGGAAACATGATGAAGTAACTATTTTTAGTTGACCGATGAATACTTTTAGTTGAGCAAAAGCCAAAACATGATGAACATGACTTTTTCTGATGATTGGCAGATAATTTTAGTTATGAAATGACAATGAAACATGATGAACACGGTTATTTTCTGATGAATGGGGAATATGTTTAGTTAAGAAATGATGAAAGTTATTATTTTTAGTTGATTGACGATGGATAAAAGCTAGATATGAACAGTTTTGGAAAGTTTCCTTTGACAATTTTTTTCTTGATGAAACATAGCGCCTGTTAAGAAAGTGCTGAAAAAAGTTTCCTTTGACAATTTTTAGCTAAGAGAAAGGTTGTTTTAGTTAAGAACAGTGTTGAACGAGGCTATTTCTGACTATTTTTAGTTGACTGGATAATAAGTTTAGTTGAGAAATGACGAAAGTGACTATGTTTTAGTTGATTGGCGAAAGATTTTTAGTTAAGAAGTTACAAGAAAGGTTTGTCTTTGTAAATTTGGAACTGAATAAAGTGTAGATTTGTTTAAGAACATGGCTGGTAGAACTATTAAGTTGACTACGAGAATTACTTTGACATAGTTTTGCAAATAAAAACTGGGTGACTAAAATTGTTGAGGAAACTGTAATGCAGTATAATATTATTTGACAAAGAACTAGTTAGTGAATGGAAGAAACGAATTGGTTAAAAGAAACAAAGAACATAAAAAATTGAGGTTAAGTAGGGGAATGAACACAGTGAACATACGGTGAACACAGAAAACATGTAAGAAAAAGTTGATGAATACAGTGAACATGCTGGGAATATGAACTTACAGAGAACATGAAAACATGATAAGGAGAATAGGGAATACAAAGAATGAACAATGGACTTGTGAAGAACATGGAGAATATGACAAAGAATGTAGAAAACATGTAAGTGAAGGTGAAAAACGAAGTGATCTTGTGAGGAACATGAACTTGTAGAGGAACATGAATATTGACAAAGAACACAAAATATGGAAGTTAGCATGAATATTGAGTATAAAAGTTGTAAAGAGAACATGTGATGAACATGAAAACATAGAAAATATGACTAGACTTTGTAGAGAACATAATGAGACTAAGAGAAAGATTACAGAAAAAATGGAGATACTTGTGAAAATATGAACTGAATGGGACTGTGAACATTTGTAGAACATGGAGTGAACACGGATGAGAATACGAAGAACACAGTGAATATAGAGAAAATATGCAAATACAGGGGGACAAGAGCTGGAGCTCTGTAACTGACTTGATCTTATTTACTACGTCTGAAATATGACTGTTTAAAATTTCAGGGGGATTGGACTGCTAGTAGCGAAAATGTGGTCTCTGCCAAATTTGGGTCTTTAATTGGACTCTGATTAATTTCGATCATGAACTGGACTCTGAATATTTTGGCACAAAGTAGACTCTGGCGAATTTTGCTAGAAAACTGGACTCTGATGAATTTCGATCATGAACTGGACTCTGAATATTTTTGCACAAAGTAGACTCTGGCGAATTTTGCTAGAAAACTGGACTCTGATGAATTTCGATCTGGCAAGAACTGGACTCTGTCAAATTTTCAAATTTTAACAGATTACAGGACACTGATGAAATTTGCTCTCAAAGTAGACTCTGGCGAATTTCTGTTGATAATTGGACTCTGATGAAATATGAGCTAAGTACTGTCTCTGACTAATTTTGCTGACAAAGTGGACTCTGTTCATTTTTAGGTATAAAATGGACTCTGATGAAATATGAGCTAAATACTGTCTCTGACTAATTTTGCTCTCAAAGTAGACTCTGGCGAATTTGAGCATAAACTGGACTCTGATGAAATATGAGCTAAATACTGTCTCTGACTAATTTGCTCAAAATGGACTCTGTTCATTTTTAGTTTGGTCTCTGATGAAATATGAGGAAAACTGTCTCTGATGAATTTGCTCTCAAAGTAGACTCTGGCGAATTTCGGTATAAACTGGTCTCTGATGAAATATGAGCTTAAAACTGGGCTCTGTTCAATTTTGGTCTTTACAGATGAAATAGCCGTAAATGGATATAAAACTAAATGTTATGGATAAGTTGTCTGTTTTCCTTAACAAAACATCTAAGACAATATTCTCTGAAAATGCTCTTGGAAAATGTGTGATTGAAAACGGGCAAAGGTTGTCCATAGAGTTTACCTGGAAATGCTGTGACACAAACACGATTTTTTTATAAAACTTTTCTTTAAGATTTTCCTACTTATTTTCATCATAAGAATGCTTAACAAACTTCTAAGATCTCGGAAATTATTTTTCTCATAAGAAATCCTTAATCCCAAATCTGTGACTCCCCAAATTTGCCTGAAAACCCCTAAGATCCTACAGACGATATTTCCTCCCTCAGTGTGTCTACCTCCCTCAGTGTGTCTACCTCCCTCAGTGTGTCCACCTCCCTCAGTGTGTCCACCCCCTCAGTGTGTCCACCCCCTCAGTGTGTCCACCCCCCTCAGTGTGTCCACCCCCCTCAGTGTGTCCACCCCCTCAGTGTGTCCACCCCCCTCAGTGTGTCCACCCCCTCAGTGTGTCCACCTCCCTCAGTGTGTCCACCCCCCTCAGTGTGTCCACCCCCTCAGTGTGTCCACCTCCCTCAGTGTGTCCACCCCCTCAGTGTGTCCACCCCCTCAGTGTGTCCACCCCCCTCAGTGTGTCCACCCCCCTCAGTGTGTCCACCTCCCTCAGTGTGTCCACCTCCCTCAGTGTGTCCACCCCCCTCAGTGTGTCCACCCCCTCAGTGTGTCCACCTCCCTCAGTGTCCACCCCACTCAGTGTGTCCACCCCCCTCAGTGTGTCCACCCCCCTCAGTGTGTCCACCCCCTCAGTGTGTCCACCCCCCTCAGTGTGTCCACCCCCTCAGTGTGTCCACCTCCCTCAGTGTGTCCACCCCCCTCAGTGTGTCCACCTCCCTCAGTGTGTCCACCCCCCTCAGTGTGTCCACCCCCCTCAGTGTGTCCACCCCCCTCAGTGTGTCCACCCCCCTCAGTGTGTCCACCTCCCTCAGTGTGTCCACCCCCTCAGTGTGTCCACCTCCCTCAGTGTGTCCACCCCCCTCAGTGTGTCCACCCCCCTCAGCATGTCCACCCGCTCCCTCAGCGTGTCCACCCCCCCCCCCCTCAGCGTGTCCACCCCCCCCCCCTCAGCGTGTCCACCCCCCCCCTCAGTGTGTCCACCCCCCTCAGCGTGTCCACCCCTCAGCACCGGACAGTGTGAATGATCCAATGTGGACTAAAATAACTGGGTTTGCACAGGACCATTACCATGATAAATGGACTGATAGCTTGACTGTTAAATGTGTATTGGGGAGAGGTGGACCAGCCTGGCCTGGTCTGGCCTGGCCTGGTCTGGCCTGGCCTGGTCTGGCTTGGCCTGGCCTGGCCTGGCCTGGTCTGGCTTGGCCTGGCCTGGCCTGGCTTGGCCTGGCCTGGCCTGGCCTGGCCTGGCCTGGCCTGGCTTGGCCTGGCCTGGTCTGGTCTGGCTTGGCCTGGCCTGGCCTGGCCTGGCCTAGCCTGGCGAGAAGAGACCACTCCAACATAATAGTATTGTGTGGAAGCGTAGTGAACGTTGCAGAGAGAATAGTTAGGCAGCAGGTGGCGAGTGTCGAGGGTGTCTGGCACCGTAGTGGGTGACCTGCGTAAGGCTTTTGACACTGTCAACCACCAAAACCTTCTTCTTAAATTACATCATTATGGAGTCAGAGGACACTCCTGGCAATACCTCAAATCCTACCTAACTGACAGGCTCCAGTATGTTTCTGTGAATA
Organism: Procambarus clarkii; assembly: GCF_020424385.1. Lineage (NCBI taxonomy): Eukaryota > Metazoa > Arthropoda > Malacostraca > Decapoda > Cambaridae > Procambarus > Procambarus clarkii. Next base: position 22,364,661 of record NC_059615.1, read on the forward strand.
ATTCAATTTCTACCACCCTACCCATCAACATTGGTGTTCCTCAGGGCAGCATACTTGGCCCTCTCCTCTTTCTCATCTACATTAATGACCTTCCAAATGCCTCCCAACACCTCAAACCAATTCTATTTGCTGACGACAAAACCTTCATTTACTCCAGTCCTGACCCCCTTGCTCTAAATGCCACAGTAAATACTGAGCTAGAGAAAGTCCATCTTTGGCTAACTGCCAACAAACTCACCCTTAACATTGACAAAACTTTCTATATTCTGTTTGGCAATAAATCCTCTAATCAGATAAATCTCAAAATAAACAATACCCAAATTTGTAACATATTAGATGGCAAATTCCTTGGCGTTCTCATTGACCACAATTAAGCTGAATTTCCAGGGACACATTCTAAATATATCAAAAAAAGTTTCAAAAACTGTTGGCATTCTTTCTAAGATCAGATATTATGTACCTCGCCCTGCCCTGGTGACTCTCTATTACTCCCTCATCTATCCATATCTCAACTATGGTATTTGTGCTTGGGGTTCTACTACCCAAAATCACTTACGTCCTCTAATTACTCAACACAAGGCTGCTATTAGGACAATATCCAACTCTGGCCCCAGACATCACTCGGTACCCCTACTCAAATCTCTGAATATGTTATCTATTAAGTCACTGCACATTCTCTCATGTGTATTATACATATATAAAACGCTGAACTGTAATGCCAATCCTGACCTCAAAAGCTTCATAGAAGGTTGTAACAGAACCCATGAGCACCACACCAGAAATAAATACAGTTTTGATATTCCTAGAGTACGACTTAATCAAACTAGAAATGCTCTACAAATCAAGGGACCCAGAATGTGGAATGACCTTCCCAACAATGTTAAAGACTGTACCTCTCTCAACCAGTTTAAGATAAAAACGAAGCACTACCTAATAAATTCCCTGTAACCTACCTTACCCCTCTATTGTCAACCATTGTCTGTTTTGTTTAACAACGCTGTTTGTCGACCTAATTGTATTTGTGCTGCTTTTTCAGCCATGTTCCCCTTTTTTTATCTCTATTTTTATTTGTTCTCAACACATTTTATTCTTTATGCTCAATTAGTATTAAGCTTTAGTCATTAATGTTTTTCATGCCCGAAACGCTTTGCGTAATAGTGGCTTTAGGCATTGTATGTACTAGCCCTATCTATAAATCCATCACTCCTTGTAAAATCTCTTGTATGTATGTACCTTACCTAAATAAACATATATTTATTTATTTTTATTTATAAAATGCGTTCAAAAGGAATTACCGGAAAAATAGGCAGATGGATCTACAATTTCCTGACTAACAGAACCCAATGTGTAATAGTCAACAAAATAAAATCCAGCCCATCAACCGTGAAGAGCTCAGTCCCCCAGGGTACTGTGCTTGCTCCAGTACTTTTTCTCATCCTCATATAGGACATAGACCAGAACACAACCTATAGCACTGTATCATCCTTTGCAGATGACACTAGGATTTTCATGAGAGTAGACAACATAGAGGACACGGCAAACCTCTAATCAGGTGTAGATCAGGTCTTTCTATGGGCTACAGAAAATAATATGGTGTTTAACGAAGATAAGTTCCAGCTCATGCGCTACGGAACAAATGAAAATATAAAAACGGAAACCACGTACAAAACTCAGGCAAATCATAACATAGAACGAAAAGGCAATGTAAAGGACCTGGGTGTACTCATGTCGGAAGACCTTACCTTTAAAGAACACAATAAAGTAGCCGTCACAACTGCAAGAAAAATGACAGGTTGGATAACAAGAACTTTTCACACCAGAGATGCTATACCGATGATGATACTTTTCAAGACGCTAGTGCTCTCTAGAGTAGAGTACTACTGCACAATGACAGCCCCTTTCAAAGCTGGAGAAATTGCTGACCTGGAGAGCGTGCAGAGATCCTTTACTGCTAGAATCCTCTCAGTAAAACATCTAAACTATTGGGACCGACTAAAGAGCCTAAATCTGTATTCTCTTGAGCGCAGGCGGGAGAGATACATAATAATTTACACATGGAAAATATTAGAGGGGCTGGTCCCAAACCTGCACACAGAAATATCACATGAGACCAGGAGGCATGGCAGGATGTGCAGAATACCCCCGTTGAAGAGTAGAGGTGCAACAGGTACTCTGAGAGAGAACTCTATCAACATCAGAGGCCCAAGACTGTTCAACACGCTTCCACTACACATAAGGGACATAACTGGCCGACCCCTCACAGTGTTCAAGAGAGAACTATCAACATCAGAGGCCCGAGACTGTTCAACACGCTTCCACTACACATAAGGGGCATAACTGGCCGACCCCTCACAGTGTTCAAGAGAGAACTATCAACATCAGAGGCCCGAGACTGTTCAACACGCTTCCACTACACATAAGGGGCATAACTGGCCGACCCCTCACAGTGTTGAAGAGTGAACTCGATAAGCACCTCTAAAGGATAACTGATCAACCAGGCTGTGATTCGTACGTCAGGCTGAGAGCAGCCGCGTCCAACAGCCTGGTTGACCAGTTAAGCAACCAGGAGGCCTGGTCGGGGACCGGGCCGCGGGGACGCTAAGCCCCGGAATCACCTCAAGGTAACTTCAAGGTAAAGTAATTTAGGGTGTGGTCCATGGTTGTAGGGTGTGGTCCATCGTTGTAGGGTGTGGCCCATGGTTTTAGGGTGTGGCCCATGGTTGTAGGGTGTGGTCCATGGTTGTAGGGTGCGGCCCATGGTTGTAGGGTGTGGCCCATGGTTGTAGGGTGTGGCCCATGGTTGTAGGGTGTGTCATATAAGGTATACACTGTAACATTTTAAGTGTGTCAACAGAGTTGAACAGTGTGAGTGTGTCAACAGAGTTGAACAGTGTGAGTGTGTCAACAGAGTTGAACAGTGTGAGTGTGTCAACAGAGTTGAACAGTGTGAGTGTGTCAACAGAGTTGAACAGTGTGAGTGTGTCAACAGAGTTGAACAGTGTGAGTGTGTCAACAGAGTTGAACAGTGTGAGTGTGTCAACAGAGTTGAGCAGTGTGAGTGTGTCAACAGAGTTGAGCAGTGTGAGTGTGTCAACAGAGTTGAGCAGTGTCAGTGTGTCAACAGAGTTGAGCAGTGTGAGTGTGTCAACAGAGGTGAACAGTGTGAGTGTGTCAACAGAGTTGAACAGTGTGAGTATGTCAACAGAGGTGAACAGTGTGAGTATGTCAACAGAGTTGAACAGTGTGAGTGTGTCAACAGAGTTGAACAGTATGTTTCTAATTTTCACTGTATATTACTTTCAGGTGAGTGCTGCTGTGGAGTAGGGTTCGAACCAGGGTCTGGGAGGAGTATTGTAGCCTCGCGCCATAAGTCTTCACGGGAGCTCTTAGCATCCAACCATAATTTGGCGGGTAAGTGGGCCAGCCGTCAGTGCATATTTTTGGCGGGAGAAAGTTAGTATCAGGAATCCCTTTTGGCGTTGAAGTTATTGCCAGGGAAGAAATTTTGGCGTGTAGTGGCTATAGCCAACACGTATCCGGCTTCCAGCGGCAAGATAGCCATCCAGAAGGTGCATTTTGGCGGGAAAGCATCAAGAACAAAACAGGTTATGGCTGGGGAGAGTTATGGAGGTTAAGGCACCTGGGAACGATAGCACCTTTGGGGCACGTTCTGACCGCTAGGTTGCCACAACCATATATATTTTGGCGCGATATTTGACGCTCAGAATATTAATTTTAGGAAGTCGCTGGAACCAAAAGTACCCGAATCCATGCTGGAGTGTCGCGGATAAGACACATTTTGGCGGGAAAGATTACCAACTTTCAAAGGTCATTTTGGCGGGAAGAGGGAAGGTCACCAGGCGGGAGGTGCACTTTGTCCATAAATTTAGAGCCCCGGTTGAGTGCCAGGAAAGACCACTACGGGCTCACTCCTGAACAAATAGCCTGGACGAGTCACAACGGAAAGATTGATGATATTCTGGAAAGACATAAGAATTTTGCACCAAGACTGTAACTGTGTCGAATTGTCTGAATGTCTATTGCAAATGGTCTTTGTCCCTAGTCATACAAGTATTGTGTGTATGTCTGGTAACATTACATGTGTAAAGGAAGACATGTTTATACTTTGAACATGTTTATCACCGTTCTGAGTGTGTGTGTGTGTGTGTTTATCACTCAGAATGTTCAGTAATATGTTTATTGTTTGTTATATGTGTACTCACCTAGTTGTGTTTGCGGGGGTTGAGCTCTGGCTCTTTGGTCCCGCCTGGGGCTCTACTGTGTGTGTGTGTGTGTGTGTGTGTGTGTGTGTGTGTGTGTGTGTGTGTGTGTGTGTGTGTGTGTGTGTGTGTGTGTGTGTAAGGAGGCGCTGGAGCCGTGTGTGGGCCAGTGGGCCTCCTGCAGTGATTTATATCATCTTATAAATATATTGTGCCGGAGTTCGCTCCATCATACCGGCCTGATGGTGGTGGTGGTGACTCTTATTGGTAATATGTCTCCTGTATTACCCCCCCCCCCCCCCCGCTTGTCTCCTGCCGTGTGTATAGCGGCCAGGCTTGTCTCCTGCCGTGTGTATAGCGGCCAGGCTTGTCTCGTGCCGTGTGTATAGCGGCCAGGCTTGTCTCCTGCCGTGTGTATAGCGGCCAGGCTTGTCTCCTGCCGTGTGTATAGCGGCCAGGCTTGTCTCCTGCCGTGTGTATAGCGGCCAGGCTTGTCTCGTGCCGTGTGTATAGCGGCCAGGCTTGTCTCCTGCCGTGTGTATAGCGGCCAGGCTTGTCTCCTGCCGTGTGTATAGCGGCCAGGCTTGTCTCGTGCAAAGTGTGTAGCGGCCGGGCTTATCTCGTGCAAAGTGTGTAGCGGCCGGGCTTGTCTCGTGCAAAGTGTGTAGCGGCCGGGCTTATCTCGTGCAAAGTGTGTAGCGGCCGGGCTTATCTCGTGCAAAGTGTGTAGCGGCCGGGCTTGCGGCCAGGGAGTACAGTGTGTCAAAAAGCTAGCTACTTGGTGCTAAAAATCCCCATCACACAGGATGGTTAGTCATACAGAGGCATGTGATCAGTAGTCTACACTGGCAGACTCTGGGAGCATTATGAGGATATCATCAACACAAGAGTGAATAAGGCAGCAGTGGTGCTAAAAATCCCCATCACACAGGATGGTTAGTCATACAGGGTCATATGTTTAGCAGCCTGCACTGGCAAATTTTGGGTGCAATATGAGGATATCTTCAAGAACACGAGATTGAATAAAGTAATTGCAAAGCTCCAGGTACCTCATGCTAACTGGTCTGTAAGGTCTAATAACTGGACATTGCGGGGGTTGAGCTCTGGCTCTTTGGTCCCGCCTCTCAACTGTCAATCAACTGGTGTACAGGTTCCTGAACCTTTTGGGCTCTATCATATCTACATTGTAAACTGTGTATGGAGTCAGCCTCCACCACATCACTGCCTAATACATTCCAATTGTCAACCACTCTGACACTGAAAAGGTTCTTGCTAATGTCTCTATAGTTAATTTGGGTACTCAATTTCCATCTGTGTCCCCTAGTGCGTGTGCCCCTTGTGTTAAATAGCCTGTCTTTATCTACCCTATCAATTTCTTTGAGAATCTTGTATGTGGTGATCATGTCCCCCCCCTATCTCTACTGTCTTCCAGAACCGTGAGGTTTAATTCACGTAGTCTCTCCTCGTAGCTCATACCTCTTAGCTCGGGTACTAGTCTGGTGGCAAACCTTTGAACCTTTTCCAGTTTATTCTTACGCTTGACTAGATATGGACTCCATGCTGGAGCTGCATACCCAAGGATTACTCTAACATATGTGATATACAAAGTTGTGATTGATTCCTACACACGTTTCTAAATGCCGTTCTTATGTTAGCCAAAGTGGCATATGCCGCTGATGTTATCCTCTTGATATGAGCTTCAGAGGGACAGGTCTGGCGTAATATCAACCCCCAGGTCTTTCTCTCTGACTCTTGAAGTATTTCATCTCCCAAATGATACCTTGTATCTGGCCTCCTGCTCCTTACAACTATCTTCATTACATTACATTTGCTTGGGTTAAACCCTAACAACCATTTGTTCGACCATTCCTTCAGTTTGTCTAGGTCTTCTTGAAGCCTCAAGCTGTCCTCCTGTCTTATTCCTTTTCATAATTTCATAATTTTAGCGTCGTCAGCAAAACATTGAGGGGAATGAATGTATACCCTCCGGGAGATCGTTTACGTATATCAGAAACAGGATAGGACCGAGTACAGAGTCCTGTGGGACTCCACTGGTGACTTCACGCCAATCTGAAGTCTCACTTCTCACTGTAACTCTTTGCTTCCTATTGCTTAGGTACTCCCTTATCCACTGGAGCACCTTACCAGTTATTCCTGCCTGTCTCTCTAGCTTATGCATCAGCCTCTTATGGGGTACTGTGTCAAAGGCTTTCCGACAATCCAAAAAATGCAGTCCGCCCAGCCTTCTCTTTCTTGCTTAATCTTTGTAACCTGATCGTAGATCACCTATTAAGACTGTAAGGCAAGATTTACCCTCCCTGAACCCATGTTGATGGTGTTGTCACGAAGTCCCTTCTCTCCAGATGTGTTACTAGGTTTTTTTCACAGTCTTCTCCATCACCTTGCATGGTATACAAGTTAAGGGCACTGGCCTGTAGTTCAGTGCCTTTTGTCTGTCGCCCTTTTTGTATATTGGGACCACATTTGCCAGCTTCCGTATTTCTGGTAGGTCCCCCGTTTCCAGTGACGTACTATACACTATGGAGAGTGGCATGCAGAGTGCCTCTGCACACTCTTTCAATACCCATGGTGAGATTCCGTCTGGACCAACAGCCTTTCTCACGTCCAGATCCAACAGGTGCCTCTTGACCTCATCTCTCGTAATTTCGAACCCTTCCAAGGTCGCCTGGCTTACTGCCACCCCTCCTTGTGCAGTGATCTCTCCTTGTTCTATTATGAAGACCTCCTGGAATCTCTTGTTGAGTTCTTCACACACCTCTTTGTCATTCTCTGTGTACCTGTCCTCGCCTGTTCTAAGCGTCATCACTTGCCCTTTCACTGTCGTTTTCCTCCTGATGTGACTATGGAGTAGCTTTGGTTCGGTCTTGGCTTTGTTTGCTATATCACTTTCATAATTTTTCTCTGCTTCTCTTCTCACACTAACATACTCATTCCTGGTTCTCTGTTATCTCTCTCTGTTTTCTGGTGTTTTATTTTTCCGGAAGTTCCTCCACGCCCTTTTGTTCAGTTTCTTTGCTTCCATACATGCCCTATTATACCATGGATTCTTCTTTTGCTTCTCGGATTTTTCCTTTTGGGCCGGGATAAACCTGTTTACTGCCTCCTGACACTTTTGGGTGACAGTCCATCATATCTTGTACAGACTTAGCACTGAGGTCTGTGTCCCATGGTATATCCCTTAGAAAACTTCTCATCTCCTCATAATTCCCCTTTCACTACACCAGCCCTTTGTTTTCAGTTCATTTTTGGGGGAGATAATTCCTAACTCAACCAGGTACTCAAAGTTCAATACACTGTGGTCACTCATTCCCAAGGGGGCTTCCATCTTAACTTCCCTTATATCCCACTCATTTAGGGTAAATATCAGATCAAGCAAAGCTGGTTTATCCTCTCCTCTTATTCTTGTCGATCCCTTGATGTGTTGACTTAGAAAGTTTCTTGTTGCCACGACCAGCAGCTTAGCTCTCCATGTGGGTCTCTGTTCTCCCAATCTATCTTCCCATGGTTGAAGTCTCCCATAATTAGTAGTCTGGATCCGTTCCTGCTAGCCACAGAAGCTGCTCTCTCTATTATATTGATGGTGGCCATGTTGTTTCTATCATATTCCTGTCTGGGTCTTCTGTCGTTTGGTGGGGGGGGGGGTTATATATGACTACGACTATGATTTTGTGTCCTGTAAAAACTCACCGCCTTGTATTCACCTAGTTGTGCTTGCCGGGGTTGAGCACCCGGGCACCTTGAGTACCCAGTACTCTTTCCACCCGTCTCTCAACTGTCAATCAACTGTTTCTAGTACTACATTTTTTCCACACCACACACACCCCAGGAAGCAGCCCATGACAGCTGACTAACTCCCAGGTACCTATTTCCTGCTAGGTAACAGGGGCATAGGGTGAAAGAAACTCTGCCCATTGTGTCTCGCTGGCGCCTGGAATCGAACCCGGGACCACAGGATCACGTGTCCAGCGTGCTGTCCGCTCAGCCACCGGCTCCCCTGTGTGGTAGTGATTGTGGTGGTGGTGGTACCCCAGACAAGGCTCCCGGATGAGATCAATATATATACGAGGGTTGTGACCCCAGGCAGTAATACCCCCCAGTACCCCCACTACAAGTGACCCCAGGCAGTAATACCCCCAGTACCCCACTACAAGTGACCCCAGGCAGTAATACCCCCCAGTACCCCCACTACAAGTGACCCCAGGCAGTAATACCCCCCAGTACCCCCACTACAAGTGACCCCAGGCAGTAATACCCCCAGTACCCCCACTACAAGTGACCCCAGGCAGTAATACCCCCAGTACCCCCACTACAAGTGACCCCAGGCAGTAATACCCCCTGTACCCCCACTACAAGTGACCCCAGGCAGTAATACCCCCCTGTACCCCACTACAAGTGACCCCAGACAGTAATACCCCCCAGTACCCCCACTACAAGTGACCCCAGGCAGTAATACCCCCCAGTACCCCCACTACAAGTGACCCCAGGTAGTAATACCCCCCAGTACCCCCACTACAAGTGACCCCAGACAGTAATACCCCCTGTACCCCCACTACAAGTGACCCCAGGTAGTAATACCCCCCAGTACCCCCACTACAAGTGACCCCAGACAGTAATACCCCCCTGTACCCCCGCTACAAGTGACCCCAGGCAGTAATACCCCCCTGTACCCCCACTACAAGTGACCCCAGGCAGTAATACCCCCCAGTACCCCCACTACAAGTGACCCCAGGTAGTAATACCCCCCAGTACCCCCACTACAAGTGACCCCAGGCAGTAATACCCCCCAGTACCCCCACTACAAGTGACCCCAGACAGTAATACCCCCCTGTACCCCCACTACAAGTGACCCCAGGCAGTAATACCCCCCAGTACCCCCACTACAAGTGACCCCAGGCAGTAATACCCCCCTGTACCCCCACTACAAGTGACCCCAGACAGTAATACCCCCCAGTACCCCCACTACAAGTGACCCCAGACAGTAATACCCCCCAGTACCCCCACTACAAGTGACCCCAGACAGTAATACCCCCAGTACCCCCACTACAAGTGACCCCAGGCAGTAATACCCCCAGTACCCCCACTACAAGTGACCCCAGGCAGTAATACCCCCCAGTACCCCCACTACAAGTGACCCCAGGCAGTAATACCCCCTGTACCCCCACTACAAGTGACCCCAGGCAGTAATACCCCCCTGTACCCCCACTACAAGTGACCCCAGGCAGTAATACCCCCCAGTACCCCCACTACAAGTGACCCCAGGCAGTAATACCCCCCTGTACCCCCACTACAAGTGACCCCAGGCAGTAATACCCCCCTGTACCCCCACTACAAGTGACCCCAGGCAGTAATACCCCCCAGTACCCCCACTACAAGTGACCCCAGACAGTAATACCCCCCCGTACCCCCACTACAAGTGACCCCAGAGAGTAATATCCCCCCAGTACCCCCACTACAAGTGACCCCAGGCAGTAATACCCCCCAGTACCCCCACTACAAGTGACCCCAGGCAGTAATACCCCCCAGTACCCCCACTACAAGTGACCCCAGGCAGTAATACCCCCCAGTACCCCCACTACAAGTGACCCCAGGCAGTAATACCCCCCAGTACCCCACTACAAGTGACCCCAGGCAGTAATACCCCCCAGTACCCCCACTACAAGTGACCCCAGGCAGTAATACCCCCCAGTACCCCCACTACAAGTGACCCCAGGCAGTAATACCCCCTGTACCCCCACTACAAGTGACCCCAGGCAGTAATACCCCCCAGTACCCCCACTACAAGTGACCCCAGGCAGTAATACCCCCCTGTACCCCCACTACAAGTGACCCCAGGCAGTAATACCCCCCAGTACCCCCACTACAAGTGACCCCAGGCAGTAATACCCCCCTGTACCCCCACTACAAGTGACCCCAGACAGTAATATCCCCCAGTACCCCCACTACAAGTGACCCCAGGCAGTAATACCCCCCTGTACCCCCACTACAAGTGACCCCAGGCAGTAATACCCCCCAGTACCCCCACTACAAGTGACCCCAGACAGTAATATCCCCCAGTACCCCCACTACAAGTGACCCCAGGCAGTAATACCCCCCTGTACCCCCACTACAAGTGACCCCAGACAGTAATACCCCCCAGTACCCCCACTACAAGTGACCCCAGGCAGTAATACCCCCCTGTACCCCCACTACAAGTGACCCCAGGCAGTAATACCCCCCAGTACCCCCACTACAAGTGACCCCAGACAGTAATATCCCCCAGTACCCCCACTACAAGTGACCCCAGGCAGTAATACCCCCCTGTACCCCCACTACAAGTGACCCCAGACAGTAATACCCCCCAGTACCCCCACTACAAGTGACCCCAGGCAGTAATACCCCCCTGTACCCCCACTACAAGTGACCCCAGGCAGTAATACCCCCTGTACCCCCACTACAAGTGACCCCAGGCAGTAATACCCCCCAGTACCCCCACTACAAGTGACCCCAGAGAGTAATATCCCCCCAGTACCCCCACTACAAGTGACCCCAGGCAGTAATACCCCCCAGTACCCCCACTACAAGTGACCCCAGGCAGTAATACCCCCCAGTACCCCCACTACAAGTGACCCCAGACAGTAATACCCCCCTGTACCCCCACTACAAGTGACCCCAGACAGTAATACCCCCCAGTACCCCCACTACAAGTGACCCCAGACAGTAATACCCCCCAGTACCCCCACTACAATTGACCCACAGGCAGTAATACCCCCCAGTACCCCCACTACAAGTGACCCCAGGCAGTAATACCCCCCAGTACCCCCACTACAAGTGACCCCAGGCAGTAATACCCCCCCAGTACCCCCACTACAAGTGACCCCAGGCAGTAATACCCCCCAGTACCCCCACTACAAGTGACCCCAGACAGTAATACCCCCCTGTACCCCCACTACAAGTGACCCCAGACAGTAATACCCCCCAGTACCCCCACTACAAGTGACCCCAGACAGTAATACCCCCCAGTACCCCCACTACAAGTGACCCCAGGCAGTAATACCCCCCCAGTACCCCCACTACAAGTGACCCCAGGCAGTAATACCCCCCTGTACCCCCACTACAAGTGACCCCAGGCAGTAATACCCCCCAGTACCCCCACTACAAGTGACCCCAGGCAGTAATACCCCCCAGTACCCCCACTACAAGTGACCCAAATGGAGGCAACAAGATTATTATTTTTTCCAGTACTTCTTATTACACAGTAGAAGAAGGTGGATGTGTAGCAGGGTGCACACACCCAGTGTGATGGTCGTGACTACTGTCGGAGGCGGTTGGGCTCGCTCGTGTAAGCTGCCACCCTCCTGTCAAATGCACGGGTGGAAAGATCGGTTCTTCACAAAGGGAGGGAGAGGGAAGGGGAGGAGGGAAGGGTGAGGAGAAAGGGAAGGGAGCGAGAGGGAGATAAGAGAGAGAGAGAGAGACTAGAGGGAGAGTGATAGCAATATTTTCCCTGAAAATCTTTCACCATAAAATAAAGCGAGACTTCATATAGAGTTAGTCCCTTAGTGCTGCTTTAAATATATCCTAAGCCGATTATCATGGTGTTGTTGGCCGTGGGCTGGGGTGGGGGTTGCTGGGGGGGTGTTGCTGGGGGGGTGTTGCTGGGGGGGTGTTGCTGGGGGTGGTGTTGCTGGGGGGGTGGTGTTGGCCGTGGGCTGGGGTGGGGGGTTGCTGGGGGGGTGTTGCTGGGGGGGGTGTTGTTGGCCGTGGGATGGGGTGGGGGGTTGCTGGGGGGGTGTTGCTGGGGGGGTGTTGTTGGCCGTGGGCTGGGTGGGGTGTTGCTGGGGGGGTGTTGCTGGGGGGGATGTTGCTGGGGGGTGTGTTGCTGGGGGGTGTGTTGCTGGGGGGTGTGTTGCTGGGGGGGATGTTGCTGGGGGGTGTGTTGCTGGGGGTGTGTTGCTGGGGGTGTTGTTGCTGGGGGTGTTGTTGGCCGTGGGCTGGGGTGTGTGTGTTGATGGGGGTGTGTTGCTGGGGGGTGGTGTTGCTGGGGGTGTGTGTGTTGCTGGGGGTGTTGTTGCTGGGGGTGTTGTTGGCCGTGGGCTGGGGTGTGTGTGTTGCTGGGGGTGTGTTGCTGGGGGGGTGTTGCTGGGGGTGTGTTGCTGGGGGTGTTGTTGCTGGGGGTGTTGTTGGCCGTGGGCTGGGGTGTGTGTGTTGCTGGGGGTGTGTTGCTGGGGGGGTGTTGCTGGGGGTGTGTTGCTGGGGGTGTGGTGTTGCTGGGGGGTGTGTTGCTGGGGGTGTGGTGTTGCTGGGGGGTGTGTTGCTGGGGGTGTGTTGCTGGGGGTGTGTTGCTGGGGTGAGTGGGGTGTTGCTGGGGGGGGGGTGTTGTTGGCCGTGGGCTGGGGTGGGGTGTTGCTGGGGGGGTGTTGCTGGGGGGGTGTTGCTGGGGGGGGTGTTGCTGGGGTGAGTGTTGCTGGGGTGAGTGCGGTGTTGCTGGGGGGGGGTGTTGTTGGCCGTGGGCTGGGGTGTGTGTTGCTGGGGGGGGGGTGTTGTTGGCCGTGGGCTGGGGTGTGTGTTGCTGGGGGGGGTGTTGTTGGCCGTGGGCTGGGGGGGGTGTTGCTGGGGGTGTGTGTGTTGCTGAGGGTGGGGGGGTGTTGTTGGCCGTGGGCTGGGGGGGGGGGTGTTGCTGGGGGTGGGGGGTGTTGTTGGCCGTGGGCTGGGGGGGGGTGTTGCTGGGGGTGGGGGGTGTTGTTGGCCGTGGGCTGGGGGGGGGTGTGTTGCTGGGGGTGGGGGGTGTTGTTGGCCGTGGGCTGGGGGGGGGTGTTGCTGAGGGTGGGGGGTGTTGTTGGCCGTGGGCTGGGGGGGGTGTTGCTGGGGGTGGGGGGTGTTGTTGGCCGTGGGCTGGGGGGGGGGTGTTGCTGAGGGTGGGGGGTGTTGTTGGCCGTGGGCTGGGGGGGGGTGTTGCTGGGGGTGGGGGGTGTTGTTGGCCGTGGGCTGGGGGGGGGTGTTGCTGAGGGTGGGGGGTGTTGTTGGCCGTGGGCTGGGGGGGGTGTGTTGCTGAGGGTGGGGGGTGTTGTTGGCCGTGGGCTGAGGGGGGTGTTGCTGGGGGTGGGGGGTGTTGTTGGCCGTGGGCTGGGGGGGGTGTTGCTGGGGGGGGGGGTGTGTGTTGGCCGTGGGCTGGGTGGGGGGTGTTGCTGGGGGTGAGGGGTGTTGTTGGCCGTGGGCTGGGGGGGGTGTGTTGCTGAGGGTGGGGGGTGTTGTTGGCCGTGGGCTGGGGGGGGGGGTGTTGTTGGCCGTGGGCTGGGGGGGGTGTGTTGCTGAGGGTGGGGGGTGTTGTTGGCCGTGGGCTGGGGGGGGGGGTGTTGTTGGCCGTGGGCTGGGGGGGGTGTTGCTGGGGGTGGGGGGTGTTGTTGGCCGTGGGCTGGGGGGGGTGTTGCTGGGGGGGGGGTGTTGTTGGCCGTGGGCTGGGGGGGGGGTGTTGCTGGGGGTGGGGGGTGTTGTTGGCCATGGGCTGGGGGGGGTGTTGCTGGGGGTGGGGGGTGTTGTTGGCCGTGGGCTGGGGGGGTGTTGCTGGGGGTGGGGGGGTGTTGTTGGCCGTGGGCTGGGGGGGGTGTTGCTGGGGGTGTGGGGTGTTGTTGGCCGTGGGCTGGGGGGGTGTGTTGCTGAGGGTGGGGGGTGTTGTTGGCTGGGGGGGGGTGTTGCTGGGGGGTGGGGGGTGTTGTTGGCCGTGGGCTGGGGGGGGTGTGTTGCTGGGGGTGTGTGTGTTGCTGGGGTGGGGGGGTGTTGTTGGCCGTGGGCTGGGGGGGGGTGTTGCTGGGGGTGTGTTGCTGGGGTGTGTGTTGCTGAGGGTGTGTTGCTGGGTGTGTACTCACCTAGTTATGCTTGTGGGGGTTGAGCTTTAGCTCTTTGGTCCCGCCTCTCAACCGTCAATCAACTGGTGTACAGGTTCCTGAGCCTACTGGGCTCTATCATATCTACATTGTAAACTGTGTATGGAGTCAGCCTCCACCACATCACTCCCCAACCCGTTCTCGCACTTGCTTCAGTCAATATTGGCTTATTTAATAAATGCATATGTGACATACTAATTGATTGTGAATATTTTAGTTGACCTTGAAAAGCTTCATAGAAAACACCGACCTCACCTAACCACCTTAGTATGCTAAGATAAGCATCTTATTGCT
>NC_059615.1:22384055-22511555 GCF_020424385.1 Procambarus clarkii
TGTGATCCTGCTTGATCAGGTTATTTATGTCTATCTTGAACACTGCAGTATGCAACACGTCCTCACACGATGTTCATTCCATCCGGCGGTCGACCCTAAAGCTGCAGTCATCAGTTTTAACATGCTGTTCATTCAAAGCAGGAATTTTCTTAAATATAAATTAATATTAATATTTAGTAGCATATTGTGCATATATAGGCATAGGTTAGATTAGGTGTTGTGGTTTTATTGGTGATTATTTGTATTTGTAGTACGTGGGCGAAGCATTTACAGCGTTGTGGTTCGAACAAAAGTCGTCAGTTAACCAATTATACCGGAAGTGTTCGGACGCCATCAGTTATGAGTCGTGTGTAAACCGTTTTTTATTCATAAACAGTGTTGAAAAGTGTTGAACAGTCTCGGGCCTCTGATGTTGATAGTTCTCTCTCAGAGTACCTGTTGCACCTCTGCTCCTCAACGGGGGTATTCTGCACTGTTACGGCCCTCTCGGGACGCAACGGGGTTCTTACTCTGATGTAGTTAGAGGAAGATATATATATATCCGGCCCCAAGCCAGTAGAGGCTTTCAAGGGATGCGATCCGTGACGCAAGTAACTTAAAAGGGAGTAGGGAAAGAAAGTTAAGAACTTAATATAATATAATCTTCACCATCACCATTTAATATATATAATAAAATAGAGTACACAAGGGGGAGGGGTATTAACACTTTACAAGGGGATCAACACTGTAGTCTACTGCTGGAGACTATGGATCCTCGAAGCTAGGTGCTGAGTCCGCGGTGTTTTCTTCGCGGCCTCAAGACGTGTCCTCTGAGAACGCCGAGTCTACCCTGGCCACAGGTCAGCCACAACACAGGTCCACTGGGGGCACCGTCGTGGAGGCCGTCAACCACACGTCCAGCAGGTCTGCTGGCAGGTACAGAGCCACCAAGGCTGGCACGGCCACTCCACGAACGATATAAGGGGTACGCCCTAGACAGGAGTCTCGTGTGATATCACCAATCACCCTCCTGTCCTCAATACCCCAGTGGATTATCGTCTCCGACCGTCGGTCCCGGGTAAATCCTTTAACTGCCACTCCAATGGCAGGCTAACACACCACAGTGTTCTTCCGGGGGGCGACGTCACAAAAGCTGCAGCAAACTTCACTGTATGGAGACGGGCTGCCTCGGGTAGACTGACTCCACCTTCAACACAATGGTCCCAGGTCGGCTCTGTAAGCAGACACGTCATTAATAACCGGGACACTAATACACCACACTCACAGGCTCAGATACAAACGCCCGACGTATCCAGCCCATAGATGGCGCTGTCGTCGGAGCACCACCTCACCAGAGGTCAGTAGCGGCGGTGTTGAGCGCTGAACCAGACTGGAAACTGGTCCTCGAGGCCAGTACACGCTGTCCTCACTAGGTGTCGTCGTTCGTTTGGCGGGGTTTCGGGAGCTGACCCACAGATGGCGTGTTTGTCACTGCTCCAGGCTCGGACGCTGAATCCGGGTCCGTAACACCTCCCCACCAAAAAGAATTTGGTTTGGGGTTCTATAAAAAACACAAACCAAATTAGCAGGGCGACACAACTCCAAAAGGACTTACTTATACTATGAACTGGAGAGATGATGTTGTCTTGTCCACGGAACTTTCCTACCGAGAAACTCTGGCACAAAGAGAGCTTGAAAATGGAAGGCAATGATCTGCCTGACGTAATCTTCCACGTCTCCACTGCGATGTCAAGCAGGGACATCATCTCACACCTCTCGAGTAAGGATTGGTTTCGACACGATTTGGGGTGACTCGACACTTCCTTATGTCGTGGCACCGATGATGGCTGACCGCAGACGGCATTTCTGGTGCCGGTCCGATGGTCCTTCAGGGAGGCAGGAACCTGGAATACAGGGGTCTGATAATTCAGAGTGATAGCGACAATGGGCAAGTCAGTACTTACTATACACTCCTCTACTAGGCCCACACCTAGTTCCAACAGGGCTGCTTGCTCACCGAAGATGGCATTCGCTCTGCCCCCGTCAGGTCGACCAACGTTCCGTATAACGCTGTGTTGAGGCTCAGCAGTCACGCGGGGGGTGTCAACCTGTCGGAAACAGTCACTCACATTATCACATATCGTACCTCCTGTATCATCTATTACCTCCCAGGTCCCTTCTTCAACTGCAACACTTGCAGTACAAATCTCCAATCCCTGGGACTTCTTCGCGATTTTCACGGGAGCCATCATCCTTCGGGTCGTCCACCGGTCCTCACTGAGAGCACAAAGAATACATAGGAGAATAAAACAAAATATCGCTAAGAAACATGAGGCCAATTGGGGGATAAGTTTCCTGAGCTTGTCATGTCCATAGCCGGCACCATCCACTAGCCTGGCTTGGACCAAAGAGGGCACTAGACCTTTTGAACATACCTCACATACCTCTGACGTCTGGGGAATCTCTGGCTGGTCCACTACACGCTGCAACTTGCCATACCGCAAGCACACCTCAGCCTTCGCTCCAGACTCGTTGGTATCCGTGGATGTCTGCACACAAGGCCTCTTTTCTAGCTCAGGTACTTCTGCCATCGTAACCTCATGTTCCTCGTCGAGAGAATCAGGAGACACTGCTAAATAACTGTCGATCTGCGGGTGAGAGGACAAATTAGACATAGTTACATCCGGGTCTGTCTTTACTTGGACATTACCACGGCCCGTCGTTACCTCAGACCTTGATGTTCTGGTAGACTCGTCCGCCACCTTGGGAAGATTGATGCTCCAATCGGTCACCAAGTCGTTGGCTAGTACCACGTCAATCCCAGCCACAGGGAGGGTATCGACTACTGCCAACTCACATGTGCCGCTGAAATAAGGCGAATCAAGATGTACTGGCACTAAGGGGGCGATGTACTGCGTCCTAGGAAACCCAACCAGGATCACCTCTGGTCTCCCATCCACACTTACTCCCTCGGGTAACGAGCTCTTCACGATCAGGGACTGGGCTGCTCCACTATCTCTGAGCACTACAATTGATCTACCAGTATGATCACTCGTTACATACCCGGTTGAAGTGTGAGGGGCCAACCAACTTGGTCCTTCCTGCGTCGTCGTAGACTGGTTTCCTACTGGTGGTGTAACACAGCTCACCAACATCACCTCCCTTCGTGCGCTGCCACCTCTTCTACCTCGGCACCTAGCAGCTATGTGCCCTTCCAGCACACCATATTCCTCCTTGGACTATGGTGTTTCGGACTACTGGGACTTGTTCTTCGGGGGCTACTTGGGGGCGTCTTCTTAGCACTTCGTGGGACGGGTCTTTCTTCTTCATCATGAGGTCTGTCAAACCGGCGCTGGTAATTCCTTGGGACGTACTTAGCAGACGGCCTATGAGTCAGGATGTACTCTTCAGCCATGGTGGCTGCTGCACTCAAGGTCTCTACCTGCTGTTCCTCTAAGTACGTCTTGAGGTCTCCAGACAAACAATCCTTGAAGTCCTCCAGCAGAATCAGCTGCTCGAGGTCTTCCTTGGTCTCCACCTTCCGAGAGGTACACCATTCCTGGAAAAGTCGCTCCTTGATCGTGGCGAATTCGGTAAAAGTGTGCTCTGAGGTCTTCTTCAGGTTTCTGAACTTTTGCCTATAAGCCTCAGGTACCAATTGGTACGCCATGAGCACAACTTTCTTCACCTTGTCATAATCGCTGGAGTCGTCAAGGGATAACGTAGAGTAGGCAATTTGGGCCTTCCCAGTCAAAACTGACTGTATCATGATGGCCCAATTCTCCCTTGGCCACTCCAAAGAGGCAGCGACTTTCTCGAAGGCTGCAAAGAATTTTGACACCTCCTTCTCATGGAATTTGGGGACCATTTTGATGTTGCGTACCGGATCGAAGCTACTGGTGTCCGTTGTTTGCCTCCGACCACCGCCTAATCGCAATACTTCTAGTTCATGTTGTCTCTCTCTTTCCTCCCTTTCTCGCTCTCTTTCTTCTCTCTCTCGTCTCTCTTCTCTTTCTCGTTCTTCTCTCTCTCGTTTCTCTTCTCTTTCTCGTTCTTCTCTCTCTCGTCTCTCTTCTCTTTCTCGTTCTTCTCTTTCTCTTTCTCGTTCTTCTCTTTCTCTTTCTCGTCTCTCTTCTTTTTCTCGTTCTTCTCTTTCTCGTTTCTCTTCTCTTTCTCTCTCTGCTTTCCTTTCTTCTAATTCTAAACGTCTCATCTCTAATTCTTTATCTTGTCTCTCTCGTTCCATTTCTATTTTCTTCCATTCTATTTCACGGTTGATCTCTAGGGCACGCATCTTGACTGTTAGGAAGCTGATATTAAGCTCGCCTGAATCACTGTCAACGTCGCTGCCCTTATCTTCCTTTTCCGTGGAAGCTATGTCTGCACTTTCCTTTGTACTAGGAGTCTCGCCTTCCTGTTTCTCTTCTGCCTTCAAGTGCCGGTGAACCTTGGACAATATTTCCACACGGGAATCACTGGCACGGATCTTGATCTCCAGGTAGGCGCTCACTAGTACAAGCTCTGGTTTGCTCAGATATTTTAATCTGGCAAGACAATCCTCTCTGTTCAGAAAAGCCTGAACCTCGTCCAGATCATCGATGGTAGCTTTGTCTGCCATTGTCACAGATGGAACACTTAGCACTTAACACACTGCTTACGTTAGCACTTAACGCACCGAGCACTGTTCTACGCCAATATTGCACTTTATCGCACCAAACACTGCACTTGCCAATATTGCACGTAATCACTTCGGGCACCACACTACCCAATATTGCACTGAGTCCAAGCGAACACTTCGCTCTACAATAGTGCACTAAATCACTGAGCACCGCACTAGTCAATATTGCACTTAATCGCTTAATCACAGCGAGCACCGCACAGCACAATACCGCACTTAGTCACTGAGCACCGCACAGGACGTATAACGTCACACACAGGGGGAATTATATACAGGGATTACGCCACTTCACCACCCCTGTCAAACATACTTAACAAGGGACGGATCCCGCTGGGGATGCCAATTATGTTACGGCCCTCTCGGGACGCAACGGGGTTCTTACTCTGATGTAGTTAGAGGAAGATATATATATCCGGCCCCAAGCCAGTAGAGGCTTTCAAGGGATGCGATCCGTGACGCAAGTAACTTAAAAGGGAGTAGGGAAAGAAAGTTAAGAACTTAATATAATATAATCGTCACCATCACCATTTAATATATATAATAAAATAGAGTACACAAGGGGGAGGGGTATTAACACTTTACAAGGGGATCAACACTGTAGTCTACTGCTGGAGACTATGGATCCTCGAAGCTAGGTGCTGAGTCCGCGGTGTTTTCTTCGCGGCCTCAAGACGTGTCCTCTGAGAACGCCGAGTCTACCCTGGCCACAGGTCAGCCACAACACAGGTCCACTGGGGGCACCGTCGTGGAGGCCGTCAACCACACGTCCAGCAGGTCTGCTGGCAGGTACAGAGCCACCAAGGCTGGCACGGCCACTCCACGAACGATATAAGGGGTACGCCCTAGACAGGAGTCTCGTGTGATATCACCAATCACCCTCCTGTCCTCAATACCCCAGTGGATTATCGTCTCCGACCGTCGGTCCCGGGTAAATCCTTTAACTGCCACTCCAATGGCAGGCTAACACACCACAGTGTTCTTCCGGGGGGGCGACGTCACAAAAGCTGCAGCAAACTTCACTGTATGGAGACGGGCTGCCTCGGGTAGACTGACTCCACCTTCAACACAATGGTCCCAGGTCGGCTCTGTAAGCAGACACGTCATTAATAACCGGGACACTAATACACCACACTCACAGGCTCAGATACAAACGCCCGACGTATCCAGCCCATAGATGGCGCTGTCGTCGGAGCACCACCTCACCAGAGGTCAGTAGCGGCGGTGTTGAGCGCTGAACCAGACTGGAAACTGGTCCTCGAGGCCAGTACACGCTGTCCTCACTAGGTGTCGTCGTTCGTTTGGCGGGGGTTTCGGGAGCTGACCCACAGATGGCGTGTTTGTCACTGCTCCAGGCTCGGACGCTGAATCCGGGTCCGTAACATGCACATCCTGCCATGCCTCCTGGTCTCGTGTGGTGTAATGTCCGTGCATACATAGTGAACCTGGCCCCAGTAGTATTATCCAGAAATATATAATGATGCATATCGCTTGCTTGTGCTCCAAGGTGCATAGTTTGGGGGAATTTTAAGGGATCCCAATAATTTGTTTTATTGAATGAATTCTGGGAGTGAAAGATCGGTGCGGGTTGTGTGGGTTGGTTAGTGACGCCGGGACCATCACGGTGGGTATAGTGACGCCGGGACCATCACGGTGGGTATAGTGACGCCGGGACCATCACGGTGGGTATAGTGACCCCGGGACCATCACGGTGGGTATAGTGACGCCGGGACCATCACGGTGGGTATAGTGACGCCGGGACCATCACGGTGGGTATAGTGACACTGGGACCATCACGGTGGGTATAGTGACGCCGGGACCATCACGGTGGGTATAGTGACGCCGGGACCATCACGGTGGGTATAGTGACGCCGGGACCATCACGGTGGGTATAGTGACGCCGGGACCATCACGGTGGGTATAGTGACGCCGGGACCATCACGGTGGGTATAGTGACGCCGGGACCATCACGGTGGGTATAGTGACGCCGGGACCATCACGGTGGGTATAGTGACACTGGGACCATCACGGTGGGTATAGTGACGCCGGGACCATCACGGTGGGTATAGTGACGCCGGGACCATCACGGTGGGTATAGTGACCCCGGGACCATCACGGTGGGTATAGTGACGCCGGGACCATCACGGTGGGTATAGTGACCCCGGGACCATCACGGTGGGTATAGTGACGCCGGGACCATCACGGTGGGTATAGTGACGCCGGGACCATCACGGTGGGTATAGTGACCCCGGGACCATCACGGTGGTATAGTGACGCCGGGACCATCACGGTGGGTATAGTGACGCCGGGACCATCACGGTGGGTATAGTGACCCCGGGACCATCACGGTGGGTATAGTGACGCCGGGACCATCACGGTGGGTATAGTGACGCCGGGACCATCACGGTGGGTATAGTGACCCCGGGACCATCACGGTGGGTATAGTGACCCCGGGACCATCACGGTGGGTATAGTGACGCCGGGACCATCACGGTGGGTATAGTGACGCCGGGACCATCACGGTGGGTATAGTGACACTGGGACCATCACGGTGGGTATAGTGACGCCGGGACCATCACGGTGGGTATAGTGACGCCAGGACCATCACGGTGGGTATAGTGACGCCGGGACCATCACGGTGGGTATAGTGACGCCGGGACCATCACGGTGGGTATAGTGACGCCGGGACCATCACGGTGGGTATAGTGACGCCGGGACCATCACGGTGGGTATAGTGACGCCGGGACCATCACGGTGGGTATAGTGACGCCAGGACCATCACGGTGGGTATAGTGACGCCGGGACCATCACGGTGGGTATAGTGACGCCGGGACCATCACGGTGGGTATAGTGACGCCGGGACCATCACGGTGGGTATAGTGACGCCGGGACCATCACGGTGGGTATAGTGACGCCGGGACCATCACGGTGGGTATAGTGACGCCGGGACCATCACGGTGGGTATAGTGACGCCGGGACCATCACGGTGGGTATAGTGACGCCGGGACCATCACGGTGGGTATAGTGACGCCGGGACCATCACGGTGGGTATAGTGACGCCGGGACCATCACGGTGGGTATAGTGACGCCGGGACCATCACGGTGGGTATAGTGACGCCGGGACCATCACGGTGGGTATAGTGACGCCGGGACCATCACGGTGGGTATAGTGACGCCGGGACCATCACGGTGGGTATAGTGACGCCGGGACCATCACGGTGGGTATAGTGACGCCGGGACCATCACGGTGGGTATAGTGACGCCGGGACCATCACGGTGGGTATAGTGACGCCGGGACCATCACGGTGGGTATAGTGACGCCGGGACCATCACGGTGGGTATAGTGACGCCGGGACCATCACGGTGGGTATAGTGACGCCGGGACCATCACGGTGGGTATAGTGACGCCGGGACCATCACGGTGGGTATAGTGACGCCGGGACCATCACGGTGGGTATAGTGACGCCGGGACCATCACGGTGGGTATAGTGACGCCGGGACCATCACGGTGGGTATAGTGACGCTATTAATACATTAGGTACATCTGCATTTGCCCTAGACTATATGTAGGGAAGTACAGTGTGTCAAAAAGCTAGCTACGTGATGCTAAAAAAAATCCCCATCAGACAGGATGGTTAGTCATACAGAGGCATGTGATAAGTAGTCTACACTGACAGACTCTGGGTGCAATATGAGGATATCAGCAACACAAGAATGAATAAGATAAGAGATACTAAACGTCCCCATCTCGCAGGATGATTAGTCATACAGGACCATATGTTCAGTAGCCTACACTGGCAAATTTTGGGTGCAATATGAGGATATCCTCAAGAACACGAGAGTGAATGAAGTAATTGCAAAGCTCTAGGTACCTCATGCCAACTGGTCTGAAAGGTCTAATAACTGGGCATTCGGTAATGTAGTGTGGGAGATCATGCCGCAGTTCCTGCTCACAGAGTTTGCACCTGGAGTGCTCAGGATTGGGAGATCCGTCACCACCTGGTAGCCACCTGCCACAGGTAACGGTAGCCACCTGCCACAGGTAACGGTAGCCACCTGCCACAGGTAACGGTAGCCACCTGCCACAGGTAACGGTAGCCACCTGCCACAGGTAACGGTAGCCACCTGCCACAGGTAACGGTAGCCACCTGCCACAGGTAACGGTAGCCACCTGCCACAGGTAACGGTAGCCACCTGCCACAGGTAACGGTAGCCACCTGCCACAGGTAACGGTAGCCACCTGCCACAGGTAACGGTAGCCACCTGCCACAG
This sequence comes from Procambarus clarkii, assembly GCF_020424385.1. Lineage (NCBI taxonomy): Eukaryota > Metazoa > Arthropoda > Malacostraca > Decapoda > Cambaridae > Procambarus > Procambarus clarkii. The sequence continues at coordinate 22,392,982 of NC_059615.1, forward strand.
GTAACGGTAGCCACCTGCCACAGGTAACGGTAGCCACCTGCCACAGCCACCTGCCACAGGTAACGGTAGCCACCTGCCACAGGTAACAGTAGCCACCTGCCACAGGTAACGGTAGCCGCCTGCCACAGGTAACGGTAGCCACCTGCCACAGGTAACGGTAACCACCTGCCACAGGTAACGGTAGCCACCTGTCCCAGGTAACGGTAGCCACCTGCCACAGGTAACGGTAGCCACCTGCCACAGGTAACGGTAGCCACAGGTAACGGTAGCCACCTGCCACAGGTAACGGTAGCCACCTGCCACAGGTAACGGTAGCCACCTGCCACAGGTAACGGTAGCCACCTGCCACAGGTAACGGTAGCCACCTGTCACAGGTAACGGTAGCCACCTGCCACAGGTAACGGTAGCCCAATCTGATCCTGGCAACCACTGTGTCGCACAGTCTGGTGGACGTTTTGTGCTGCCCATAGATATAAGTTTCAGATCTGAACAAATCATAGTTTTTTCTACTGGTGCTTTCAGGTCGTTGGGAGTCAGTAATTTCTCTGAGACCTGAGTGTTTGGACCAATACAGTTTTGACAGTAGAGATGGGGATACCTAGATCTAATTCAACTTCATCTTTGTTACACGCTAATTTGGCTGCAATGTCTGTCTCATTATGACGGATTATATTTGTGTGTGATGGTATCCATACAAAGGAGATTCAAAACTCTTTACTCTGTGCAGCGATTAGGTCATTTATAATTGGTAGTATGAGGTTCTTGCTGTCGATCTTCCAGGAGTTTTCGATTGCTTGAAGAGCAGACTTTGAATCACAAATTATTATTCCTCCTCCAATGTTTCTTTTAATGTACTGGTTGCTAGTTGTAATGGCGCTAGTTCTGCTTGTGTGGAGGTCAGCCAGTTGTTTAATCTGACACTGACAGTCTTTGTGCAAATATTATTTCTATAAAACCTACATGCTGCTGCAGTCCGTCCAGTAGAAGATTGGACTGAGCCGTCGGGGTAGACACAGTGATCTTAGATCTCAAATTTTCGGTGGAGGAAGCAATTATTTCGAGTGTGACAGCTTTGAGAAGAGCAAGATTCTCATTATCTTTCTTGGTGACAGGTGTGTATGATACTTGAATGGTGGGGCACAGATAAAGAGGAATATCAGAGACAGGTAGATTCCTCCTCCCTCCCCCTCCTCCTCCTCCCCCCTCCTCCTCCCCCCCTCCTCCTCCCCTCCCCCTCCTCCTCCCTCCCCCCTCCCCCTCCCCCTCCCCCCCTCCTCCCTCCCCCCTCCTCCCTCCCTCCCCCTCCTCCTCCCTCCCCCTCCTCCCTCCCCCTCCTCCTCCCCCCCTCCTCCCTCCCCCCCTCCTCCCTCCCCCTCCTCCTCCTCCCTCCCCCTCCTCCTCCCTCCCCCCTCCTCCCTCCCCCTCCTCCCTCCCCCCTCCTCCCTCCCCCTCCTCCTCCCTCCCCCTCCCTCCCCCTCCTCCTCCTCCCTCCCCCCTCCTCCTCCTCCCTCCCCCCTCCTCCATCCCCCCCTTCCTCCATCCCCCCCTTCCTCCATCCCCCCCTTCCTCCATCCCCCCCTTCCTCCATCCCCCCCTTCCTCCATCCCCCCCCTCCTTTCCTCTCCCCCTCTTCCATTCCTCCTCCATCCTCTTCCTATACAGGGAAATAGAGGCACGCATAGACGAGATAAAGCACCTAAATTACTGGGATCGTCTCAAAGCTCTCCAAATGTACTCACTAGAAAGAAGACGAGAGAGATATCAAATAATATATATATGGAAAATACTGGAGGGCCAGGTCCCAAATCTACACAGTAAAATAACAACATACTGGAGTGAACAATATGGTAGAAAATGCAAGATTGAACCAGTGAAGAGCAGAGGTGCCATAGGCACAATCAGAGAACACTGTATAAGCATCAGAGGTCCGCGGTTGTTCAACGTCCTCCCAGCGAGCATAAGAAATATTGCCGGAACAACCGTGGACATTTTCAAGAGGAAACTAGATAGTTTCCTCCAAGGAGTGCCGGACCAACCGGGCTGTGGTGGGTATGTGGGCCTGCGGGCCGCTCCAAGCAACAGCCTGGTGGACCAAACTCTCACAAGTCAAGCCTGGCCTCGGGCCGGGCTTGGGGAGTAGAACAACTCACAGAACCCCATCAACCAAGTGCCTCCTCCATCCTCTTCCTCCTCCATCCCCCCCTTTCCTCCATCCCCCCCTTTCCTCCATCCCCCCCGCCTCCTCCACCCACTCCCTCTCCATCCCCCTCCTTCATCCCCTCCTCCTACGCCCTCTTCCATCTCCTTCCTGCCTTCCTTCTCCTCATTCCTTCTCCTCTTCCTCCTCTCTATCCTTCTCCTTCCTCGTTTTCCATCCTCCTTCCTGCTCCCTCCTCTTCCTTTTCCTTCCTCTTCACTCCACCATTTTACTCCTCCCTCCTCCCCCTTCTCCTCTCGACCACTTGCTCTTCCTCACTCCTGTGTTCTGACTGTCTTTATGTTTACGGTATGTGGGGGGTGGGGGGCTGGTGGTGAGGGGGAGGGTGGTGGTGGGGCTGGTGGTTGGGGGAGGGTGGTGGTGGGGGCTGGTGGTTGGGGGAGGGTGGTGGTGGTGGCTGGTGGTTGGGGGAGGGTGGTGGTGGGGGCTGGTGGTGGGGGGGAGGGTGGTGGTGGGGCTGGTGGTTGGGGGAGGGTGGTGGTGGGGGCTGGTGGTTGGGGGAGGGTGGTGGTGGGGGCTGGTGGTTGGGGGAGGGTGGTGGTGGGGGCTGGTGGTTGGGGGAGGGTGGTGGTGGGGGCTGGTGGTTGGGGGAGGGTGGTGGTGGGGGCTGGTGGTGGGGGGGGAGGGTGGTGGTGGGGGCTGGTGGTGGGGGGGAGGGTGGTGGTGAGGCTGGTGGTGAGGCTGGTGGTGGGGGGGAGGGTGGTGGTGAGGCTGGTGGTTGGGGGAGGGTGGTGGTGAGGCTGGTGGTTGGGGGAGGGTGGTGGTGGGAGCTGGTGGTGGTGGGGGGGTGGTGGTGGTGGGGGCTGGTGGTATTGGGGGCTGGTGGAGGGTGGTGGTGGGAGGTGGTGGTGGTGGGGGGTGGTGGTGGTGGTTGGGGGAGGGTGGTGGTTGGGGGGGGGGTGGTGGTGGTTGGGGGAGGGTGGTGGTGGTGGTGGTGGGGGCTGGTGGTGGTGGTGGGGGCTGGTGGTGGTTGGGGGGTGGTGGTGGGGGGTGGTGGTGGTGGTGGTGGGGGAGGGTGGTGGTGGGGAGGGTGGTGGTGGGGGCTGGTGGTTGGGGGAGGGTGGTGGTGGGGGCTGGTGGAGGTGGGGGGGAGGGTGGTGGGGGGGGGCTGGTGGTTGGGGGAGGGTGGTGGTGGGGGCTGGTGGTGGTTTAGGGGGCTGGTGGTAGTGGTGGGGGAGGGTGGTGGTGGTGATGGTGGAGGGGGCTGGTGGTGGTGGTGGGGGAGGGTGCTGGTGGTGGTGGTGGTGGGAGAGGGTGGTGGTGGAGGGGGCTGGTAGTGGGGGACAATAAAGGTGTCAGGGTCAACAGGTGTAGCAGGGTGACGCCCGGTAATATAAATTATCCTTCTTTGTGGACCTCATTGTGGTGGGGGGGGGAGGGGGGGCATGATGGGTGTTGCTGGTGTTGAGGAAGTGTGGCAACAGTGTACATTACAAGTGTCCAGGAAGTGTGGCAACAGTGTACATTACAAGTGTCCAGGAAGTGTGGCAACAGTGTACATTACAAGTGTCCAGGAAGTGTGGCAACAGTGTACATTACAAGTGTCCAGGAAGTGTGGCAACTGTGTACATTACAAGTGTCCAGGAAGTGTGGCAACAGTGTACATTACAAGTGTCCAGGAAGTGTGGCAACAGTGTACATTACAAGTGTCCAGGAAGTGTGGCAACTGTGTACATCACAAGTGTCCAGGAAGTGTGGCAACAGTGTACATTACAAGTGTCCAGGAAGTGTGGCAACAGTGTACATTACAAGTGTCCAGGAAGTGTGGCAACAGTGTACATTACAAGTGTCCAGGAAGTGTGGCAACAGTGTACATTACAAGTGTCCAGGAAGTGTGGCAACTGTGTACATTACAAGTGTCCAGGAAGTGTGGCAACTGTGTACATTACAAGTGTCCAGGAAGTGTGGCACCAGTGTACATTACAAGTGTCCAGGAAGTGTGGCAACAGTGTACATTACAAGTGTCCAGGAAGTGTAGCAACAGTGTACATTACAAGTGTCCAGGAAGTGTGGCAACAGTGTACATTACAAGTGTCCAGGAAGTGTGGCAACAGTGTACATTACAAGTGTCCAGGAAGTGTGGCAACTGTGTACATTACAAGTGTCCAGGAAGTGTGGCAACTGTGTACATTACAAGTGTCCAGGAAGTGTGGCAACAGTGTACATCACAAGTGTCCAGGAAGTGTGGCAACAGTGTACATTACAAGTGTCCAGGAAGTGTGGCAACTGTGTACATTACAAGTGTCCAGGAAGTGTGGCAACTGTGTACATTACAAGTGTCCAGGAAGTGTGGCAACAGTGTACATCACAAGTGTCCAGGAAGTGTGGCAACAGTGTACATCACAAGTGTCCAGGAAGTGTGGCAACAGTGTACATTACAAGTGTCCAGGAAGTGTGGCAACAGTGTACATTACAAGTGTCCAGGAAGTGTGGCAACAGTGTACATTACAAGTGTCCAGGAAGTGTGGCAACAGTGTACATTACAAGTGTCCAGGAAGTGTGGCAACAGTGTACATTACAAGTGTCCAGGAAGTGTGGCAACAGTGTACATTACAAGTGTCCAGGAAGTGTGGCAACTGTGTACATTACAAGTGTCCAGGAAGTGTGGCAACTGTGTACATCACAAGTGTCCAGGAAGTGTGGCAACAGTGTACATCACAAGTGTCCAGGAAGTGTGGCAACAGTGTACATTACAAGTGTCCAGGAAGTGTGGCAACAGTGTACATTACAAGTGTCCAGGAAGTGTGGCAACAGTGTACATTACAAGTGTCCAGGAAGTGTGGCAACAGTGTACATTACAAGTGTCCAGGAAGTGTGGCAACTGTGTACATTACAAGTGTCCAGGAAGTGTGGCAACAGTGTACATTACAAGTGTCCAGGAAGTGTGGCAACTGTGTACATTACAAGTGTCCAGGAAGTGTGGCAACTGTGTACATTACAAGTGTCCAGGAAGTGTGGCAACTGTGTACATTACAAGTGTCCAGGAAGTGTGGCAACTGTGTACATTACAAGTGTCCAGGAAGTGTGGCAACAGTGTACATTACAAGTGTCCAGGAAGTGTGGCAACTGTGTACATTACAAGTGTCCAGGAAGTGTGGCAACAGTGTACATCACAGGTGTTTAAGACTGACACCAGACATCAGACATATATGCTTTTTATGGCTTGAAGAAACAAATTTGAAAAAATCTTTAGCAATTGCTCCTGTTAATTCATTAAAGTACACCAACCGTTCCGCTGCGTGACTGTGTACTGTCCCATATAGCAGTGATAACGAAGTCACTGATAATATCAGTGTTGCTGATATCAATAGTAGTCAACTATTATTGTAAAATACTGAGCTACTTTGATTTCCCTTACTTTGATTTCTTTGATAGAACCACTTTGATTTCTTTGATAGAACCTGGGCTGATAAGACCTGTCTCAGGTGATAGTGTGTGTCAGGGAAACAGATAAGTGGCTTTTGTATTACTTGGTAATAAATGTTGCTTTATCATTTTTGTTATTTAGTTTACCTGGGAAGGTAAACCTTGCTACTGGCGATGACCCGCGGAATGCTGCTCCTTGTCTTCCCTCATAGATAACCCCAGCTATAATACCTTGAGGTGTTCCGAGGATCAACATCGCCGCGGCGCGGTCTCTGACCAGGTACCTGGGTTGCATGTTTGATCAGCCAGGCTGTTGGACGCGGCTGCTCACAGCCTGACATATGAAGTCTTGGTCTGGTTGATCAGGTATCCTTTGGAGGTGTTTATAGAGTTCTTTTTTCCCTCACTAGCTGCATTTGCAAAACATTCGAGAGAATGGTCCTAAACCGTCTCCTCCATGGACTAAGAACCATGCTATCCCCCCAGATATATGGCTTCATGCATGGAAGGAGTGTGCATCATTGCATCACCACCTTTCTTACCCTGCACACTGAAAAGTCATATATACCTAGATCTTAAGTCTGCCTTTGATATTGCAAATAGACATGTTATCTTGAGTGAGCTTGCAAGAATGAATGTTGGTGGTCGGCTTCTTTGTTGGATCAGAAGTTATCCAACAGGAAGTCATCTGTATTATTCCAGGGTCATAGAAGTGTAACAAGAGACTTTGAACTAGGCACCCCGCAGGGTGGTGTCCTCAGTCCTACACTATTTAATATCTTAATCTAAGAGATAATTTATAGTAGGTAATTTCTAGCAAAACTGAGAAATGTTAGCAGGTATATTGTAAGAAAATTTTACGAAGATTAGTACATTATAGTAAAATTTGAGGATTATCAACAGGTACATTGAAGCATAATTTGAGGATTATTTCTAGGTATAATGTAGTAAAATATGCGTTCAATATAACAACCCCCAGCCACTTTGACTGGACGGTAGAGCGACGGTCTCGCTTCATGCGGGTCGGTGTTCAATCCCCGACCGTCCAGGTGGTTGGGCACCATTCCTTTCCCTCGTCCGATCCCAAATCCTTATCCCGACCCCTTCCCAGTGCTATAAAGTCACAGGTGTGACTTTATAGTCAAGCTAAGTACCAAACCAAGTGCCAAGCCAAGTGCCAAGCCAAGTGCCAAGCCAAGTGCCAAGCCGAGCCAAGGCTTGGCACTTTCCCCTGATAATTAAAAATTCATTATAACAACCATGATATAAGATAAGTGATTACAATGGTGAAGTTGAATGGCTGAGATACATATATTGGGGGAGCGGGTAGCTCAAGATACAGTGAGAGTTTCAAGGACTAGGTAGGAAACCATGAGGATGAAATTCGGTACTTTTTGGTTTTATTTTTGAGTAAGACATAGGTTGGACAGCTTTCTCAATTCGTTAGGGAGTGCCATAGACCAGCTGGTGCCTATATTTACATAGAGTGTTTGCACATATTTAGTTTGACTCTGGGGATATCACAGAGATATTTAGTTCTGGTGTGGTGATTATAGGTTCTATTATATCCATCAAGGAAGAGTTTCAGATCAGGATTTTCATTCATGAACAGAGTTTCCTAAATGTAAATGGCCCCAGGAGAATGTGTGGAGTGAGTTTGTTTAGTATGTTTAGGGATTTAACAAGGGGGGGGGCTATCTTGAGGTTATCTTGAGATGATTTCGGGGCTTTAGTGTCCCTGCGGCCCGGTCCTCGACCAGGCCTCCACCCCCAGGAGGCAGCCCGTGACAGCTGACTAACACCCAGGTACCTATTTTACTGCTAGGTAACAGGGGCATAGGGTGAAAGAAACTTTGCCCATTGTTTCTCGCCGGCGCCTGAGATCGAACCCGGGACCACATGATCACAAGCCCAGAGTGCTGTCCGCTCGGCTCCTCCCTGGGCTGAGTGTTGCGTCGATAGAGTCTAAAAGCAGAGTTTGTTATTATTCTGATACCAGATTTTTGTTGGTGATGATGGGCTTGAGATGATTTGCAGACGTTGAGCCCCATGTAAAGATACCATATGTAAGACAGAGATAGATTAGCACGTAGTATAGTGAGAGGAGAGCAGAGTTTGGAACATAATAATTGATTTTGGTGAGTATACCAACTGTTTTAGAGACTTGGTTATGTGTTGTATGTGGGTGCTGAAGTTGAGTCTCTTGTCTAAAGTATAGGGCCAAGGAACTTTCCCTTTATTGCTGATGTTAACATTGTCTACATGAGGCTGAATTGCATTTGTTGATTTGCTTCCAGATACGATGTAGAAGGTCTTTTCTATGTTTAGTGCGAGTTTGTTGGTTGACATCCGTAAGTGGATTTTTTTCATTCGTTATTTACAACATTATTTAGTGTGTGTGTGTGTGGGTCTGAGTAGATGAGGGTGGTATTGTCAGCAAACAATATAGGTTTAAGAATGGTAGAGACAGTAGGCAGATCATTGATGTATACAGGAAATTGGAGGTCCTAGATTGCTGCCCTGTGATTATATTAGATTATATGTGATTATATGTTAGATTAAGCACCGTGAAATGTTATGCTATAAATTCTATATGCGGTAATGCTATATAAAGGTTATTATTAATAGCAGGTACATTGTAGCAATATTTGAGTTCAACTTAATAACTGCAATATAAATTGATGGTACTGATTACACTGGTGAAGGTGCATGTCTTAAGTACTAAAGTTGGGGAACAGATATCACGGATATTTCTGTATGGTGTGTGGTGGTGTTGGGTTGTATGGCATGTATGAAGGCAGTGTGTTCATTACAGGAACTGGAGGACATTGAGGAGCGACTGCGGGAGGAGAGCCATGAGCTGGTGGAGATGGTGTCGCGCCTTCAGGATGAAAACCGCAAGTTGTCGTCCTCCCTGGCCAAGACTGAGGGCACCCTCATCCACTCCAACGGTGAGTCAGGCTCCGCCTCCCTCTGCTCTTTCTGGTGTAACGTCTCCCATAACCGGCCACCGCCTCCTTCTGCTCTTCCTAGTGTAACGTCTCCCATAACCGGCCACCGCCTCCCTCTGCTCTTTCTGGTGTAACGTCTCCCATAACCGGCCACCGCCTCCTTCTGCTCTTCCTAGTGTAACGTCTCCCATAACCGGCCACCGCCTCCCTCTGCTCTTCCTAGTGTAACGTCTCCCATAACCGGCCACCGCCTCCTTCTGCTCTTCCTGGTGTAACGTCTCCCATAACCGGCCACCGCCTCCTTCTGCTCTTCCTGGTGTAACGTCTCCCATAACCGGCCACCGCCTCCTTCTGCTCTTCCTAGTGTAACGTCTCCCATAACCGGCCACCGCCTCCCTCTGCTCTTTCTGGTGTAACGTCTCCCATAACCGGCCACCGCCTCCCTCTGCTCTTCCTGGTGTAACGTCTCCCATAACCGGCCACCGCCTCCTTCTGCTCTTCCTAGTGTAACGTCTCCCATAACCGGCCACCGCCTCTCTCTGCTCTTCCTGGTGTAACGTCTCCCATAACCGGCCACCTAACAAATTATTGATCCACAAATGGAATTTAAAAATGAACATATCTTTTTGGAAACTGATGTGACATAGCACCAGGACATGTTTATCTATAAGATGACACAATAATCACGTCTGTAGATGTAACACTTACTGACATATAAATTGAAATGTGTATATATAATGGTCACTTGTTGGTTGTTTGAGCAGCTGTGCGGGAGTCTGAACTTTGCCATGCTGGTTAACTCGTTGGATCGAATCTGGCTTCGGTGGCTGTTCTGGTTCCTTCGGGGGACATCCCTTCCGCCACTCTTGCGATCGCTGGGTTCGGACCGAGGGGGCCTTACGTCAGCTGCTGTGTTACCGACTTCCCCTTCGAGTTTTTCGGGGTTCTGTGCCGTGGTGCCTACCCAAGCCCTCGCTCGATGTGTTCATGGATGTCTCGGCTCTCGGCTGGGGCTTTGTGACCAGCGCTCGCCAGGCTGGTCAGGGTCGGTAGAATCCGTCCTTCCATCGGGCTCACAGCACGGCATGAAAGTTCGCAGCAGTGTGGTGTTCGCTTCAGAGGGTTTGCGTCGCTCGTGGATCATGATCCGGCTCCATTCAGACTGCTCCCTTGTGGTTCATTGTTTGAATCACGGGGGTTCGATGCTGTCCTTGGCTCTTTGGGGCTGGTCACTTCGGGGGACTCATCTGTTGAGTTCTCAGGGTTTGGCTTTCCTGGCGGTTCATGTCTAGGGAGTGTTCATCGTACTGGCGGACAGGCTGTCCCATTTCATTCTTGTGTCCACAGAATGGACGGTCGACGCCGACTCGTTCCTTTGGCTCTGCTGGACTTAGACCTCTTCACATTGGCTTGGTCGAGGCATCTACTGGTATATGCGGAGCCCTTCCCCGACTGCGAGACCGTCGGGGTCAGTGCCTTTCGACTGGACTGGTCGAGGAGGAGGGTAACCTGTATTCCCCCCCCCCCCCTGTTCGGTTGTTGCTCAGTCTTGACTCGCTTGGAGACTTACCAGGGGAGAGTAGTCCTGTTGGCCTCTTGGTGGCCGGTCCAGCCTTGGTTTCTGGTGTTGCTTGCTTGGTATCCGAAACCGAGGGTGTTTCCGCGGTTCCGCCTCTTTCAGTAGATCGGTTCGGTCCGGCACGTGGCTGGTTCGATCTTCTCATCTGGTTCCTGGTAAGCATAGTTCCTGGGACTCCTGGGACTGATGACCCCAAACTAATATAGCACATATCAGTTCAGATAGCTTCAGGGAGCCTCCACTGCTCACCCAGAAAATGGAGTTTCATTACTCACTATGTTTTTTTTTTTATCAATTATCAGGTTGTGTTAAATGATAAGTAGTTAAAGTCTGAGGACTATATTAACATGTGATTGATGACCTCCAGGGGCTACGCCAGAGATAGACCTGAAGGTGGTGACGCGCCTTCAGGAGGTCATTGAGGCACAGAGGGAGCAGCTCCACAAGACTGAAAACGAATGTCATCTTAAGACCACGGAACTCGACAATGTTAGTCTTCATAAATGACAATGTTTACAATAATGTTGATAACTGAAGGAGGAAATGTTTTACAAGTAGTCTCATTTATAGTGTGTTTTTAGTTGATTTAAACATATGTTAATACAGTTAATTTACCTTTATCCGAATTTATCAGAAGGCCGCCGTATCTCCAATGGCCTTGACTGAGAAGGGAACTCTGCGGCTTACTGAATGTTCCTCCATTAATAGCCAAGACTGTCAGTTGTGGAGTGATAGCCAAGACTGTCAGTTATGGAGTGATAGCCAAGACTGTCAGTTATGGAGTGATAGCCAAGACTGTCAGTTATGGAGTGATAGCCAAGACTGCCAGTTATGGAGTGATAGCCAAGACTGTCAGTTGTGGAGTGATAGCCAAGACTGTCAGTTATGGAGTGATAGCCAAGACTGTCAGTTGTGGAGTGATAGCCAAGACTGTCAGTTATGGAGTGATAGCCAAGACTGTCAGTTGTGGAGTGATAGCCAAGACTGTCAGTTGTGGAGTGATAGCCAAGACTGTCAGTTATGGAGTGATAGCCAAGACTGTCAGTTATGGAGTGATAGCCAAGACTGTCAGTTATGGAGTGATAGCCAAGACTGTCAGTTATGGAGTGATAGCCAAGACTGTCAGTTATGGAGTGATAGCCAAGACTGTCAGTTATGGAGTGATAGCCAAGACTGTCAGTTATGGAGTGATAGCCAAGACTGTCAGTTATGGAGTGATAGCCAAGACTGTCAGTTATGGAGTGATAGCCAAGACTGTCAGTTATGGAGTGATAGCCAAGACTGTCAGTTATGGAGTGATAGCCAAGACTGTCAGTTATGGAGTGATAGCCAAGACTGTTAGTTATGGAGTGATAGCCTACACTATCAGTAATGGAGTGATAGCCAAGACTGTCAGTTGTGGAGTGATAGCTTAAAACCCTAGACAGTCAGTTATGGAGTGATAGCTAAAGCTGTCACTTATGGAGTGATAGCCAAGACTGTCTGTTATGGAGTGATAGCCAAGACTGTCAGTTATGGAGTGATACCAAGGCTGTCAGTTATACAGTGATAGCTAAAGCTGTCAGTTATGAAGTGATAGCCAAGGCTGTCTGTTATGGAGTGATAGCCAAGACTGTCAGTTATACAGTGATAGCCAAGGCTGTCAGTTATGAAGTGATAGCCAAGGCTGTCAGTTATAAAGTGATAGCCAAGGCTGTCAGTTATAAAGTGATAGCCAAGGCTGTCAGTTATGAAGTGATAGCCAAGGCTGTCAGTTATGAAGTGATAGCCAAGACTGTCAGTTGTGGAGTGATAGCCAAGACTGTCAGTTATGGAGTGATAGCCAAGACTGTCAGTTGTGGAGTGATAGCCAAGACTGTCAGTTGTGGAGTGATAGCCAAGGCTGTCAGTTATAAAGTGATAGCCAAGGCTGTCAGTTATGAAGTGATAGCCAAGGCTGTCAGTTATGAAGTGATAGCCAAGGCTGTCAGTTATAAAGTGATAGCCAAGGCTGTCAGTTATGAAGTGATAGCCAAGGCTGTCAGTTATGAAGTGATAGCCAAGGCTGTCAGTTATGAAGTGATAGCCAAGGCTGTCAGTTATGGAGTGATAGCCTAGATTGTCAGGTTATGGAGTGATAGCCGATACTGTCAGTTATGGAGTGATAGCCAAGACTGTCAGTTATGGAGTGATAGCCAAGACTGTCAGTTATGGAGGAGTGATAGCCAAGAATGCCAGTTATGGAGTGATAGCCAAGACTGTCAGTTATGGAGTGATAGCCAAGACTGTCAGTTATGGAGTGATAGCCAAGACTGTCAGTTATGGAGTGATAGCCAAGACTGTCAGTTATGGAGTGATAGCCAAGACTGTCAGTTATGGAGTGATAGCCAAGACTGTCAGTTATGGAGTGGTAGCCAAGACTGTCAGTTATGCTGTGATAGCCAAGACTGTCAGTTATGGAGTGATAGCCAAGACTGCCAGTTATGGAGTGATAGCCAAGACTGCCAGTTATGGAGTGATAGCCAAGGGGGCTGAGTGTTGTCTGAAAGCAGAATTTGTTATTCTGATAGCAGATTTTTGCTGGGTGATGATGGACTTGAGGTGGTTTGCAGTGGTTGAACCCCATGCACAGATACCATAATTAAGATAGGGATAGATTAGTGCATAATATAGAGATGAGAGCAGAGTTAGGTACATAATATCTGATTTTGATGAGTATACCAACTGTTTTAGAGACTTTCTTAGTTATGTGTTGAATGTGAGTACTGAAGTTGAGTCTCTTGTCTAGGAATAGGCCAAGAAACTTTCCATCATTTTATTGCTAATGTTTACATTGTCTATCTGAAGCTGAATTGCATTTGTAGATTTGCTTGCAAATAAAATGTAGTAGGTCTTTTCTATGTTAAGTGTTACAGTAGTTTGTTGGTTGACATCTATAAGTGAACTTTTTTTAGTTAATTTTTAACAACATTATTTAGTGTATGTGGGTTGGGGTTAGAGTAGATGAGGGTAGTATCATCAGCAAACAATATAGATTTCAGAATGTTAGAGACATTAGGCAGATCATTGATGTATATAAGAAATAGGAGAGGTCCCAAGATGCTGCCCTGTGACACTCCAACAGTTATTGGTAGAGTGGGAGAGGTTATATTATTGATGGCTACACATTGGTGTCTATCACTAAGATAGGATTGGATATAGTCCAGTGCATGGCCTGATAGCCAAGACTGTCAGTTATGGAGTGATAGCCAAGACTGTCAGTTGTGGAGTGGTAGCCAAGACTGCCAGATATGGAGTGATAGCCAAAACTGTCAGCTATGGAGTGATAGCAAAAACTGTCAGTTATTGTGTGATAGCCAAAAATGTCAGTTATGGAGTGATAGCCAAGACTGCTAGTTATGGAGTGATAGCCAAAACTGTCAGTTATGGAGTGATAGCCAAGACTGCTAGTTATGGAGTGGTAGCCAAGACTGCTAGTTATGGAGTGGTAGCCAAGACTGCTAGTTATGGAGTGGTAGCCAAGACTGCTAGTTATGGAGTGATAGCCAAGACTGTCAGTTATACAGTGATAGCTAAAGCTGTCGGCTAAGTAATAGCCAAGACTGTCAGTTATGGAGTAATAGCCAAGGCTGTCAGTTATGGAGTGATAGCCAAGACTGTCAGTTAGAGTGCCAAGACTGTCAGTAGCCAAGACTGCAGTTATGAAGTGATAGCCAAGGCTGTCAGTTATGAAGTGATAGCCAAGGCTGTCAGTTATGAAGTGATAGCCAAGGCTGTCAGTTATGAAGTGATAGCCAAGGCTGTCAGTTATAAAGTGATAGCCAAGGCTGTCAGTTATGAAGTGATAGCCAAGGCTGTCAGTTATGAAGTGATAGCCAAGGCTGTCAGTTATGAAGTGATAGCCAAGGCTGTCAGTTATGGAGTGATAGCCTAGATTGTCAGGTTATGGAATTATTACCAAAGGTTTCAGTGAGGTACACTATAAACAGACCAATTAGTTTTTTACTTTAATAAAACCTATATAAAGTAGCATACACAAACTGTAATATTCGCCCATTGTCTCAAACTTGCAGTTAAAGTCACAGCTAGAGAAGGTCAACCATGTAAATCGGGAGCTCCGGCGGCGGCAGAGGACCAACAATACACAGATGCGATCCTTGATTGACGAGAGGGCCGAGCTGCAGGCAGCCCTGCAGGAAGAGACCCGGACAGTGACGGTGCTCAGACAACGACTGGGTCTGGCACAGAAAGAAAATGAGGATCTTGCTTGTTCCAGTGTGAGTGTAAACACAGCCTTTATTCTTTTTACATTGAGGTATCTTTTTGTATTTTTTATGAATTTATCATTTGCAGAGAATGAGTCATAATAACATTACAAAGTGATTATGATGTGATCAGTTCTGGGTAGACCTTAACATTGTTGCTTTCATTTGATTTCTTATTTGTGGGTTGGGTTACACATTATTCATTTGTTTATTATGAACTGAATATGGTGTTCTGCTACTCCCAGAGAAAAGTTCCTTTGAGTGTTTAAACAGACACAATCAAGCGGGATGACATTTTGTTACCACAGTTATCACAATTTTTTTCAAACTTTTTCTGCTGTGTCATTCTAAGTGCTGTAGAGTTCCTTTCAGAGTATAATGGCGAGAAAGTGGGTCATTTCATAAAATCAAAGTCCACAGAAACCCACTGAGGTCATAAGTGACCAGTAAGGAAGCATTCCAGTAATCAACAATTGTCCTGCTTGATACCACAGCTGACCATAATGAGGTGGTGGCACCACTCATATTTGTAGGTCTTCACAGCCAGTCCCTCAAATATGATGCTTCTTGGGAGTTGCTTGCACAATGTGGCATGTCAACACTTCTTTGTGCACATATATGCATGGTGTCAGGGAGATGCTGTACTCCGCCTTAACAGATGGCTCACATTCCTACTTAGCTACATTCCTTGCACCAGTGTGTGGCCATTGTTATCAATCAAAGGGATAACCAGTGTGCCAGTAGGTTCCTCCATAATGGTGGCGGGCCTACATGGTGGGGTTGCCTTGAACTGTGATTTCTGACCAGGGAAAGGAAGACACCAACAGTATGGGGGCTTATTTATTACGTAGTAGAAGTACAAGTAGAATAATTTCTGCAGAAGTAAATCAGACGTCTAAAAGTAAGTCTTAACAATTGTATAACATAGCCGTGGCTAACTCAAAGTACACCGAATCAACTTAAATTGTACACCCGTAGTAAAATAAAAGTAATCTTATAGCCTAGTAACAAAATCTGCAGAAACCTAATGGCCTATTGTCTAGAATTAGAAGTAAGGTGAATGTAACATAAATCTAACTCTAAGTATAACAGTCAGGACACCATGAGTAAATATAAGTGAACAAAATAACATAATGGTAAACCCTAGCTGGAAATACAGAAATTAATCAGACGGCAGAAAATTACATAGAGACTGGAAAAGCCAGATATGAATTGGGAGAAGAAAATAACCCCAGGCCATAGGCCGTGCCGCCAAGGAATAAGGAGAAAGAATTTCCTGACTTAAGGTAGGGCTTACTAGTAGAATGGCTGTAAAGTCAAAGTAGTAGCTGCGGACAGCGGAACAGTTGGGGACCGCTTCTGCACCCCCACTCAGCAGGCTGGACCGCCCCCCCCAAAGGGCGAGTGCCCGCTGGTCGCGAGGGAAAACCTCAGGGTGGCAGAGCAACTTCGGCTACCCGACTAGGAAGTAAAACGTCACTCTTCCACCTGCTGACCGCAATTAGCGCCGTTCGGCAAGCCTGTCTAGAGATCGCTGAGGGCCCCACCAAGTCCAATGAGTGAGGGGCATAACCAGTTGGAGTCAAGCCTAGCTCTTCGAACCCCTAACCTGTGAGTGGCGACTGGTGTACAGATTCCTGAGCCTACTGGGCTCTATCATATCTACATTTGATACTGTGTATGGAGTCAGCCTCCACCACATCACTGCCTAATGCATTCCATCCGTTAACTACTCTGACACTGAAAAAGTTCCTTCTTACGTTCCTGTGGCTCATGTGGGTACTCAGTTTCCACCTGTGTCCCGTTGTTTGCGTCCCGCCAGTGTTGAATAGTTTTTCCTTGTTTATCCGGTCGATTCCCCTGAGGATTTTGTAGGTTGTGATTATGTCCCCTCTTACTCTTCTGTCTTCCAGTGTCGTAAGGTGCATTTCCCGCAGCCTTTCCTCATAACTCATGCCTCTTAGTTCTGGAACTTTTTTTTTTTGAGATATATACAAGAGTTGTTACATTCTTGTACAGCCACTAGTACGCGTAGCGTTTCGGGCAGGTCCCTGGAATATGATCCCCTGCCGCGAAGAATCGTTTTTTCATCCAAGTACACATTTTACTGTTGCGTTAAACAGAGGCTACAGCTAAGGAATTGCGCCCAGTAAATCCTCCCCTGCCAGGATACGAACCCATGACATAGCGCTCGCGGAACGCCAGGCGAGTGTCTTACCACTACACCACGGGGACTGTTCAAACATTGAGAGAAACGATTCTATACCCTCTGGAAGATCATTTACATATATCAGAAACAGTAATGATCCAAGGACTGACCCCTGCGGGACTCCACTTGTAACGTCTCACCAATCTGAGACCTCACCCCTCACACTGACTCGTTGTCTCCTGTTGCTTAGGTGCTCCTTTATCCAATGGCGTACCTTTCCTTTCACTCCAGCCTGCATCTCCAGCTTTTTCACTAGCCTCTTGTGTGGCACTGTATCAATGGCTTTCTGACAATCTAAAAATATGCAATCTGCCCACCCTTCTCTTTCTTGCCTTATTTTTGTTGCCTGGTCGTAAAATTCAAGTAACCCTGTGAGGCAGGACCTGCCATCCCTGAACCCATGTTGATGCTGTGTTACAAAGTTCTTTCGGTCCAGGTGCTCCACTAGCTTTCTTCGCACAATCTTCTCCATCAACTTGCATGGTATGCAGGTTAGGGACACTGGCCTGTAATTCAGTGCCTCCTGTCTATCCCCTTTCTTGTATATCGGGACTACGTTAGCTGCTTTCCAAATTTCTGGCAGTTCCCCTGTTGCCAGTGATTTGTTATACACTATGGAGAGTGGTAGGCACAGTTCTTCTGCTCCTTCCTTTAGTATTCAAGGGGAGATTCCATTTGGGCCTATAGCCTTTATCACATCCAACTCTAGTAAACACTTCCTTACTTCCCCGCTGGTAATCTCAAACTCTTCCAATGGTTCCTGGTTAGCTGTTCCCTCTCTTATCTCTGGGATTTCTCCTTGCTCTAAGGTGAAGACCTCCTAGAATTTCTTATTCAGTTCCTCACACACTTCCTTGTCGTTTGTAGTGAATCCTTCTGCCCCTATCCTTAATTTCATAACCTGTTCCTTTACTGTTTTTTTTTTCTCCTGATGTGGCTATGTAACAATTTAGGCTGAGTCTTTACCTTGCTTGCGATGTCATTTTCGTATTGTCTTTCTGCCTCCCTTCTCATCCTGACATATTCATTCCTGACATTCTGGTATCTTTCTCTGCTCTCCAGTGTCCTGTTATTCCTATAGTTTCTCCATGCCCTTTTACTTTGCTGCTTAGCTAGCCTACATATCTGATTAAACCATGGGTTTCTCATCTTCATTTCACTGTTTTCCTTTTGGGCTGGGACAAACTTGTTTGCTGCGTCCTTGCACTTTTGCGTGATGTAGTCCATCATATATTGGGCCGTCTTTTCCCTGAGCTCTGTTTCCCATGCTATATCTGTTAAAAATTTTCTTATCTCCTCATAGTTTCCCTTTCAGTATGCTAACCTTTTGGTTTCGGTATCCCTCCTTGAGTTCAATAACCCTTCTTCAATCAGGTACTCAAACACCAATACACTGTGGTCGCTCATTCCTACTGGGGCCCCAAAACTGATTTGTCTTATGTCAGAGTCGTACAGGGTGAAGACCAGGTCGAGTCTCATTGGTTCGTCATTTTCTCTCATCCTTGTGGGTTCTCTGACATGCTGGGTTAAAAAGTTTCTAGTCACCACCTCCAGTAGTTTGGCTCTCCATGTATCCTCGCCTCCATGCGGTTCCTTGTTCTCCAAGTCAATCCTTCCGTGATTGAAGTCCCCCATGATGAGCAGGTGAGATCTATTTCTGCAGGCAGCAGAGGCTGCCCTCTCAATTATAGTGTTAACTGCCATGTTGTTGTTTTCGTACTCTTGACTGTGAACCCTGTGAAGGTGTGAAGGTGTGGTGAACCCCGTGTATCCATGGGCCGTTTAAATCTTGCGTAGTACTCCAAAGCATCATATGATGCGAAGCGCAATTTACTGCAAGTCACTCAACGCATCATATGATGTCTAGCGCAACTAAAGGGTTAACCAAAGATAAAGGAAAAGAGGGACTTACCCAGGAGGTTGCTGCCACTCACTCCTCAACTTGAAGTCAAGACAACTGGCTGCAACCAAGACTACACACACCCAAGAAGGGTCAGGAACATGAACGAGGTATCATGCGGCCAGGACCCTGTTCGACCTCCAATAGCCCTGTGCCTGAATGTCGTGCCTGAACATATTACCAAAAACAGCAGTCAAAGCTGCGAACTTACAAATGTCGTGGACATGGGGATAGACCGCAGGCTGGCTGGACTGAATAATCCTATGGACGACCTGGGAGACCTGTGCCCTGGAACAGGGAAGAAGGAAATCCTGGGTCAACCCAAAGCGCATCCCCTGCCACGGAGGCCGTGGAGCACAAGTAATGGTGAAGAGCCGCAACCAGACACAAAACATGATGCACCCCCGGCCGAACCAACCAAACATCAACAAACCAAGAACCCCCCCGGAAAGCAGCATTCTCATTCTTTGCCAGAAAAGGAGATGGCTGCAAAGGAGCCATGCAACCGACCTCCAGGACCGAAAGAACAGAAACCTCTGTGCCAGAGAAAAGCATGAAGCTCCCTGACCTGACCCCCAGAAGTCAATGCCAACAAGAAAAGAGTCTTAGAAAAGCAGTCCTGAACTGAAATGGTCACCACAAATCGAGGAGAAGAGAGAAAAGAGAGCACCCAATCTAAAGACCAGGACGGTTTGGGCGGTGCATGAGCAGGCTCGAGGTAAAACAATGCCCGAGAAAGCTTGCGAAACGGAGCAGAAGTGACATCCACCCTAAACGCAAGCAGAAGCAGCTCTGCCAGCAGCACATGATATGAAACGACAGTATTCAACATAAGATGATGGTCCTGAAACAACCGAGAGAAAAAGGACAAAACAACCCGACCAGAAATGGAAAATAACCTACGAAGAGACAAAGTGCTGAAAGGACTGCCAGGAAACGTCATACTGTCGCTGAAACAAAACTCGCAGGTAGGACACCATCGACAAGGCCACCTGATCACTATACAAGTGGTGATAAATAGTAAAAAAAAACCTGACATGAAGAGCGGAAAAGGTCGAACCAGCCACGTACCAGACTGGACCGATCTGCTGAAAGAGGCAGAACCGCGGGAAGACCCTCAGGTTCGGACACCGAGCAAGCAGGGCCTGAAACCAGGGCTGGGCCGCCCACCAAGGGGCCAACAGGACTTCCCTCCCCTGGTAAGTCTCCAAGTGAGCCAGGACTAGGCATAACAATCGAACTGGTGGAAAGAAGTACAGGTAACCCCATCTCAATCAGTCCATTTGAAAGGCAATCGACCCCTACGGCCTCACGGAAGGGCGCAGCATATACCAGAATACACCTCGACCAACCTGACCCGAAGAGGTCCATGTCCGGGCACTCAAACCGTCAATAGTTTCAAAGCGTTATATGACAAAGAGTGCTGGGTAAACGGGACACCATGACACTTACTTACACTTACATCTCTCATCCTGTAACTACACTTAGGTAATTACAATTAGGTAATTACTTTATTTCAACAACACTGCCATGAACAGCACTGCTCAAAAGGATGGAGCCAGAGTTATTCGACCACCACCAAATACAACAGCCTTTGAACTGAGGTTTAGTAGCAGGCAAGGGAGATCTGGGACCCCTCATTCCCCCTCCTGGGGAGGAGGGAGTTGCGCAGACAGCGGCACAGCGGCTGTGGTGACTTCATGCTTGTTTGCTTGTTTTCCATTGGGGAGTTCTGCTTACTAGTTTGGTTTTCAGTTTGCATTTTTTAACCAGCTGTAGTTTGTTTTGCAATTTCTACCCTTTTGGGTGCCTGACCTGGTAGAAGGCAGACATAGACTGCTTCCAATTACATGGGGGTGTCTATAAACCATTGCTCCTCGTGCTTCTCTGTGGGGGCCAGGCTCTGGCGCTGGTCCCTGGTAAGCCTAGAACTCCATCGATTGACTGTTACTACGGTCTAATATATACACATTAGCCCGGTATAGTTCCGGGGAGCCAAAGGGGCTCTCTGCACAAAGAGTGATAAGAACTAAATGTAACCTCTTGCGATGGTATAAATCCACAATGAACATCATGGATTATGAGATACATAAAAGGGCATTAAATTCAGCTATGCAGGAAATCAGATTAGCCAAAAGAAACTACGAAATAAAACTTGCCCAAAACACAAAGGAACATCCAAAATCATTCTATGCATATATATGAAGTAAAGCCAAAATAAAGGAGGACCTCTAAAAGATGAGACTAACCAAGAGATTGGATGAAACACCTACCTACACTCTGTAGGACCTCTAAAAGATGAGACTAACCAAGAGATTGGATGAAAAAAGGGCAGCAAACACTTGGAATGAATACTATACATCAGTGTTTGCACTAGAAAGATTGAATGACATCCCATCACCCACAAAAATGTTTGATGGGAATGAATGCGCTAAATAGGAATGAATCTAACTGGGGAAATGGGCTAAGTGGGATGCCACAGGGGTCCATGCTGGGGCCAACCCTTTTTGTCATATACATCAATGACATAAATGAGAATATTAAAAACTACATCATGAAATTTGCTGATGACACTAAAATCTATGGTAAAGTGGGGAAGTGAAAGTGATATTGAGACATTACAAAGAGATCTACATGAACTCCACAAATAGTCCGATGACTGGTAAATGCTTCTTAATGTCGATAAGTGCAAGACCTTGCATGTGGGGCATAACAATCCACATCACAACTACCAAACAAACAGCACTACCTTACAACAGATAGATGAAGAAAAGGACTCTGGAGTCAGAATCCGTCATTCTTTAAACGGTCAGATGTAGCACAAACGAGGAGCAACGTGTTCAAGCTCAACAAGCAACAATAAAGGACATAAAACAGGAGATGCTTTTTCACCCATAAGGTTGTAGTCCTGTGGAACCGTCTACCTACTGAAGCCGTAAACGCCAAAACTATCCTGGGTTATAAAATACAGCTGGTAAAGATCATCAGGGCAAATGGTAGTACATTTGACAAGCCTCTGGCTTCCTGTCCTCATTAAGGCCACTAGTATTAGTGGCCCTCAGGTAAATTCAGGTAAATTGCTTAAGTGTAGTTATTTACGGAATGAGAGTTACTTTAATCTTTGTCATGTGGCATTTTGAAGCTTCCAGTAGTTTTGGAATGCAGTACACTCTCACTTCAACTATACAGTATTATCTATCACTTTGTTTACAAAAGAGTATTTATGTGCATTTTCTTGGACCCTATATTTTCTTAGTTTGAACCTATGTCCTCTTGTTCTTGATGCTGAGGATTAAATCAAACTATTCCTTATCAATTTGTGTAAAATCTTGTTGTAATTTTGTATATGATGATCATATAGCAACCCGTCCTCTTAAAAATAATGTCACTTTTGGCTCGTATGCGCACTATGGCCAAATTTGGACGTAATTTGAAATGAAATCGACTCACAAAAGTGACGTTCTGTTCTGTTTTCTGTTTGAGTCGTCCAGCCTACGCGCAGAGGTTATGAGAGGACACTTTAAATTCACGTTTTTCATAACGTTTTGAAACTTTATGAGAATTTCCTGCCAACCTAACCTATCAGAGGACCCTTAACTTACTGTTGTTGAAAAAAAAATCCCAAATTTATTTTCATTTTTTTTTTCATTTTCAAATTACGTCCAAATTCGGCCATACGGGCAAACGACCAAAAGTGACGTTCTTTTTAAGAGGACAGGTTGCATATAGCCCCTTCTTCTGTTCACAAATTTTGGCATATTTAACACCTACACCATCTCATATTTCTTGGGGTTTAGGTCCTGGAGCCATTTGGTAGCATGTCTTTGATCCTTTTCAAAATGTTGAAAATGCTTTTTGAGATCTGGATACTATACACCTACAGCATATACAGTACATGAAACCTAAATTAGAATTCAGTATGTACATATTAATTTAAATATTATGTGCTTGAAACATTTGTATTACAGGCTTCCACATTATGTGTAATGACACATGTGCATTTACAATTTTCTTGGGGTTAATATTTGTATCTGAGACAAAATTACACAAACCATGCAGCTTGTATATTACTGTATGTAGTAAATAATTTCACATCTCATGATGGCACTGTATTGCTGTGGGAGCAGGTGTATTTTTATGTTCAAAAGAACCCAAGAAGCAGTTTTCTATTATTTGGCAAGATAAAACAAACTTATTGCAACTTTTCAGAGTGACAGCTTGGACCTGACTAACAAGTTGGTGTTTGATCGTGATGATCCTAACCGACCCCGATTCACAATGACGGAGCTCAAGGAGATCCTCTACGAGCGCAACGAACTCAAAGCCCGTGTATCTGACCTGGAAGATGAACTGGAAATGTACAGGCCCAAGGATGAGCGACAGTACGTAGTGCGCGAAAGTCTTTTTCATTCTGCATGCAACGTGTGTGCCATAGTGACTCTGATTCAACTGACCCTGTTTGTTGCCCGGCTGATCCTTGCATGCCTGGCAGTGACCCATAGGCCATAAGTGTGCATATAGGATGGACCAGGATGAGTAGCACTTGCTCAGTGGGAAAACTCTAGCTGAAATTTTGTAGAATCATAGATTAGAACTGCTCCTAAGACTGCTGAAGGGAGTCAATCAATCAGAAGGGCCCACATAAACAATACGTTGACAAAGTTGCAAGAATTTAACATTCTCGTTCATTTCTATTATCCTATGAAGTTTTACCGTTATATCATAATGATGTTTTAACATGGTTCAGATACATATTGCGTGGTCTCGCATACCTTAGCTAGATGCACTAAATCTGAGGACCAAGCTTAGATGTTGAGAGGCAAATAGCGCATCTGATAATATTTCATTGTGCCACATTGTTACTTTAGGTTCTATACCAAGGATGTGATACAGCTTTACTGGCTGACTTTCATAGTGCCTTACTGTACAATTAATGGGAACTTCCTAAACTAAGTGCCAAGCATTATTGTTGTAATATGTGGATGCTATATTTTTATGTTTAAATGGTTTTATATACGCATATAATTGTATTTAAATTAACTTAACAAGATGCTAATACTAGTCTAAGTCAATATAGTTTAACAGTATTGACAACAACCGTCCGTTTTTACTCACATCAAATAATGGGTACGTGAGGCTGAGATTGGTACGAAGAGAGACAAGATGCACGTGCCTCTTGTTCCAAGTTGGGTTTGTGGAATTAAATTCCATAAATATCTTCATTTAGTTAAGACTACCACAATACTGGTTACATTTACTTTTAATGCTCAGGTATTTTCAGTCAAGTATTTCCTTGAAAGCTTGGAAATCTAAAGTTTGTTCTTTGTACTTTGCTATTGAAAATGCTTTCTGCAGAAATGATTTTGTAGTCTTAGTGAGCAGGCATTATGTCTGACAGATTTGACATATCACTGATATTCAGTTTAGCCATTACTTACTCTTTCAGTCCTTTTAAGTTCAAATTAAGAAGAGCTTTGCTCTTTGAACATTGTATATATTTAGGATTAGAGAGTGCAATACTTGGATTACTTTAAAGTTAGTACCGAGGATTAAGGTTTATCATAGTTGGAGCCTTTGAGCAGTTCCCCCTCGTCTACCATTCACTTCATGGCTCCTTCTAGCCATCACATTCTTCATAACAAATTTGTATAATTTGTTGACATTACAAGGAGTCTTCTCCAGTGGAGGCATAGTTTATATTTGTCTTTCTTGCTAGAGAGGTTGTACTCACTTCAGTCAATAACATTATTATTTAATAGTTTTTTATACAATCACATAGCAATTTTATTTTTACTCCTTATACAGTACTGTGTTAGATCCTTTTCTATGAACTGCAGGGATATTGGCTAGAGTACAATAATTTGAAGTTTTATTAATGCTGGTTTTATGTATTACAAAGTGCAATATATTTGAGTTTTTGTTAGCAATTCTGTACTGATAATTTAGTTTTTCACGATGCAGGTATGGACCCTAAGGGTTTACACTTAAGCATAAAGCATAAATGATGGCCTTATTAGGTGGTGAAGTTACGGTAGTTCATCCACCTTTTGTAGATATGAATCCATTCAGTGTAGGACTCTTAAATGGGCTAGATAATGCATGTATTGAATCTTGAAGATAAGTATTTAAAGTACAAAAAAGCAAGTAAGTTATAGAGGGGTCAGTTTGTTATTTGAAACTAAACACCATAAAAGGTTATGCCTTTCTTATAAACACTGTCTTGCCTGGTACGAGCTGTAACAAATCTTGACTTAAAATGGCTTGTCCTGAGCAACATATTGTCTTCCATAAATGGTTTTCCTAATGTTATGATTTTCCTTGCATCTAAATGCAGGAAAATAACCCTTGCCCCACATGTCGAAGCAGTTATCATAGGTTATAGAGTACGAGAAATGCACCACCATGATGGTTAAGGTGTTTATAGTCAAATAGATTCATATGGCCATGAAGATGTTGATCTTCATGGCCAAACATAAGATAATGAAAAAGATCATGGCCCAGCATAAGATAATGAAACGAGAATCATATTCAAGCTTTCTTATACAATACAATACAATTTTATTTAGGTAAGGTACATACATACAATAAATATTTACAAGGATTGTTTAACTTATAGGTATAGCTAGTACATACAATGCCTAAAGCCACTATTACGCAAAGCGTTTCGGGCATGAGACCCGAAATCTTGACCACTTAATCCACGATGACAGCCAAGCAATGCGCACAGTACCGTCTCAGCCTCACAACCGGCAGCTTATTGTTTTCTCTTGATAACAGTTTTAATTGTGAAATCCCTGTTCCATCCAGAGCTGACCTACCACATACTTTGTCACATTTTATGGCTCATTACATTGGGGATTGCTGATATTCATCGGCTTTATGCCATGTTCTAGAACTAGGTATGCTGTGTTTGGTCTGATCTTTAAATTAGTATTATTATGAAATTGCTGCATTTAATATATATTTAAAAATGTCTTACGAACTTAGAGAAAATTAAATAGATGTGACAATTCAATCAACAGACCCCAGACTTCATAATTAGACAGTTCTAAAAGATGGTTCACTGCCCCATGTAAGATCATTTTGGGTGTAATTCAAGTTTGATTGAAGAAATTGTTTATTCCACAAATTGAAGGAAAGTTAAGTTTTCTTTGCTTCCATTCTGAGGACCAATTCATCATAACATGAATAAAAAAGTAACAGTTTTCCAAATCAGACTTGAATGAGGTAGCAGCTGGGACGGAGTAGAGTCATTGTAGTTTTAAATGTAGTCAAGACCTTGTAGACTTGAGTGGTATCTTGTGTTCTTTACATTTACCTAATAATTATCCTTTCTTATGAACTTGTTTTAAGTATTTTTGATTGGCTAGAGAAAGTAGTGTGCACTTCATTAGCTATAGTATTGTTTCAAGGTCAAACTTGCTATGGGAGATGATTCTGCATAAGATTGGTACTCTGATGCAAGCTCAAAATATTAATTGCAGCAACTGACAGTTAATGGTAAGATACTTCTAATGCACAATGAAAATCACAATAGTGTGGTCAATCTATGAATAAATATTGATGCTGTACAATAGAATCCAACCCTCACCGCAGATCGCCTCAGTGGATAGTGCGTGGACTTGAGGTGATCAGGGGCACTGATTTGATTCTGTCACCCAGCCTTAATATTTATTCAGGCTTCTAATTTTACCACTGTTTATCAAGGTCTTGAATTTTTGTATTATTAAATATTTTTATTTTTTATTTTTAAATTAAACATTATATTAAGATTGTCTCAAGAACCACTTATGGTTGTGTACCTGGATGTGAACAAAATGACAATAATTGCCATATTGTCTGTGTGATATAATACAAAGCATGAATTTTAACTGTCGTGTAGTTTGTTTCCCTCCTGTCCTGTGCATCACCCACTTTGTTAGTGCTCTACATTTGTTACATTTAGGTAGAACCTGCAAGATCCCTCTGAAGAATAATACTAGATTATTCATTGCACATGTAATGGCATTCTTCCTGTTCCTGTTTTATATAATGTTATAAGACTTCCAACCGATATTTCAAGCGCAAAAATACATTTTAAGTGTATTTTGGAAGTTGAGCATTATGCATGTCATTGGACAATATGAAGGAACTTTAATGTATTACAAAATATGTTGCATAAATGATTGAATTTCCATTAATATTTGCCGGAGCTAAAGTAAGCTTATTTGTGATATACCACTCGGTTACTCCCTTAGACGAGGTTGTGCTGCTTCTGTGACTGAGCTGCTTGGTGAGAGCAGGTCAACATTTACCACTGTCACAATGCACATCTTTTGAACCCTCCCTGTTAAGTCTTACTAGTACCAGGGAGACACTGGAGTATACTCAGTCCTGGCCAGAATGACCTTGAGAAGGTTCATTTAACTACACTCAATCCCTTGACCTGCAGTACTTGGCATCAGAGAAACGATCAAAAATCACTCGGCTAGTTGATCTGCCCAGCCACTACCCCCCAGGCATCCATGTGTCAGCATGTACATGTCCCCCAAAATAACTTGACTATCACACACATTTCTCTTGACCGTTCCTATTAGCACTTTAGGCTGTTGGATACCAAAACTATTCAATTAAGTTATTTGTTCTATCCCGAGAAATTATATTTCATTAGCACGTCTTGCATGTATTCATACAGTACAGTGGCATTGCATTTTCTTGTTTCTATAACCAGTATGTTTTACAGAGCCATCATCTGTGCTGGTTTGGGTAGTGCTTCAGCAGTGGTTATTCTACTCTTAAAGTTTTCAACTTCTTTCATGGGGTGTTGGGACTTCGTCCTCGAACATAGGTGTTCTAGGATACACACACTAAGAGTACAGTACGTTTAAGGGCTGTGTTATCAATGTGTGATTATGTTATCCATTCCATTTATCTCAGGTCACATTTGTCTATATTATTCATAGTCACTTTTTTTTTGTTTTTTTTATGGGCTACCTTTGTCCATTCTTGCCTTTGAAGAAATATGTTTAGATTAAAATACACCCAAAGTGCATGTCTTATCAACTAGGTCTCTTCTGCATACTAAAGTCTGAAATGGTGGTCCTGGGATCTAATATAGGCCTCTTTATTTTTTCAGTATTAAGTTTTTGCTTGCCAAGAGCTCTTCATTTGCAGTCCCTTACAATACTTGTATTAAAGAGAGATTTTTTCAAGAGGAGAAAGATCCTTTACCTTTAGAGAAATAATGCCAACATCCCATGTCCAACTTTTTAGACGACAAACATGTCCTTGATTTGCCAATTTCTTGAAAGAAATTAGCTATAACTTCTCTGTTGCATTTTGCTGGATAGGGAAATGCTTACTGGCATGTTCCAATCCATCTGAGATACAGGGGTTGGCTGATGCATTTGATCAGTCAAATCTATCCCTTTCAGGCAGTATCTTTCCAGTTGAATTTGGCTCCCACATCTTTCTCCAGACTTGCAAGACTTTGAAAGATTTGACTCTTGTGTATTGGAGTCTTTGCCTCTCTTTAAAGCCTTACCATCAGACTTCTCTTCTTGTTAGAAATTTTGTTAACAGTGCTGGGAAAATACATCTTTCTGGTGAAGCTGAAATCCTCGCTCCAGCAAGTGCAGCTTTTGACATGTTGGGACTCATCTGTGCCCCACAGTGACTTTTATTTCCTTTCTGAAGATGGCATTAGTTATGTTAGCGTTCCATCTCTACCTCTTTCTTGGAGTGTGTTCAGCCCCTCTCATTGGGCTCTTAACATTTTGTGTGGCCCAGTGGGCAACCCCCCAGCACACCCCAAGGTCGACCGGGTGCTTCCTGTGAGCACGCACCCGCACTAAAATGTGTATACAGTGTACTCTACATCTACATTTACTGGAAGTCCTTTGTCTAAATAGCCAGTTACTGTTTCAAGAAATGTGAGCAGGTTAGTAAGGCAGGATCTATTTTTAACAAACCTATGTTGAGTTGTTTATACAAGATTGTTCTCTGAGATGTTGCATGATTCATTCCCTTAGAATTCTCTCCATGAGCTTGCAGATATGTGATGTCAAGCTGATCTAATGGTAGTTTTCTCACGAGCTCTTCCTGACTTTTTTTAAAATGGGGGCAACATTTGCATATTTCCAATCCAGGGGAACTATCCCTTGGTCCAAGGATTTTTTGAAAAGGAGTTTGTGGCATGTATAGTGCATTTGCCAGATCCTTTATGACTTTGGATTGAAATCCATCCACACCTGGGGCCTTTGAGTCTTTTAGTTTGTCAATGCTCTTCCTGATTCTGACACCTTATGTCAATCAGGGGGGGTATTTGCCAGGTGGATTAACTAGTGATCATAAGTGCTAACTTGCTGGTCTCTCACATGCCAAGTTGGGCTTGAAAAGGAGTTTGAGCGTAATTGAATGAAACTTCAAGGTCATTCTGAACAGGATTGAGAATTCTCCAGCATCCCAAATGCACCAATATTTACCAGAATTTACCTAAGGGCCACCATCTCTCTTATCTTCAATGGTGACTGCAAGCCAGCAGATTGTCAAGAGATTGACAGTTTGACTGCAAGCCAGCAGATTTTCCCCATTCTTCCTAATGTTTGAAAAGATTTCTGTTGCACTGCTATGAAACATCAACCTGCCCTTACTATTCCCTCCCGGCCATGGGAACAGCTAGTCCTCGCCTAAGGCACTAACCAAGTACCTTGACCAGAAAAGAAGTCAGCAACACTCAAAACATTTTTAGTGTGTATCTTGGTTTAAACTAAAAATAAAGTAGCTGGTTCTTTGTTTACTATTACTGCATAAGAAATTTTGCCAGTCACATGTAATTTATAATGTAAAGCTAGATGCTAAATATTGATTGGAGGCTGCTGGTTATGTAGCATACGACCTTCTCCATACCCCAGGAAATACTCGGTAACTACAGGGGGTATTTAGTTTTAGATCTTGGCCCTAGGCCTAAGCTTTATTATCTTCCTGTATCTATCCCTATCTCAGTAAAGCATTATCAATCCTAACCTCAGTAAAGTAATAGATATTCCTACCTTAGTAAAGCAATATCTTACTATTTCAGTGAAACAGCATCTTATTATTTCGATAAAGCAGTCTCCCTCCCTCCCTCCCTCCCCCTCCCTCCCTCCCTCCCCTCCCTCCCTCCCTCCCTCCCTCCCTCCTTCCTTCCCTCCTTCCCTCCTTCCCTCCCTTCCTTCCTTCCTTCCTTCCTTCCTTCCTTCCTTCCTTCCTTCCTTCCTTCCTTCCTTCCTTCCTTCCTTCCTTCCTTCCTTCCTTCCTTCCTTCCTTCCTTCCTTCCTTCCTTCCTTCCTTCCTTCCTTCCTTCCTTCCTTCCTCTCTTTTCTCCTCTCTTCTCTCTCTTCTTCTCTTTTCTCTCTTTTCTCTCTCTTCTCTCTCTTTTCTCTCTCTTTTTTCTCTCTCTCTCTCTCTCCTCTCTCTCTCTCTCTCCCCCCCTCCCCCCTGCTCCCCCTCTCTCCCTCCCCCTCTCCCCCCTCCTTCATCTTCTTCTTCTGTAAAGCAGGATCTATTCCTATCTTAGTAAAGCAGTATCAATCCAAACATCGGTGAAACAGTATAAATCCCCACCTCAGTAAAGTAGTATATATCCTTACCACAGTAAAGCAATATCTATTCTTACCTTAGTAAAGCAGTACCTCTCATTACCATAGTAAAGCAATATCTGTCCCTCGATAAAACAGTATAGATACTGCTTTGCTGAAGAAGGAATAGACACTGCTTTACTAAGGTAGGGATTGACACTACTGAGGTAGGAATAGGTACTGCTTTACCGAAGTAAGGATCAATGCTGCTGTACCGAGAAAAGAACAGATCTATTCTTTCCAGAGTAAAGCCGTATGTATCTTTATCTCGGTAAAGCTGTATCTGTTGCTACCTCAGTAAAGCAGTATCTATCCCTTCCTCAGAAAAGCAGTATCTATATCTTCCTCAGTAAAGCAGTATCTATCCTTATTTCAGTAAACAAGTACATATTTGCCTCAGTTAAGCTGTATCTATTCTTATCTCTATCTATATCTTTCTCAGTAAAGCAGAATCTGTCCCTACCTCAGTAAAGCAATATCTAATCTTAGCTTAGAAAAACAGTATCTCTCCCAACCTCAGTAAAGCAATGTCTATCCTTACCTCAGTAAAGCAGTGTCAGTCCCTACCTATGTAAAGTGATATCTATGCCTACCTCAAAAAAGCAGTATCTGTTCTTACCTTAATAGAGCAGTATACAGTATATCCCTACCTTGATGAAGTAGTATCTATTCCTATCTCAGTATAGCTGTGTCATTCCCTACCTTAGTAAAGCAGTAACTATCTCTACCTCAGTAAAGCATTTTCTATCTTCCTACCTTAGTAGAGCAGTTTTTATTCCTAACTCAGTAAAGCTGTATCTATATCTTCCTTAGTAAAGCATTGTGTGAATATGTATATCCCTATTTTAGTAAAGTGGTGTCAATCACTACCTCAGTATTTACCCAAGTGTAGT
This sequence comes from Procambarus clarkii, assembly GCF_020424385.1. Lineage (NCBI taxonomy): Eukaryota > Metazoa > Arthropoda > Malacostraca > Decapoda > Cambaridae > Procambarus > Procambarus clarkii. Next base: position 22,423,939 of record NC_059615.1, read on the forward strand.
TAGTGGATGAAAGCTATGTTCGTGGTGTCCTGTCTTCCCAGTACTCTTTGTCATACGACCCTTTGAAATTACTGATGGTTTTGGTCTCCACCTTCTCACTTGTTCCAACCATCAGCCACTCTTTGCAAAAGTGAACTTTCTAATATTTTTTCTGCAGTGTTGTTTCCTTAGCTTGAACCTTAAGCCTCTTGTTCTTGAAGTTGCAGTTTTAAAAAATTCTTCTTTGTTAATTTTATCGATTCCTATGACTATATTGCACATGGTTATTACATCGTCTTTCTTTTATCTTTTAGCTCAATTTTTTCCTCGTAACTCATTTTTTAGTTCTGGAAGTCATTTAGTTGCGTGTCTTTGCACTGCTTCCAGGTTATTGATGTACTTCTTAAGATATGGGCACCATACAACTGCTGCATATTCCAACTTCAGTCTCATGAAGGTCATGAACATTCTCTTTAATATTTCACCATCCATGTATTTAAAAGTGATTCTAAGGATGGAAAGCATAGAATAGGCTCCTTGTACAATGTTCTTTATGTAGTCCTCAGGTGACAGTTTTCTTTCCAGAACCGTTCCTAGACCTCTTTCTTGATCAGAATTCTTTAAAGCTTTCTCACATAATTTGTAGGTTGTGTAGCCAATGTTCTACTCCACATTCCATAATGTAGCATTTATTCACACTAAATTCCATTTGCCAAGTGATGCTCATACACTTATTCTGTACATTTCTTCTTGAAGGCCATGACAATCGTCTAAGTTTATTATCTTACCCAGTATCTTAACGTAATCAGCAAACAAGTTCATATAACTCTGTATTCCTTCTAGTAGATCATTTATGTAGAAAACGAACATTGCTGGTGCTAGAACTGAACCCTGTGGTACAATGTTAGTAACATTACTCCAGTCTTAATACATTACAGTACCTCTAATTACTGTTCAGATTTTTCTGTAGGAAAATTTTTCTTCCATGATAGAAGTTTCCCTGTCACTCTTTCAGCATGTTTCAGTTTCCAAAACAACTTCATATGTGGAACACTGTTGAAAGCCTTGTTTTTTAAGGTCCACATGAATGCAGTCAACCTAACCATCTCTTTCTTGTAAAATTTCTGTGGCAATAGCATGAAAACTAAGTAGATTTGTTACCAGGATCTTCCTGATGGAAAAAAAAAGTGTCATTATATACAGTAATTTCTTTATAAGTGTTTTACCCACTTGGGTGTAATTATTTTTTCTAATGTTTTGACTACTACACTTTTCAACAACACAGTGAAGTAGTAGGATATTTCACTTGCTTCAGAGGAGTCAACATCTTCATCAGAAGAGCTCCAGGATATTTCAAATGCCTAAGTATTGTAGAACAGGTTGATGACCGTGAGTGGTGTCCCAAGAAATTTTAATGTGCAGTGAATTTTAAAAATAGGTGAGATAAAGCAAATATGCAAGGGGGAGTAAAATAATTGGATGAGAAAAGGTTGCCCTAGTGTAACAATGCAGACAACAAAATTCAAGATGGCCACCGACAAGAAGAAAAAAACAGAGCCTGATTTTGGTAGATTCAATGAGAAAAGCATTAATGTAAGCAGTCTGTACAACAAGTTGGCAAAATTAGACATTATTGTGAACTATCATGTAAAAATAATCAGGAATATGAGTGAAAATAATGACCACTTTAGTAGCAAAGTATTAAATCTTGAAGGTCTAGTGAAATGATTATGCAAGGAAAAAAATCATTAGGTAGCTAAAACAAAGCTATGGAAGAGGAAAATAGCTTATGAAGAAGTTAAAGCAAATCTAAACATGAATGACTACAACAGGTTAGGTAACGAAATCCAAAAGAAAAATAGCTTATGTCAAAACAGATTTGTATTTAATTTATATATACAAGAGTTCTTACATTCTTGTAAAGACACTAGCGCGCACAGCATTTTGGGCAGGTGTTTAAAAATATTTTTTTTTGGAATATGACCTGCCAAATTGTTTAACAATCAGGTATCCATTCACTACTGGGTGAACAGAGGCTACAGTTAAGGACTAGCATCTAGTCAATCCTCCCTGGCCAGGATATGAACCCGACTGCAAAACACAGTCGATCAAAGTAAATCCCTATTAATTTTTTATTACAAAGAAAAGGAGATAACATCTAGGTCAGAAAGAGCCACAGAAGAAGCAAAAGTAGTAGGTAAAATTGTTGAACTAGTGGAAGGTCTTACATCCAAAGAGAATGTCTGCGACTACAGAAGAATTGGCAGGTATGAAAAGGTGAAAGAGCAACCCCTTGAGGATCACCCTAAATGGTGCTAAACAGTTGGAAGAAGTACTAAGGAATGTTAAGAAATTACAAAGTGATGAGGAAGGGAAATTATGGTCATTAAGGCGAGATCTTTCAAAGAAAGACAGAGAATCTAAAACAAGGCAAAATGTCTAAATGAAAGCAGGAATGAAGAAGAAATCAATTTTTGTTCTCAAGGTGATAAGCATGCCAGTGAAATGGTACAAAAAAGAAAACCAACAAAATCACTAGAGAAAGAGGAAGTGAAGAACAAGGGAAGAGGGAACATGTTCCTGAAAATTGTATACACTAACATACTACATGGAGTGAGATTAAAAATACTCGAGTTAAGTGATGTAATACAGGTGCAGAAGCCTGACATTGTTGTACTCGCAGATAAAAAACTCAAAGATGATATTTGAAATGAGGTTGTGTTCACTTGGGAATATGATCTCTGTTGGAGACAGGACAAAAAAATTAGGAAAGGTTGAGGCATTGCTGTGCTGGTGAAAGATCACCTAAAAGTAAACAAAATAAAGATTGCCAGTCCACGAGATGTTGACATGTAAATACTAAGCACTGGAGATTTATAATTTGGATGATAAACTGATAGTAATATACGCATACAGTCCACCTCCATGCAACCCATGGTCAAAGGAGGAGCTGGATAATAAATGAGAGGACCTCATAATAATAATAAGAAAGATTATAAATAAATAAATAAATGTTTATAAATAATGTTTATAATATTGTTTATACATATGTTTATAAATAAATGTGCCTCTCCGAGGGGGGCCTGGTTATGGCGCTGGTCCCCAGTAGGCCTAGAACTGCATCGATTGACTGTTGCCAAGATCTAAAATATATATACACATCAGCCCAGTATAGCTTCGGGGAGCCTCCAGGTCTCACCCAGAAAATGGCGTTTCATTACATGCAACGCTGTTTTTTTTTTTTCATCAGTCTACTGTAATGGAATGTTGTTAATTTGGTAGTGATGGCATGGGTTACTATGCTCCACATTCAAGGTCTTGCATTTGTCAATATTAAAAACTTCATCAGAGTCAACTGCTTAGCTCCTTGAACATTTTTTTCATTTTGTCTTGCAACACTTCTATATACTCTGTAATATTCACTGATATTCTTATTGTGTCCAGTTCTCTGAAAACTTAATTTTACACAAACACACTTTGGAACTGTTTTTTAGTGTTTCACATGTTTCCTTTTTTATTCTTTGTGAATATGTTTCCCATTTTCAACCTCTCTTTTTTTTTCCTTTCATACAATTTATTTTTAATGAATTTTAGGGAATAGGCCTGATACTATTTTACATTTGTCTACTATATCTTTCTCAAAATTTATTTCTGCCTTTCTTCTCACTGCTGTGTAGTTGTTTCTTGCTTCCTTGTATTGCTGATATGTTTGAGTGTTTGGCTCTTAGTATATTGATCCCATTTTTGAGTCATTTTGGTCTCTGGCCATCTCTCAACCTCTGTTGAACCAATCCTGTTTTCTAGTTCTGCATCTCTAGTTTGGTATAAATTTGTTGTGCCTTCATCATATATTTCACAAAACTTGGCATACTTTAAAAACTTTATGGTACTTAGTATTTACTTCCTTGCCTAACAAGGCTTTTCAGTCAAAATTCATTAAAGAACTTTCTAAGTTCCCCATAGTGTCCTCTCCTCAAATCAAGTTTTTCAACTTCATCATTTTCCTTATTACCTTCTAGATTATAATGCATTGCATACTGTACTGTATTTCCAAAAGGACATGGTCGCTTTTAGCTAAGGGGTGTAGGTACAGAATGTCAATTATCTCTTCTTCTTTCCTGGTGAATATAAAATCCAGCATTGAAGGAATATCCTCTTCCCTCATTCTTGTGGCTTGCTTAATGTGTTGATACATGAATGTCTAAAGTCATATCTATCCCTACCTTAGTAAAGCAGTGTCAATCCCTACCTTAGTAAAGCAGCATCTATATCTACCTCAGTAAAGCAGCATCTATTCCTACTTTAGTAAAGCAATGTCTATATTTTCCTCAGTAAAGTAGATCTCAGTAAAATAGAACTATCTTTACCTCAGTAAAACAGTTCACAGATCTAATCCCTCTCACAGCTGCTTTATCCAACATTTAGAGGCCTTCATTATAACTTTATTACCTTACCTGTATCATGTTGTGCCTCATGTTTGTTCTCAAACTTGTCCTGGGTTTGGAACTAAATAATATTTTTCCCTCATAAGCAGGTACGATATTGGATTCGCATTGGCAAAAAGACTTGCATAAAATTTTTTAACAATTTAAATATTTTTAAGTAGAATGAAAAAAATCGTTTATTGATGAATCTTTTCTACAATAAAGTATTAGTCACAAATTGTGCATCTGCCAATTTTGATATGCTAGTGAACTCTGAAGCACGCATGTAAAAAGAATATTTGACATTACACAGACCTTTATCCGTATGTCCAATCAGTGAATATTTGTTAGTTTAGTATTTTAGTAAGCCACTCTATTAATACTAGAAAACATTTTAATCCACAGCATTATGGTGTCCTTGTGATCCTTCACATCAAAAATAATGGTTATTTACAGAATATTGAAAAATTACAAAATATATGCTTATTGAATTCCATGTTTTAAACGAATTTTCTTTAATTGTAATATGGTGATAATACTCCTTTTATTTCTTTTACTTTAGTCAAATTTGTTTAAGATATGATAATATATTTCTTGACACCATATATGTGAAGACGTGATGCAGTCTATGGAGTGGTATAGCGGCCCAGGCAAATGAGAGAACTGGATTAGCAGTTGATAACTAACAATGCGTTGAGTTGCTCGTACAGTAACGCACTGAATGTTACTAATGGTTTACTTCATTAGAATTTCACTTCTCCTTGATATATGAGACTGTGTTTCATTATTTATGATTGTCCTTTAATTAATCATAAGTAATAAGGTTAACAGTCTCAGATATTTGTGGTTTTTGTATCTGATGGAAATTCAAGTTGTCTAAAATGTTTATATGTGAAGTAAGTGAAATTTTGGATCAAAAAATGAGTTAACCTCAATGGAGAATTCATGGTAAGGTTTATTGTAAATAGTAATTTTGACTAGTTTATTTTTATGCTGTTTTATTTTAAAGTACAGTATTGTCATGGAACAATGTGCTTGGTTGCCAGGCTTTATGGTATAATTTGCTCATTGGATAAATTGTTGAGTGGTGCTATTGTGTCTAGTATAACATGCAAACAATATGTCACAATAACATGACTGAAAATTAATATCGAACTCGCATTTGACAAGAAGGAAAGTGAGGACGTTTCTGTCCGTTCTGAACCCTTATCAAGTTATGTCCTTCAGAGACTGAAATATCACCACTTTCCTTCTTTTCAGATGAGTGGGTTGGGTGTTAACATGTTTAGTAAAGATTATACCACAGTAGGTGCCTCACCTGGCTGTTGCCACATTGTTTCTTTGCTCATTTATATAAATACTTCATTTAATAATTTAGCAATTTATAATATAATAATTTAGAACACCAATGAAAATTGTGTCCAAATGCATTTTGAAACATGTATACTTGCAGCCTAAGTGAATGCAAATTAAAGTACTGTATTACTAAAGGATGCAAAAGAGATGTGGCAGTAGTGTGGTTAGTAGTGTGTAGTCGGTGTGGTATTAGGGGCACTCTCTACACTTACCTCTACATAATCAGGTAATATTTCATAATTTGTCTAAGTAATAATAATTATAAACTGTTAAAACCAAATTTTTTACTTATATTGATGCTTTATCTTTGATGCATCAGTAAAGCTAATTCATATTGAGTAATTATTGATAATAAATTTAAATTAGTTGATTGAATCATATGCATGTGAAAGCAACAAAGTATATTCAGCCATTTTTTTGCATGAATTTTTCAAATTTGTTCTAATTTCTGGGATCCACCAGTGAAGAAACTCTTAAGTAAGTTACTGTAATTATATAGTTCACCTTATGGCTTATCTAGGCCACCTACTGATAACCTTCTCTAGGATGCAACTCACAACAGTTGTATTATGCTCGAATACCTATTTACTGCTAGGTGAACAGAGCCATCATATGAAAGGAAACATGCCCAACTCTGTCCCACCTGAGAATCGAAGTTGGGAGTCCTTGTTTGTGAGGTGAGGACATAGACCACTGAGCTACAGGACCCCTTGAAGTTATAAGGAATAATGTGTGGTTTCCTATACAGTGTATATAAAATTTTACTTCCCTGGGGAAGTCTTGAGAATGGCTCCTTATATTCACTTGAAACATTAAGCACTTGTGTATAGAGTATGTATAAATGGAGTATTGAGTATATGAAATACTCTTTTTCCGTGTTGGTACCTCAGTCACTCTTGTGGCCATGAGCCGTGTGGTCTATCCAGGACATCATTCATTGCCTGAATCTATGAACCTAATACTCCACAGTGGCCAAAAACCTTTTTAATGGAAGACCTTGCCATCAATTGGGGCAGGGAGACAGTGTAAAGACTATCTCAGTCCATCATTGGTCAACGGACTCACTAAATATAAATTGTCATGTCTCGAACACTCAACGTCCCCTCTAAGCAATAACTGGAAACTGAAAGACAACCGAGTACTGCTCTGCAAATAACTATTATCACAACAAAACTAATCAGACCACCACCATCTGATAACTGTCACCACAACATGGCCAGGAAAGCCAGAAGCCTATTCAATGCTCCATTGACCGCAACATACATATTGAAGCTGGGACAAAAGGGAATGATCAGTAGCAAGCAAGGTACTGACTTTAAAATGTGTTTCAAACCCTTTCATTTAGAGCTACATTCCCATGGATAAACCCAGTGTTGAATGTAATGAAATGCCTCTTTTTGGAGGAGCCCCAGTGGCTCTCTGAAGCGGTCTTGTTGAGGTTGTTTCATACTAAAAGGTCACATCAGTTGTGGAAGTTCTGTTTAGCCTACTGGGGACCTGAGCCAGAAACAGGCATCCCCTTACAGAGGCGTAGAGAGCAGGTGACAATCCACTACCCCACCAGAAAAAAAACTCCAGAAAGTCAGGGCAGCTTTATAGACAATTGGAGGGTTCACAGTAAACCATCAAACAGCCCCACAAACGATTCACACAGAACAAGGGATTCACTCAAATGAGCATGAAATTGGTTACTACTGATTACTACCACCAGGCAGCCCAGGCTTCCAGCTAGCATATGAAGTCAATTCTGGATATGACAAACAAACCCATGACAAACCTGGAGGGAGAAAGTGTGTCAGGGAGCCACTGGAGTTCCTCCAGAAAAAGCTGCCCCATGGTTTTGGTCATACCCATTTTTAGGGGGAGCCCCTTCGGCTCCCTGGAGCTTACTAGGCTGATGTGCTAATGTCAGACTTTGGCATCAGTCATGTATATGGAGTTCTAAGGCCTACCGGGGACCATATGCCAGAACCTGGCCCCCCTCAGAAGAGGCAAGGGTGAGCAATGGCCTATAGAAACCCACGTGTGGTTTGAAGACGCAGGAAGAAATGAAAGGACTGCCAGGAAACTTCGTACTGCCAGGAAACTTCGTACTGCCGCCGAGACGAAACCCGCAGGTGGGACACTAACAAGGAAGCCACCTGATCACCACAGAGATGATGATAAACTCAAGTAAAAAATACCATACGCGAAAACTCGAAGGGAAGATCGAACCAGCCACATGACGTTTTGGTCCGATCTGCTGGAAAAGGCAGAGCCAGGGAAAACCTCCGGGTTCGGACACCGAGCAAGCAGCACTTGAAACTACGGCTTGGCCACCACGGGGTGGTGGCCTGCTCATGCGTTGCTTGAGCCGTCCTGGTCATGCGCTGCCTGAGCCGTCCTGGTCATTGGACAGAGTGCTCTCTTATCTTTCTTCTCTTCAGTTTGTCGTGGCCCCCTTTGGTTCAGGATTGTTTCTCCAAGGCTCTTTTTCTGTTGGCATCGGCCTCGGGGGGGTCAGGGGGTCAGGTTGATGAGCTTCATGCTCTCCTCTGGTGCAGGGGTTTCTGCTTTTTCGGTCTTCATGATGGTTTTGTTCATTTGCACCCGTCTCCTTCTTTTCTGGCGAAGAATGAGACTGCTGCTTTCTGGAGGGGTCCCTGGGTTGTGGATGCTTGGTTGGTTCAGCCGGGAGTGCATCATGTTTTATGTCTGGTTGCGGCTCTTCCCCATTATTTGCACGCCACAGCTTCTGTGTCCGGGGACACGCTTTGGGTTGATCCGGTTTCCCTTCTTCCCTGTTAGCGGGTACAGGTCTCCCAGGTCATCCGCAGAGTTAAGGCTAGTCAGCCTGCAGTCTATCCCTGTGCCCATGACATTTGTAAGCTCACTGCTGTTGCTGCCATCTTTGGCAACATGTCATGGGCTGACATTCAGGCGCGGGATTTTTGGCGGTCGAACAGGGTCCTGGCTGCTCGTTACTTTGTGAACGTCCCTGGGCCTAGTCGGGCCTGTGTCACTTTGGGTCGGCAGTTGCAGCCAGTTGTCTCGACTTCGAGTTGAGGAGTGAGCAGCGACCGCCTCCCTGGTAAGTCCATATGTTTTTTTCCTCTGTGGGTAGTTAGCTCCGGGGAGCTGAAGGGGCTCCCCCCGGAAAACCAGCGTTGATTGTAATGAAATGCCATTTTCTGAGTGAGACCCGTTGGCTCCCTGGCATCCCTCCCTCCCTCCGGTCAGAGGTTTTTTGCATGTTTTGACATCCAGCCTGAGAATTAAAGGGTGGATAGCTGGCGTGTGAGGTCTGAGGCTCCCCCTTCCCCCTCCCAGGGAGGGGGGAGCTGCCCAGACAGCGGCGCGGCGATGTGTGACATCATGATCGTTTGTTTGTTTCGTTTAGGGGAGTTGTATCCATTTGTTCGGCTTTTAGTACCAATATTTTTACCAGAATAGGGGTTTGTTTTGGGATGCTTACCTTTCTGGGTGCCTGAGCCAGTTGATGGCAGACATAGAATGCTCCCAACCACACGGGGGTTTCTATAGGCCATTGCTTCCCTTGCCTCTTTTGAGGGGGTCAGGTTCTGGCTCATGGTCCCCGTTAGGACCATTGAAGTCCATACACATGACTGATGCCAATGACTGACATTAGCATATCAGCCTAGTAATCTCAGAGGAGCTTCCGGGTCTCACCCAGAAAATGGCATTTCATTACATTCAACGCTGGTTTTATATCTTGGTGGTCCTCCACTAGGGGCCCCCCCCCCATGAGTGAACACATCTCGGGAGATCAGCTTTAGCAGTTTGTTTGGTAACTTTGGGTGCCAGTTAGCAGTACCCTGCCAGGGTTTCCCTTAGCGAGATTATGAGACTTGAGGCTCTAGGAAACCCTGCGGGGGCTCTTTGGTCTAATGGATGCGACCAATGGGTCCCCCTCTCACTTCGTGCGATTTTGATAGTTGCTCTGTCCCCTTGTCTCAGGGTGACAATCACCGGTTGTGCCTCCGTCATGCTGCCTGATGAATCGGTGACACCTTCGACCCTGAGTCCTATGAGTTTTGTTCCTTGTTTGTACTCAAATACACCCAGTCCACTGATCATGATCTTCTGGTATAGGCAACTTTGGCATTGCATGCTCGGTTTAGATTGCTGCAATGCGCTAGATTAGTTGTTACCCCGGAATGTCCCGAAACTGCCTCGTTTTGCTTATAGGATCCTGGACTTGGGGGTGATAATTGCTTCGAATTTAGTTCAGTTCGTGCCTCCTTGTCCTTCCCCTTCTGTTGTTTGTCCTGGTTCTCTGCCTCTGCTTCCGGCTCCGAAGCATCTGAGGGTTTAAGGGTCAAGGCAGGGTCTAGCTGGTGTTGAGAGACTAGCAGTTTCGGGGAATGCACCTTCTGGTGTGGTGACAGAGGCACTCGAGCATGTTCCTCCAGCCAGAGCTTCTGGGTTTGACCAGTGGGCCCCCTGTATTCCTGTCTTTTCGACTGCTCCTGCCTTTTCTTTTGACACGGGATTGGGAGGCTGGCTCAGCCCCGGGTCCTCATGGGGAGGTTCCTGGGGTGGGAGGGGTTGACTTAGGGGCCATTGAACCCCGATTGGGTTTTTGTACCTCTGAGTGGGGCTTGCTGTTACAGGGTGTGGGATTTTCTTTTCCTCCTCCTTCATACGAGTTGGATTTGGTGTCAATCCATCCCTGGGTTTGGTTCCGTGCTCTCTTGGGATCTTCGGTCCCGTCCTTCTAGAGGTTTTCAGCCTCCCGCATCCCACCTCATGTGGTGCGGGAGGCCATTGCAGTTTACCTCCTGCGCAACTCCAGATTGTGCCATAATAATGGATCCTTCTTTAAGTTTGGATCATCTTTTCCTTACTGGGTTCGCTATGATGTTCCGGAGTCGTCCTGGCTTGCAGACTGCCCCTTTTTCTCGCTGGAGGCTTGGCATACATTCTGTCAGTCCTTCACGCTTTAGTGGAGCGAGGCTTATACAGTGGTCCATGTTTTCCTGGGGGTGGCAACTTTGATCACATCAATGTGTGCTTGTTCACCCCTGCCTTTCCTTGGGATGTCAGCATTGTGCAGCTTCACGTGCAGGTTCCCACCCTCTCAGTTGCGCTGGTCGCTGAGGACTTGCACGCATGTGGCCTTTTGGCGTCAGTCTTGCTGTTCTTTTCCCTCCTTGAGCTGTCCTCAGACTGGCAAGGAGGATGTGGAGGTGCCTGGAGTCGATCCTGGGTCTGGTGCGTTGGTCTCATTGGTGCGTGCGTTGTCTGCTCTTTTGAAGCTGTTCACCCCGATCCTGCGGGATGCGGTGTCGCTGTTTTCTGGGGAGAGCCCCTTCAGCTCCCTGGAGCTATCCAGGCTGATATGTATATCGTTAGACTTTGGCATCAGTGTGACTGGAGTTCTAGACCTACTGGGGATCACGAGCCAGAACCTGGCCCCCTCAGAGAGGCACGAGAAGCCTCCATGTGCCTATAGAAATGCACATGGGTTTGGATCATTCTATATCTGCCATTGACCGGACCAGGCATCCAGAAAGGTAAGCGCCTCAAAACAAACCCTTATTCTGGTTAAAATGACTAAAATAGACAAACGAGTGGACAGAATTCCCCAAATGAAAATGAGCAAATGTGCATGATGTCACACGAGCCGCGCCGCATGTCTGCGTAGCTCCCTTCTCCCCGGGAGGGGGGGAAGGGAATTCACTAAAATTACAATATATACAGTTTCTCACACTATTTACACAGTAACACACTGTATTACACAGTACTTCAGAAATGAGTAATAATCAATGAAGTAGTCCATGGTACACAGCGCGACTTCGCTCCCGTTGCACCAGGTACAGATAGATTTTCGCTTCCTTTTTCTTTGTTCTGTGTGCTTGCAAATAACACATTCACGTACACCCTTGGCATTATTACCTGTAGGTGGTATGTAGGCAAGCTTGTAAAACATAAGGTAGTAAGATTATAGGAAAAGATAAGTTTGTAAGGTAGTCGTGAAAAGATCACTTTGCAAGGTCCCACACAGGAAGAGATTCAGCCAGCCTCAAAGAGTGTCCGTAAGTCAAGAAGAAATTCAGCTATTCTTGAAAATATCTATGGAGAAAACCACCATGGAAGCCGCTAACACTGTTCATCTATGCAACTTGTATCAGATGTATCATCACTGAACGCAGAAAACGATTCATCTATGTATCATCTAAATAAATTGGAGATAGCATTGGTGGGCAAGGGTGGTGCTCAGAGCTACAACTGGATACGCTCGCTGTATCATCCTTATAGGTGCTGTATCACTTGCATCCGACCTTTGTGTTAGGTTCTTATTGCGCCTAGCTTCACCAGTATTATGACCCTTATGTTCTTCAAACAATAAGGTTTGAATCTCACCGACAGAGCGCGATCTTTCAACACCGCGTCGGACAGGTGTTTGGGAGCCAGAGGCACGTCCACTACCCATGATTGGTCACTCAGTACTAGTCCAGCCAGCAGCCCTAGGGCATTCTGGGAATTTTTTTCCAAGATGGCTGCCTCTCAATAAAGGTCTTAAGAGTCCATTTCGCATACAACCAACCTCGCACCCATTTAGAATGGGTACGAAAAAATCAGAGTTTTCTCGGTAGGCGCAGTTTCCCACCGACCGAGAATATTCAGTTGGGCAGTTAAGTGGTTAAGGGACTGCTAGGGTCCTCATCACATTTATAGATTAGTGAATAATAGGCAACTCGGTGTTCAAGATACCTGGAGCTAAAGGCTTAAGGAAAAGTTGGCAGTATTCAGAATTGGTTCAACGGAAACACCGCATAAAGCTTAACAGTAATTTATTTACAAACTTAACCACTAATACAATGGGTGCTTGATTTACTTTAAATTTACATCAGAAAGGTTATGGTTGCATTAGCGAGACTCTTAACGTCTGACTAATCGATTCGGATCTACTCATGGAGAAACATCTAACTTAACACAATTTACAGCCAATCATTAACACTGCAAACATAACTGCCGGTGTGCACAGGGATCACAGGAGTTCCAACCGGATACTCGGGTAGTGATGATGTGCAATAAATCACAGTGGCACTGTCAATGGGACAGGCAATAATCATGCACAATAATAATGTCACACAATAACTAAATGTGTGGTGTATGTGAAACTCACATTTAGAGATGAGTGTAATGTCGTGGTACCACACAGATAAACACGCATACACCGTCGGGTGTCTAGGTCTCTACCAATACTTGTGTCAGGTATGAGAAGGTGAGAACTGTGGTTGATCCCTCAGATCAACACACAGACACAATAATAAAACACAAGATCTTGTACTTACAGGTAGGCTACCTCTCCCATTCACTTGCTCATGCACATTTATGCAAGAATTTGTAGGTGGCCTGACAGCTGGTTTAGCTCATTATGATGTGATCCATTGACAACAGGCTTTCCCAACAAACCATACTTGACACGGAGGGTACTCGCAGGAGGGTGTGATGTATGCCTAACAGATAGACAGACACACATGATGGCACTAGCGGTGAGTAAGATGGTGACATTACGTAGTACAGTGAGGACAGAGCGAGTGGAGGCGGCTGGCAGTGGCTGACAGCGGCTGGCTACATGCTCGGGTCTGAGTGGCAGCTTGCGGCAGGTGATTATATGATATAATTCAGGTACACTGTGGCAAGAGTCACACACAGATTACTTAGGCAGCGGCACTTCCTTAAGTCACTTTAGGTCACTTGCAGATGATCTCAATTTGTCACCAGGGATTACCTGATACCAGTCTGTTTTGCTCTAGTGATTTGTCAGTCTAGAAGGCTTCTAAACAATATAGTCATGATCACAATTCTGGGCGAGCATTGGTATATCGAAAAGACTATGAGTTTAACTTGACGGTGAGGAATGGCCCATGTTCTGTCTATTGGCCAAATAGACAGAAGGACACGACCACCGTGTACGGACTTACTCACATGAATACCCTTGCAAGAGATTGCAGGGCTCCTCATGGGACACAAACACCAGGTCTAGAATGACCAATGGCGTTGCAGCCAAAGTGCTGGAACCAGTGATATTGATTGTTACATGATCAGTAGCAGAGGTGATGTCATGAACACGTCATGACCACGTCACAGTTGTTATTGAGAATGACCCCAGAGGTCAGAGCTTATCTCTCGCCTTGCGGGCACCTCTCCCTCTCTCACGCTTGGCACCTCCAGCTATGTTCTCACTGACCCTATGGCAAGCATGCTTAATTTCCCTGTATCTAATTTACCCTTGGGCATACGGCAGTCTCTGTATTATATAAGTATTCCTGGTTATGTAGGCATCCTGGGGACACCCAACATGATAGTCTACAACCAGGGTTAATAGAGATAGGGCTTTGTGCACGAGTATCGGTGCACTGTGCACTGCAATGAACCAGTCAAGACAGCTGTAGGAGATATCTTAGAGATACCATACTCTCACATCACCCCATCCAACTAAAGAGCGAGCTCCACAGAGTGGTGACTCTCTTAACCTCACACAGCTGATGCACGTGCACGTACTCTTGAGTGCATGTGGTGTGGGTGTGTCGACTGAATTCCATTTTCTGTACCGCTAGGCGAGGCGGGTCCTCGTCTAGACTATTTCCTTCTGTTAAGTGAGGAATTTCTTCTATCATCGGGTCACCAGTGGCAGCGTTTTTAGGTTTCATGCAGGCACTGTGGTCAGACGTAGCTCCAGCTCTGGGTCGGCTCAACGCCTCGAAACCCACAATGGTACTAGTTTTTCCACTGCCTCTCTCCACCTGTGTCATGCTTGACACATCAGAAGCACACTGGAAACCAGTGTTCGGTGATTTGTTTTGCATTTCCTTGCTCGTGTCTCCCTCGTTTGATGTCCCCCGACCTACTCAACCAGTCAGCACCTAAGTTGTCGGTTCCCTTTATGTAAACCATGCGGAATGTGAACTGTTGAAGGAACAACACCCAGCTCATTATTCTAGGGTTTGCATTTTTTAGCGTGCCAATGTGGCTGAAAGGTTGGTGATCTACCTGAAATGTGAAGCGCTTACCGTAGAGATACTGGTAGAATTTCCTTACTCCCACAACAGCAGCAAGGAGTTCCTTTTTTACAGTGGAATACTTCTGCTCAGCATCGCTCAATTTACGACTGGAGTACGCAACTGACCAGATTTCACAGTCGTACTCTTGCATGAGCACAGCACCAATAACTGTATTTGAGGCACCTGTCCGTAGGATGTACTCCCTGGTAGAATTTGGTAGTCTAAGGATGGGTGCTTCAGTTAGCTTCTTCTTGAGCATTGAGAATGCCGAGTTCTCCATTTCTGTCCAACGTACTCTGACAGGTGTATTCTTCTTGGTTAGGTTAGTTAGCGGAGTTGCTTTGGACGTGAAATTTGGAATAAAAGTTCTATAGTACCCTACAAGTCCCAGGAATGACATATCCTGAGTCTTGGTGGCGGGTGGAGCAGCTTCACTGATCTTGGTGATCTTCTCAGGCAGTGGCCTGGTGAACCCTTCCCCTATCATGTGACCAAGGTACCTGACTTCCTTGCACCCCAACTCACACTTAGTGGGTTTTGCAACCATTCTCACTTCTTGTAGTCTTGCGAACACCTGCCTTAGCAAGTTCAGATGTTCTTCCCACGTAGCAGAGTGGATGAGCACATCGTCCACGAACACTTCTACTCCAGTAATTCCCCCCAAGACTTTGCGCATAGTTCTGTTGAACACAGCAAGGGCGTTCACCAGTCCAAACGGGAGGACTGTGAACTGGAAGAGACCTTCGCTTGTCATGAAGGCAGTGTAGTGCTTACTGTCTTCATCTAGTGGAATCTGCCAAAATCCTTTTGCCAGATCAAGCTTGGAGAAATAGCAACTGGAAGTTAACCTCGAGAAGATCTCATGAATCTTTTCATGAGAACATTTTGATTGAACATTGGTTCAGCATCAAACTCAATGATGGAGTTCAACTTCCTGAAGTCAAGGCAGATGCGCACACCTTCCCCAGGCTTCTTCACTAACACCATCGGGCTCGAGTACAATGAGGTCGACTTTTCTATTACTCCCGCATTAATCATAGATCCTAGTTCTTCTCTCGCCTGTGGAACAAGGTGATGAGGAACAGGCTATGGTTTTGTTTGTACCGCTTGCTGCTCTAGCAAAGGTATGCAGTAACCCTCTACCGTTGCTACTTTAGTGACGTCAGAGAGTACAGTGGAACCTTGAGTGATGAGCGGCTCCAGTTACGAGCATTTTGAGTAACGAGCAAGCCACATTCAGAAAATATGTATCAACTGACAAGCTTTCGCTCGATTAACAAGGATTCCCGCTGGTTCTCGGACACCTCCGACGACAGTTTTGTTGTTATTTCGCAAGACATGGTTTCCACGTGATGAGCTCGGTGCCGCAACGGATTAAACTCATTAATCGAGGCGCCACTGTACCTCCTTGTACTCTGCTACCAGTCGAGTAACCTGGTCGACTTAATCTTCAGACAGCAGATCATCAACCTTAACATCTCGGTGTGTCTCCTGCTGTTGTTGATTGAAAAGACCAGGTTGACCTACCTCTTCATTGTTGGTTATCACTGAAACACCGGCGATCGTTGCTGAGAGCAGTGGGTGGTCGATCGGTCCTGTTGATTTCGAGCCTTGTGGTCCTCTCCTGTACTTACGTCTTACGTGCTTCTTCGGCTTTTTGGATCCATCTACAGGTGGGGTCATCAAGCACCAATTGTATTAGTTGGTAAGTTTGTAAATAAACTACTGTTAAGCTTTATGCGGTGTTTCCGTTGAACCAATTCTGAATACTTCCAACTATTACTTAAGCCTTCAGCTCCAGGTATCTTCAACACCAAGTTGCCTATTATTTACTAATCTATAAATGTGATGAGGACCCTAGGAGTCCCTTAAAGTGTTTCAAGCATTGAGGAGATTCCAATGACCAATGTGGATCAGGACCAGGTGAGGCTAGTCTGAGAATAGACCCTCAACGACTCTAACTCGAGCTTGCTCCCAGGCGCTGTACTGTTGCTCTCTTATTTTCTCTGCTGGATTCTGACAGTTTTGTGAAGCATCTGCCAGATGTACATTGGTGACATACGCATTGCAGTCGGGAAAGCAAAATAGAAAACCCTACATCTGGTGCCCAACGTGGGGCACAAACACCAGATCTAGAAGTGACCAATGGCGTTGCAGCCAAATTGTCAGAACCAATGATATTGATCGTTACATGATTGGTAGCAGAGGTAATGTCATGAACACATCATGACCACATCACAGTTGTTATTGAGAATGACCCCAGAGGTCAGAGCTTATCTCTCGCCTCGTGGGCGCCTCTCCCTCTCTCACACTTGGCACCTCCAGCTATGTTCTCACTGACCCTTTGGCAAGTATGCTTAATTTCCTTGTATCTAATTTACCCTTGGGCATACGGCAGCCTCCATATTATATAAGTATTCCTGGTTATGTGGGCATCTTGGGGACACACAACATGACAGTTTACAACCAGGGTTAACAGAGATAGGGCTTTGTGCACGAGTATCGGTGCTCTGTGCACTGCAATGAACCAGTCAAGGCAGCTGTGGAAGATATCTTGAAATACCATACTCTCACACCAATAATTTAGATGTTTTATTGATTGGATTCTAGTAATTACCTAAGTGTAATTACAGGATGAGAGCTACACTCGTAGTGTTCCAACTTCCCAGCACTCTTTGTCATGTAACACATTGAAATTACTGACAAGATCTTTGCATGCTCCCTAGGTCAGCAATTTCTCCAGCTTTGAAAGGGCCTGTTAGTGTACAACAATATTCCACCCTAGAAAGCACTTATGTCTTAAAAAGTATCATCATTGGTATGGCATCCCTTGTTTGGAAGATTCTTTTTTCTAATCTGTTATTTTTCTTCCAGTTGTGACAGCAACTTTGTTGTGTTCTTTAAAAGTATGCTGATGTTATTGTTGTGGCTGTTTATGACACATTGCATGATGCCATACATTGTTACCTTTTCTGTGAGAAGCCCCTTCGGCTCCCTGGAGCTATCAAACTGATATGCGATACATATTTGTTTAGTGCATTAGTCAATGGAGTTCAGCCTACTGAGGACCACGAGCCAGAACCTGGCCCCTCAGAGAGGCAAGGGAGCAATGGTCTCTAGAAACTGCCCTCTGGTTGGGGATATTCTCTGTCTGCCATCGACCTGGGTTATGCACCCAGATAGGTTGGCATAACAAAACAAATCCTACTTGGTAAGAAAAAGGCCCCTTCCCGGAAGGGGAGGGGGAGCCCAAGATGCCAACACCGGCTTCTCCAAACCCCAGTTTATTGGCTGATGTGATCTGGGGTGGTCATCAACTCTGCCCTCAATTTCTTGGCAGTGTTTTGCCTTAGTGGTGTTCTCTGCTGTGTTGTGGTGGTGGTGGAGGCGGCTAGGTGTAACATCGGTGTACTGGGGCTGCATGTGCTTAGGGCAATCTTTCCTAAGCACCCTGTAAGTACTACCCCTGGGTGCTAGGGTTCTCTTTCATAGTGCCTTCGGGACTCTACTTCCATAGGGGCTCTTGCTGCTCGGCATTTACCCCTCCTTTGGGGCCAGCTGGGGTTTCATGGCCTTTGTTTGACCTTGGGTAGGAAGTGGTGTTGTTACTGGTTAGGGCGCAAGGTGTTGCACAGCTGCCTACCTTCGCAGCGGCCTGGGAATGCTGGGGTTTTCTCTGGGGACATTGTACTTTTGTGGGGTTTTCTTTTATTTTTGCTTTCTTTGCTTGGTGGGGGTCTGCCTTATTTGGCTAATGATCCACTTATGATATTTTGGTGGCCCTCTGCTAGACTCCTGTGATTGTACATGTCGCAGGGTATTTAGCTCATCCCCCTTGTTATCTCTTGGGTTTAACTTGTTTTGCAATACTTGCCTGGGCTTCCCAGACAAGGGAAGTCCATTTCCAATTGCTTGGACTTCCCCGCAGTCAGCCTACGGGCCCAGAAAAACCCTGTCAGGGCTTGGTGGACCGATGGATGTGTCTTGTGCGAATTTGAAGGTTGCTTTGTGCCCTTGTCTCAGGGAGATAGTCACCAGTTTTGCCTCCATCATGGTGCCCATTGGGTCAACGACACCTTTGACCCAGAGTCTTATGAGACGTGTTCTCTGCTCGTGCTCAAATTTATCCATTCTGTAGACGTTGAGGTTCGGGTACAGGCGTCATCTGCGTTGCATGCTTGGTTTAGGTTGCTTCAACACGCTAGGTTTAGGTTGCTTCAACACGCTAGGTTTAGGTTGCATCAACATGCTAGGTTGGTTACCCACCCAGTGGCCCCGAAGGCTGCCCCTTTTGGTTATAGGGACCCGGACTTGGGGGCATTCTTCGCTTCGACTTTGGTTTTCAGTCGGCGCTCCCCAATCCTTCCCCAGTTGGTGGTGTTTGCCCTGCTCTCGGCTCCCAATCATCTGAGGGTTTTGGAGTGGGGCAGGGTTTAGTTGGTGATGAGACTTGGGCGACTTCAAGAGCTGCCCCGTTCAAATTAAGGATGGAGGCATTCAAGCCTGCTGGGGATGGAAGCATTCGAGTCTCTCCTCCTGCCAAGGCTTCTGGGTTCCCTTCTTTTCTGCCTTTCCCATGGACTCTGCTTTCTCTTCAAGTATAGAGGGTGTGGAGGACGGCTTTGCCCCGGGTCCTAGTTTGGAGGATCCTGGGGTGGAGGAGTTGACCTGGGGGGCTTGGGCCCCTTTTGATCCCACTTAGGTTTTAGTGCCCTCTTTACGGGGTCTGTTGTTGTATGGGGAGTTTTTTTTTTTTTTTACCCCCCTTCCCTGTACGAGGGATTTGGGATCGACTCCTCCCTGGGTTCAGTTTCAGATTTCCATGGGTTCCTCGGCGCCTTCATTCCGAATATTTCTGCCTCTCGCATCTCACCTAAGGAGGTTCAGGAGGCTCTTGCTGCATACCTCCTGCAAGACCCAGATTCTTCTTCTGTGATAGATCTGTCCTCATTTAAGTTTGGTTCTTCTTCCCTGTATTGGGTGTGTTATGGGGTTTCGGAGTCTTCCTGGCTGGTAGACTGCCCATTTTTTTCATTGGGGGCATGGCATGGGTTTTGTCGGACCCGCATGCTCGAATGGCAAGAGGCTACTACCATTCTGCAGGTTTACCTGGGGGGTGGGGGGTGAGTGTGACATTCTAATGTGAGGTTGTTCGCCCCCTGTGCTTACTTGGGATGCTAGCCTTGAGCAGCTGCATGTGCAGGTTCCCACCATTTCGGCATCTCTGGTAGCTGAGGATTCGTACGCCCATGGGCATCTGGCTTCGCTCTTGTACTTCTTTTTCCTTCTCGAGCTGTCCTCGGTCTGGCTTGGGGAGGATGTGGAGGCATTGAGTGCTGGGCCTTCGTCTGGTGCATTGGCCTTAGCAGCTCGGGCATCGGTCGCACTGTTGAACCTGTTTGCGACAATTCTCAAGGAAGTGGTGTCTCTGTTCTTTGCTTCTCGCCTCGCGTGCTGGCAGGCTGTGCTCACTCTCTCGCCGCTTGGGCCCTGGCACTTAGGTTTTCATTGCCCTTTTGTCCATTGCTGTTTGCAGAGACTGCTGTCACGCCGTTATTTTATTTATTTTTTTTTTTTGAGATATATACAAGAGTTGTTACATTCTTGTACAGCCACTAGTACGCGTAGCGTTTCGGGCAGGTCCCTGGAATACGATCCCCTGCCGCGAAGAATCGTTTTTTCATCCAAGTACACATTTTACTGTTCCGTTAAACAGAGGCTACAGTTAAGGAATTGCGCCCAGTAAATCCTCCCCAGCCAGGATACGAACCCATGACATAGCGCTCCCGGAACGCCAGGCGAGTGTCTTACCACTACACCACGGAGACTGTTATTGTTTCTGCAGGCAGCTTCATGTAGTTGTCGTCCTATGTTGAGCTTGTTGCTTTTCGCGGGTGGCCATTCTCGGTCTTCTCGGAAGGGTCGTGCCAGGACTTGGGGTTTCTCCAGTCTGGGTAAGCCATTGGTGCCAGCTTCTGAACCGACGCTTTCTTCAGAGCTGGCATCGACTGGTAGACACAATGATCGCACTGTTTGCTAACCTTTGGTCCCACGATTCGTGGGCGTTTCGGGTCGTCCCCTCCGGCCTGTGGTGGCATTGGATAGGTCCTCCTCCTTCAGGGGATTTGGGGCTCACAGGGCTTTTTCCCTACGCTCCGTCAGGTCATCTTGGAGTAGGTGCCCTTGGGCATGGTCGAAACGACCCCAGCCCCTCAGATGGGTTTCTTGTCTGTTTCCAGTGCCAAAACAGGACTGCGGATCTGTGGTTTATTCTGGACTTGTCTCCTCTAAACCTGAGGGCCTGACAGCTGAGTGGACAGCACTTCGGATTCATAGTCCTGAGGTTCCAGGCCCGATTCCCGGTGGAGGCAGAAACAAATGGTCAGTTTCTTTCAACCTGATGCTCCTGTTACCTAGCAGTAAATAGGTACCTGGGAATTAGCAGCTATGGGCTGCTTCCTGGGGGTGTGTAACAAAAAGGAGGCCTGGTCGAGGACCGGGCCGTGGGAATGCTAAGCCTTGAAATCATTTCAAGATAATCTCAAGATAACCCCTGGATTCCTTGCCCCTCCTTTCGGATAACCACTGTGTCTCGGGGTCTGGTTTCTTTTGGAGCCAGGTGCTTGGATGGTGTCTCTGGACCTCTGGAATGCATATTGACACATTACCATTCATCCGGGGTTCAGGGATTGGTTAGATTTTGTGGTGGGGCAGCAGGCTTACCACTTATGTTGCCTCCCTTTTGGCTTGAATCTGACACCTTGAGTATTCGTGCATCTTACTCGGGTCGTGGTGACCCATTTGCATCTGCTAGGGGTTCGGGTTCTGGCCTACCTCGATGACTGGTTGTGTGGGCTCCCAGCCAGTCTGCTTGTTTGCTCGCCAGGAGTGTCTGCATTTATCTGGACCTAAAAAAAAAGGCTTTCGACAGAGTCCCATATAAAAGGTTGTTTTGGAAACTGAAACATACTGGAGGAATGACAGGGAGGCTTCTAACATGTATAAAAAATTTTGATAGAAAAATGAGAACAATGTAAATCAGATGCAATGTATTAGACTGGAGAAATGACACCACTAGAATACCACAGGATTCAGTTCTTACACCGGTAATGTTCATTGTCTAAATGACCTACCAGAAGGAATACAGAATTAAATGAACATGTTTGCTGATCATGCTAAGTTACTAGGTAAGATATGACACTTAGATAATTGTCATGCCCTTCAAGAAGACCTGGGCAAAATAAGGTTATAGAGCATCACTTGGAAATTGTAATCTAATGTCAATAAATGCCATGTTATGTAAATGTGGAATAGGAGAAAATAGACCACACACAACCTAATAATTATGTGATAACACTTTAAAGAATTCAAACTTTAAAGACCAAAGCTACGAGGAGAGGCTAGATGCATTAAATATGCCAAAGCTAGAATATAAAGAAAGAGATCTAGGGGTAGTGTTAGATAGAAAACTGTCACCTAAGGACCACATAAAATATATTGTATGATGAGTCTATGGATGCTTTCCAATTTCAGAATTGCTTTTAGATGCATGTGTGGCAAAATACTAAAGAAATTGTTCACGACCTTCGTGAGACCAAAGTTGGAATACGCAGTAGTTGTATGGTGCCCACATCTTGTATGGTGGGAACTCGTGGAGAAAAGATCCTATATGAGGCTACTGTCATGATGCCAAACTTAGACAGCTCCAAGAGAAAACATCATCAGTGATATAGATATTGTAAATAAATATATAATGTACTTTGCTGGATGGATCCCAGATAAATAATGTTTCATGCATATTGTAGAAATATGTACATCTTTGTAAATTTAAGAAAAATTTCTGCATGATTTATATTTTCAAAGTCTAGCTTGGTTAACTGATTCTGTAGATATAAGAGTATAGAACAACAGTGAGTAGTGACTAGTTTTCCCAACTAAAATAATTGAAGACAGGATGGCATGCTTAAACAGAGTTCACTCACATTTTAACTTCAGTAAAAGAGCATCAAAGTTGAACTTCCTTCTGGCAAACTTGCCAATGTATCTGCATTTTTTGTTTCTTAATTTTGGTATAGTGTATGTGTTCTGGTGATGCTTTGTAGTATCATATAATGCATTTCTATTTATAGGTTAGCAGTGTCAACATTTCCATTCAATTCTTGACCACCTTAAGACATCACTTCTAATTATTGGTTGTGCAGCTATTAACCAGGCTTCCACATTACTAGATGTTGTACATCTGTTAGCCAGACTTCCACATTATATTGGATGTTGTACATCTATTAACCCTTAGGCTGCTGAAGTTTGTTTACACTTGAAACAATGAATTAAATGGGACAATATTTTTCCATGTGTGCTTCCCTTGGGGCTATTATAACTACAAGCATATGTACTTGATTAACAGAATCATATGTTAACTCATTGCCACTAACTTACTGTTTAAAATGTGATTAGCAAAGTGTAACTACCAAAAAACACTTACAAGCATTCTTAGCAGCCAAAGGGTTAACTAGGCTTCCATTTTACTAGATGTTGTACATCTGTTAACCAGGCTTCCACGTCACTGGGTGTTCTACGTCTATTAACCAGGCATTCCACATTTCTGGGTAATTCCTTTTTTTTTGTATCAAGTTACCTACAAGTTAATAATTTGTAGTTCAATCTTATAATTTTATTTTTCATTACAGCTATGTAATTTAGTATTCAAGTGTGTGGCTGTTACAATGGTTTTCCCCAAGTTGTCTGCTTTATAGATACTGTGTGTTATTGTATTTACCAAGTTGATACAGAACAAAGATGAAAGGTTGACCATTAGATTAGAATATATTTTGCAATTCATGGAAATAATTGTATTTAATGCATAATCAAGATAATGAGACAAAATGATAGATAATTAGAAAGTAGCTACATGTTGCTAATGCCATTGTTTCAGGTACTTTCTAAGCTTAAGTTTCCCATTGTCAGGGACAGAAGCCTATTAGGCTTGTTGAGGTCCTACCTAGGCCAGGAATTGGTCTTCAGGATGCAACCTACAACAGTTGCCTAACTCTCAGCTACCTATTTACTGCTAGGTGAACAGAGGTGTTGTACATTTGACAAGCCACTGGGTACTTGCACCTGTTGAGGCCAATGGAGATGGTAGCCCTCAGGTAAATTTTGGTAAAAATGAATTGTAATGGGATTCAGATTTATCATCATGGGTTCATGAGGGAAGGTTGCCTCTAGGATGAGCCTGCAGGAGTACACATCCCCAGAACCAGCCTAACATAAACTTCAGGTAATAGGGTGTATGGTTTGCTTTTCTGTAGTTGGGGACAGGAAGCCTGATAGGCTTATTGTGGGTTACTTAGGCCAACATATGTTCCTAAAGATGTTCCCCACAACAACTGCCTAACTTTCAGGTACCTATTTACTCCTAGGTGAACAGACACATTAGGTGAAAAGAAATGTTGCCTAAACATTTCTGTCCTGCTGAGGGAATTGAACTCGGGACCATTCAGTTGTGACCTGACTGCACCGAGCACTGCATGACAATGCACTCTTCATAAGCACTAAACCCTGTTTATTGTGTTTGATGTATATTGGTTAAATAACAAAATAATAATTCATTTCATTGGGGATAGGAAGCCTGTGTGTATATATATATATATATATATATATATATATATATATATATATATATATATATATATATATATATATATATATATATATATGTC
The DNA here is from genome assembly GCF_020424385.1 of Procambarus clarkii. NCBI lineage: Eukaryota > Metazoa > Arthropoda > Malacostraca > Decapoda > Cambaridae > Procambarus > Procambarus clarkii. The sequence goes on from NC_059615.1 coordinate 22,448,431, forward strand.
GTACCTAATAGCCAGAACGCACTTCTCAGCCTACTATTCAAGGCCCGATTTGCCTAATAAGCCAAGTTTTCATGAATTAATGTTTTTTCGTCTACCTAACCTACCTAACCTAACCTAACCTAGCTTTTTTTGGCTACCTAACCTAACCTTACCTATAAATATAGGTTAGGTTAGGTTAGGTAGGGTTGGTTAGGTTCGGTCATATATCTACGTTAATTTTAACTCCAATAAAAAAAAATTGACCTCATACATAGAGAAAAGGGTTGCTTTATCATTTCATAAGAAAAAAATTATAGTAAATATATTAATTCAGGAAAACTTGGCTTATTAGGCAAATCGGGCCTTGAATAGTAGACTGAGAAGTGAGTTCTGGCTACTAGGTACGACATATATATATATATATATATATATATATATATATATATATATGTATGTATGTATGTGTATGTATGTATATGTATGTATATGTATGTATATGTATGTATATGTATGTATATGTATGTATATGTATGTATATGTATGTATATGTATGTATATGTATGTATATGTATATATATATATGTATGTCGTACCTAATAGCCAGAACGCACTTCTCAGCCTACTATTCAAGGCCCGATTTGCCTAATAAGCCAAGTTTTCATGAATTAATGTTTTTTCGTCTACCTAACCTACCTAACCTAACCTAACCTAGCTTTTTTTGGCTACCTAACCTAACCTTACCTATATATATATGTTAGGTTAGGTTAGGTAGGGTTGGTTAGGTTCGGTCATATATCTACGTTAATTTTAACTCCAATAAAAAAAAAATGACCTCATACATAGTGAAAAGGGTAGCTTTATCATTTCATAAGAAAAAAATTATAGTAAATATATTAATTCAGGAAAACTTGGCTTATTAGGCAAATTGGGCCTTGAATTGTAGGCTGAGAAGTGAGTTCTGGCTACTAGGTACGACATATATATATATATATATATATATATATCGTACCTAGTAGCCAGAATGCACTTCTCAGCCTACTATGCAAGGCCCGATTTGCCTAATAAGCCAAATTTTCATGAATTAATGTTTTTTCGACTACCTAACCTAACGTAACTTTTTCGGCTACCTAACCTAACCTATAAAGATAGGTAAGTCCAATAAAAAAAAATTGACCTCATACATTATGAAATGGGTAGCTTTATCATTTCATAAGAAAAAATTTAGAGAAAATTAGAGAAAAATTAGAGAAAAAAGTGTTCTGGCTACTAGGTACGATATATATACTGTATAATATACACATGCATACATACATACATACATACATACATACATACATACATACATACATACATACATACATACATACATACATACATATACATACATATACATACATACATACACATACATACATACATATACATACATACATGAACTGTGGGGTTCATTTCCTGAACCCATTATGTGCCTCTGTGGCCCTTTCCACCACAGCCCACAGGATGGGTATGGGGTGCATAATAAATAACTAAAATGAATGAATTGAATCCCTCCTGGGAATTGAACTCAGGATCCCTGATTGTGAGTCAAGAATGAAGCCAACAAGGTACATTTTAAACAGGATTCACATTTTGCACAAGATGCCTAACTTCTGTAAGGCAAATAATTTATAGAATATAAGTTATTTAGGGTGTATATTTTGTATAGAATGTAGATGCATAATTTAAGAGAGATTTTGTGAAAACTATGTACAGCCACCAAATCCAATTCATATGCAGAGGGGGTGAAAGAAAACCCCACTCCTTGGAACAGTAAACCCTGCTCATGGGGTAGAAAAACCCAGGCAGGGTCCCACGGGGCCCAAGGCCCCAAGTCAGCCCCCTCCCCTGCCCCAGGAACCACCACATCAGGCCCCTAGGCAGAGTCATTTCCCAAAGCCCCGGCCTCAAAAGAAGAGGCCGGCATAGCCGTAGAAGCCGGAAGAAAGGGAGCCCACTGGTCAGACCCAGACGCTTTGGCAGGGAGGAAAGACTTGAATGCCTCCGTCGCCAACCCAGAATGGGCATTCCCTGAGACTGCCCTAGTCTCAACACCATCTAAACCATGCCCCGATCCCGGAACCCTCAGACGTTTCGGAGCCAGAAACATGAAGGATGAGGGGGGTGTGGACTAAGGTTGAAGCGACCAACATCCCCAAGTTTGGGTCCCTGTAACCAAAACTGGGCAGTCAAAGGCTTCCGGGTCAGCAACCAACCTAGCACGTTGCAACAACCTAAACCTAATGTGCAACACCTGCACCACCTGTGCCCGAATATTGTCATCAGTAAACTGGGTAAACTGAGTCACCAGCAAGCAACAAAATTCGCAGGACTCTGGGTCGAAAGTATCACTGACGGAGGCAAAAACGAGAGCCACCCGGAGACAAGGGGACAGAGCAACCCTCAAACTCACATAAAGCTAGGAGGAACTTAGGGGTCACATCCATCAGACCCATGCGCCCCCATAGGGACTCCCAGGGTCCTGAGACGGAACTCAGGGAAGCAGTACCCAGGCAGGGAACTCCTAACTGGTGCCCAAGTCTACAAACAACTTTCTAACTAACTGAACCCCCGGGACGTGTACACTCACGGGGACCTAGCAGGGGATACCACTAGAACAGAGAAGCGTATGCTATATACACCGGGGGCAACAACCAAGGCAGACCCCTCTACCAAGCAGGAAAACAAAAAGAAAATAAAACCCCACAAGAGGACAGCGTACCCAGGCGGAACAGAGCCGGCCACTATGAGAGATGAAAACTAGCTGCGCAGTACCCTATGCCCCTAACAGTGTAAACTGCCTCTTACTCTAAGGTAAACAAGGATGCCAGAACACCGCAGTACAAAAAGGGTGGCCGAAAGCCGAGCAGCAAATGACCAAGCAGTGGCAGAACCCAAGGAACTTGGTAAAGGAGGCCCCAAGCCCCAAGGGCAGTACACACCGGGCACCTAGGGAAGGGAACCCTAAACGCATGCAGCCCGTGTACTGAAGAATTTCTCCTAGCTCGCGCACCCACAATAAAATAGCCACCACACCACCAGGCACAGAGATGAGAACCAATGTCAGGAGCCAGAGCACACGACTTCCACCTAGCGCATCAGCCTTAGAACTGGGGTCATGGGTAGCCAGCGTGAGGGGTCTGGGGGTTTCCCCTTCCCCCCTCCCAGGGATGGGGGGAGCTGCACAGATGGTGGCCGGGCAACGTGGTGACATCATGCTTGTTTGCTCCTTTTGTTTGGGAAGTTCTGTTCACTAGTTCAGCTCTCAGTACCAATGTCTTAACCAGAAGAGGGGTTTGTTTTGGGTTGCTTACCTTTCTGGGTGCCTGACCCAGTCGATGGCAGACAGAATGCTTCCAACCACATGGGGGTTTCTATAGGCCATTGATCCTCATGCCTCTCTGAGCAACCTGTCCTCTTAAAAAGAACGTCGCTTTTGGCCGTTTGCCCGTATGGCCGAATTTGGACGTAATTTGAAATTGAAAAAAATATGAAAATAAATTTGGGATTTTTTTTTTCAACAACAGTAAGTTAAGGGTCCTCTGATAGGTTAGGTGGGCAGGAAATTCTCATAAAGTTTCAAAACGTTATGAAAAACGTTAATTTAAAGTGTCCTCTTATAACCTCTGCGCGTACGCCGGACGACTCAAATAGAAAACGGAACAGAACGTCACTTTTGTGAGTGGATTTCATTTCAAATTACGTCCAAATTTGGCCATAGTGCGCATACCAGCCAAAAGTGACGTTCTTTTTAAGAGGACGGGTTGCTCTGAGGGGGGCCAGGTTCTGGCTCATGGTCCCCGGTAGGCTCAAGAACTCCATTCACACTGACTGATGCCAAAGTCTAATATTAGCAATATCAGCCTGGATAGCTCTGGGGAGCCAACAGGTCTCCCCCCAGAAAGGGTGGTAGTTGGAAGAATTTAAGTGAGACGGTGATGAATGCTAAAACCATCAGTAGTTTCAAAGCATCATATGACAAAGAGTACAGTACTAGGAAGACAGGACACCATGGGCATAGCTCTCATCCTGTAACTGCACATATGTAATTACACCAGCAGATGGCCCAGAAACCTAGCTCATACTTCCACTACTTTGTCCTGTCACTGATGTAGATGTGTAAACACAGTGTAGTTATGTTCTCTCTCTCTTGTGTAGCTGTGTTGTCATTTGTTGTGGTGAGTCCCACTGCTTCTCAGTTATGTGCCATTCTTTGAATTTTGTCCTGTGAGGTGCTCTATTCTTCTGTTTTTGTTCTATGTTTAGTATTTACTTCATGTGCATGTTTTATTCTCAGCTAAGTTGTGTGCACCTGGCTTGTTTTGCACTCTGAGTCGCCCGCACTCAGATTGTTTATGCTAGGTTTATAATAAATAAATAAATAAATAAATAAATAAATAAATAAATAAATAAATTTTTATTCAGGAAAAGTATATACATAGTTGATTTACAAACATAATGTAGGATTTATAGATAGTGCTAGTACATATAATACCTAAAGACACTAATACTTATAGCGTTTCGGGCAAAGGTTTATAGGTTTATGGTTTTTATGTAGGTTTATGGTTATGGTAATACTGTAGGTTTATGCTAGAGTGAATTGCTTATTTCACCTGGATAGTTTGCGGAGTCCTTCGGCCATTTTGGTGCCTTTTTTTTGTATGAACATTGCAGTTATCTGTAATGCTTTGCTAACTTTCTGAATGCTCTCCTAGTGGGAGCGATGATGACAGTCTCTTGCTCTCTGCATCTCTGTGAGGAGGCCAGGTTTTGGCTTTGGTTCTCAGTAAACCTAACAGGATTCCTGTGGCTAATGTGACCCAGAAGTGGAGAGCCATCTCAGAAAGACAAGATTCAGGTAGCTACCAAAGGATCTTTCCAGAAAAGTTCAGAAGACTCAAAATTACTACAGTATGATTTAATAATGACCAAACCACTCGCCAGAAAATGAAGAAACGACGACATTTTGGTCTGACCTGGACCATTATCAAGTTGATGCCACTACTTCGATAATGGTCCAGGGCAGACCGAAATGTTGTAATTTCTTCATTTTCTAATGTTTGGTTTGGTCATCATATCTTTAGCCACATTATTGTGACAATGTCTGCAAGACAGTTTAGATAGACTTTAAAAATTAACAAAATATTTGATGAATTCTAATTTCGACATACGCAGGGTTCTAAGCCTAGGGGAAGGATAATTATCTAATATCAGCTGGAGAAAGATAAAATTGCGAAAACTGAATGTGAGAGATCTGGTGTCATGTTTAGTGAGGTGCTCTAACCAAGAAATTAGAGCAAAGTATAAATGTTCAAGATAAGCAAATGGGATTAAAAATTAAAAAATCAGCATGTGACTTGCAGAGGCTCAAAGCAGTCATAGAACAACAAATGGAAACCATCTCAAAACCTACAATGACTCACATCTTCACAGATGAATCAGTTGATCAAGAAAGAGGTTCTGCTGAGGCCAGTAGTTTACACTAACTACCATGAAGCTTACTGGAGCATAAATAGTGCGTGCTCATCACTGCAAACAGAATTATATACCCTGAAGGAGGCCATAAATTATACAATTGAGAATAATATACATGTCATCATACCGACTAAATCTTCGCTCCAGGCATTGTTATCCAGTCAGCACAGAGATAATACACAACTCCTCACAAAAATCCAACATATAGAAAAGAAGCCCACAATCTAGGGCTGTCAATCACCCTAAATTGGATACCAAGTCACATTGGCATAGAAGGTAATGAAAAGGCAGACTCACTAGCAAAATCTGCCACTATTCAACCTGTTGTACAGGTTCAAATACCTCCAAGTTTTTCACAGATTAAGGAGCAAATCAAGAAGAAAATACTCCCAACTGTCAAAAGTTGCCATAGAGCCAAAGTAGCGGAAGGAAGATCCACTGCGATATGGTACGAACAAGCCACTGCGTACTATTCTTTCAAGCCTGACAAAAAGATATCCAGAGACATTGCGGTAGCCATACACAAACTCAGACTTGGTTACAAGTGCTGCTGGGAGGTAATAAACCCAATAGTTAGTGTCATATCTGTGGAACAAAGGCAGAGGTGCCGCTATTACACTATTTACTGGAATGTGAAGCAACTGAAGCCTTGCACATCAAACTCAACATTAATCCAATGACAGCAGCTGCATTACAGTGGGGCCTCGATTTACGATGGTAATCCATTCCCAGAGATGTAAGTAAAAAAAAAAATTACCCATAAGAAACAAAGGGAATTGAATTAATCCATTCCACACCCCCAAAAATATTAAATTAAAAATACATTTTATACTGAATACATTTTTTTTCTGTAACTACAATACAGTACATATTACCATTCCATAGATCATAGATAGTACCATAGATCTTACCATTATGGAGGACTCCTGATGGCGTATGGAAGATGGTGATGAGGGGGGAGGAGGAGAGGTGTTACTGTTTGGAAGGGGAGTTCCCTTCCATTATAACATCAGGCAATGATGATTTCTCTGGTATGCACTCCTACATTTTGAATGCATACCACTAGGACCTGGTTGTGGTTCACTGCTAGTTTGTCTCGCAAAAAATTTGTCTAGTGACACTTTTTTCCCTTCGTTTTAACATTCGTCTGTAGCGATGCATCACAGTGTCATTGAAAAGTTTTAGGCAATGGCCTACTGCAGCTTGATTTGGGTGAGTCGTTTCAGCAAAAGTTTAGTTCTTCCCATGCTGCACACATTTTCTTAGTTTTTGAGGAAGGGATATTCTGCACTGCCTCTATGGTCATCGTCACATGTATTTTCATATGTTGAACCTTACCACTGACTTTCTTGGGACCTATGGCATAATATATAATAATCAGTTTTATGTTCAAAAAGCAAAAATATCACCAAAAAAATAGAATTTCTTATAAGCATGATCGTCACCAAGTGGGCGGCTTTAGTAAACTGAGGCAGGTCAGCCCGCGCGACCGGGAACCACGTGCTTGGTCGACCCGAACGTGTATCAACAAATATCGTTAGTCGACGACACTATTGTAAGTCGAGTCGCATTTTCCGATCAAATTTATATTGTAACTCGAAATTATCGTAAGTCTGGCAATTGTAAGTCGAGGTGCCACTGTAGATGCAAATTCCACAGCGATTACAATGATTAGAAAAGCCGTTGAAGAATGGGACTCACTAGTGAACATCCTGCATCTATAATAATAATAATAATAATAATTTTTATTTAGGCAAAGGTACATACATAAAGAGATTTTACAAAGTTTGTTGGCTTTATAGATAGAGCTAGTACATACAATGCCTAAAGCCACTATTATGCAAAGCGTTTCGGGCAGGAAAAAACACTACTGACTAAAGCTTAAAACTAATGGGTAAAAAGAAAAAAATGCGTTGAGTACAAATAAAAATAGAGGTAAAAGAGGGGGGGAACATTGTTGAAAAAACAGCACAAATACAATTATAAATTATTACAGAAAATTACATTAAAACAGCGTTGATTTGTAAAACAAAAAAAAAAAAAAAAAAACATACATGGGTTGACAATAGAAGGGTAAGGTAGGTTACATGGAATTTATTAGGTATAGCTTCGTTTTTAACTTAAACTGGTTGAGAGAGGTACTGTCTTTAACATGGTTGGGAAGGTCATTCCACATCCTGGGCCCCTTGATTTGTAGAGCATTTCTGGTTTGATTAAGTCGTACTCTAGGAATATCAAAACTGTATTTATTTCTGGTGTGGTGCTCATGGGTTCTGTTACAACCTTCTATGAAGCTTTTGAGATCAGGATTGGCATTACAATTTAGCGTTTTGTATATGTATAATACACATGAGTGAATGTGCAGTGACTTAATGTCTAACATATTCAGAGATTTGAGTAGGGGTACCGAGTGATGTCTGGGGCCAGAGTTGGATATTGTCCTAATAGCAGCTTTGTGTTGAGTAATTAGAGGACGTAAGTGATTTTGGGTAGTAGAGCCCCAAGCACAAATACCATAGTTGAGATATGGATAGATAAGGGAGTAATAGAGAGTCACCAGGGCAGGGCGTGGTACATAATATCTGATCTTAGAAAGAATGCCCACAGTTTTTGAAACTTTTTTTGATATGTTTAGAATGTGTCCCTGGAAATTCAGCTTGTGGTCAATGAGAATGCCAAGGAATTTGCCATCTAATTTGTTACAAATTTGGGTATTGTTTATTTTGAGATTTATTTGATTAGAGGATTTATTGCCAAACAGAATATAGAAAGTTTTGTCAATGTTAAGGGTGAGTTTGTTGGCAGTTAGCCACAGATGGACTTTATTTAGCTCAGTATTTACTGTGGCATTTAGAGCAAGGGGATCAGGACTGGAGTAAATGAAGGTTGTGTCGTCAGCAAATAGGATTGGTTTGAGGTGTTGGGAGGCATTTGGAAGGTCATTAATGTAGATGAGAAAGAGGAGAGGGCCAAGTATGCTGCCCTGGGGAACACCAATGTTGATGGGTAGGGTGGGCGAAATTGTATTATTCACAGAAACACATTGGAGCCTGTCAGTAAGGTAGGATTTGAGGTATTGTAGGGAGTGTCCTCTGACACCATAATGATGTAATTTAAGAAGAAGGTTTTGGTGGTTGACAGTATCGAAAGCTTTACGCAGGTCCACAAATAACCCAACAGGGAACTCATTTTTATCAAGAGCTGTATGAATCGAGTTAAGCATACTAATAAGTGCATCGTTAGTGCTTTTTTTGGGCCTGAAGCCATATTGGCAAGGGCTAAGTATATTGAGTTTGGCTAGATATGAGTAAAGCTGCTTATAGATTAGTTTTTCAAAAATTTTTGACAAGTTTGGCAGGATTGATATAGGTCTGTAGTTGTTAACATCTGTGAGATCACCACATTTGTGGACAGGCGTTACTCTCGCTTTTTTTAGAATATCTGGAAAGGTTTGGAGTTCAAGTGACTTGTTGAAGAGCAAAGCAATAGCAGGGGCTAAAGATCTGGAGGCTTTTTTGTAGATTAAAGTTGGTATCTCCTCAAGGGCACCAGACTTGGTTTTAAGGGAAAGGATTATCTCATTGACGTCAATGGAATTAATAGGCTTTAGGTACAGAGACTGGGGATAGTTCCCTGTAAGATAGTCCTTAATGTCAGTACTGGAAGATGGAATATCATTAGCAAGGGATGAACCAATGGAAGAGAAGAACCTATTGAACTCAATAGCAGAATCAGAGGCTGAAAGCTGACCATCGTTATTAGACAGGAGAGTCGGTTTGCTATTTAAAGACTTTTTTGATCCCAATATTTGTGAAATTGTTCTCCATGTTTGTTTAATGTTGCTCTTTATTTGGGTAAATTTATCTTCGTAGTATTTAGTTTTGGCTCGTCTAAATCTGCCATCTACATCTGCCACCAAGATAATGTTATTAAAACAAGACTAAAACCAGAACACTAAAACAGAAGCAAAAAAGAAACGGGAAAAAAGGAGGAAACCCCACCTCCATTTAAAACTTTGACCCAAATATCACAGTAACAAGGTTATCACGTATAACTAAATTCAATTACGGACTCACCATAGCCCGTGCTACATGGACATTTCGTTCTGAGTAACTGAATCTAAAACAGCAGCAGCAGCAGATAGGCTACTAGAATTTTTCAGAATAGGTGTTAATTTAAAGATTTCAGAGTCTTGTGATACAGTGGTTAGCACAGTCAGTAAAAGCTGAAAGGTCCTGGATTCAATTTCCACATCAGAACAGAAGTGTTTAGCATTTTCCCTTTCTCCAGATGCGGCTGTTCACCTAGCAATAAATAAACACCCAATTCTTATACTCTGTACTTAAGAGGGGGGGGGGGGGGTTGTGTGGTGTGGTGTGCTCATGAGGTACTTGCTTCACTGTTTGAGGTTTCTGAGGTAACCCCCATCAGCTCCCTGAAGCTAATGGACTGATATCTGCTATATTAATCCATTAGCTTCAGGAGCCTCTGGGGCTCAACCAAGAAAATGGCATTTTGTCACACTCGGCGCTGGTTTATTGACTTCCATTTATATCTGAGTGACTGGAACTGTAATCGTTAATCTGGTGAGTGAGAGATTTCCGTCTTAGTGCATTACCCCATTTCATTTAGTTAAATAAATGCAATACACGCACTTTGATCGTTTCTTGAGTCCTGCCAATGCAAAAATATATTACCAGTTTCACGTGGTCATTCTCGTGTTTGAAGTGGTTATAAATGCAGATTGGTTCTACATCTCTGGTTTAAAGTACATAGCTTTATGCACTTTATGTCCTAGATATATAGCTTTAGTTCTACCTGACAGGGGGAAGAGTTTTGACTTCTTTCCGGTCTGCAATCTGGATAAAGGGCCCTCTCCTGGTCGTAAGTTGTGCATTTTTTTATCATTCTGTGTTCCTTAACTCCTTCAGTTTGCCTCTTAGCACCCTATTGTTTTGTTCCTGCTCTGTAGTGAGGTCTGGAAATATAGGGACTTGGTTATACCCCTCAAGAGCTATGAGTTTGTGGGCATGGTTTGATATCTTCCTTCTGTGCTCAAAATTTGCAATGGTTATTCTTACCATATTTGCTTCCGGCCTGCTAAACCTCCTGACATCTGATATACTTGTCTTCCACCTTGCCTATCAGTTTCTGTCAGGTATGGACAGTATGGTATAGACAGTGGCAGGGCAACATGATAGGAAATTGTTATAGACAGTATGGTAGGATAGTATGATATGACAGTATGGTCAACAGTATGGTATGGATAGCATTTTAGGAGAGTATGGCATGACAGTATGGTAGGACAGTATTGTATGGTACAGATAGTAAGGTAGAACAGTATTGTAGGATAGTATGGCATGACAGTATGGTATTGACAATATGGTTGGACAATGTTTTAGGACAGTATGGTAGGACAATATGGCATGGAGAGAATGATAGGACAGCTTGATAGGACAGTAGGGAATTGATAGTATGGTATGGACATTAAAATAGAGTATAATGGTAAAACAATATGATAGGACAGTATGGTAGGACAGTATGGTATAGACAGTATGGTATGGACAGTATAGTAGGACAGTATGGTACAGACAGTATGGTAGGACAGTATGGTATTACAATGGGGCCTCGACATACGAATTTAATCCGTTCCTTTAATCCGTAAGTCAAAAATTCATGTCGAAACGAATTTTTCCATAAGAAGGAATGTAAACTGAATTAATCCTTTCCACACACCCAAAAATATTAATTTAAAAATACATTTTATAAAGAATACTACTCACATTTTTCATACACAACACGATCAGGTATAAATATAAACAATAAATAAAATAAATGAACATTTAACTGCACTTTACTTTTACTGACGACTCTTGTTGGCGTATGGGAGATGGTGAGAAGGGAGGGAGGGGAGAGTGGTGTTGGTGTATGGGGAGGGTGAGGAGAAGGGAGGAGGTGAGACCATTCCCTGATCTCCTTAAGCACATTCATATCTTCATCACCGGTTTTAGATTTTCCTTTCACACATTTCACTGCCTGTTATGTGGCAGCCAGTCAGAACCAATCACTTAGACAGAAGTCAGTCAAGCATTCACAGTCAAGACCATTCACAGGCAGTCATAACCAAAGGCAGTCAAACATTCACTGTTGTGGTAACAACCAGTTAGGCATTTACGTTCAGTCAAGCATTTACAGTCAGTCAAACATTCACAGTAAATCAAGCATTTACAATCAATCAGACATTCACAGTCAGTCAGGCGTTCACAGCCAATCAGGCTTTCACAGTCATTTAGGCTTTCACATTCGAAACCAGTCAGTTATCAAACAATAAGTTTAATTTCAGGCGCTCAAGGAGTCTGCCTCCCGATCTGTCACAAGGAAGCTCACCGTCCATACCTCACCGTAATACTGTACCGTCCATATAGCTAGGAGGGTACAGCTGGAGGGAGGGGCCTGTGGGGGGGGGGATGAGGAGATGGAGGTAGCGGGGAGAGTGCAGGATGGGGGTTTGGAGGTAGCAGGGAGGGGACCAGGGGTGACCAGCGCATGTATTCACTTAATTGTGCTTGCGGGTGTTGAGCTCTGCTCTTTCAGCCCACCTCTCAACTGTCAATCAATCAACTGTTACTAACTATTATTTTCTGGAGGGGAAGCCCCGTTGGCTCCCCGGAGCTATCCATGCTGAATGGATATGTATATCTTTCTGGCATCAGTCAATGCATGGAGTTCTTGCCTACTGGGGACCACGAACCAGAACCTGGCCCCCCTCTAGAGAGGCACGAGGAGCAATGGCCTATAGAGACCCCCCCTGTGGTTGGGAGCATTCTATGTCTGCCATCGACCAGGACAGGCACCCAAAAAGGTAAGCACCTGAAAACAAACCTATATTTTGGTATAACTATTGCGACCGAAGACCGAGCAAGTGGACAAAACTCCCCAAACGAAAATTAGCAAACTAGCATGACATTGTCATGTTGCCATGCCGCCCTACTGTCTGCACAACCCCCTCCCCGGGAGGGGGGAGGGGAGCCTCAGACCCACCCGTCGGTGACCCAACCTTCAGTTCTTGGCTGATGGATGTCTGGTGCGATCGTGCCTCTGGCTCCTGTTTTTGTTTCAGTTCTGTGCCTTGTGGTGTGGGCTGTCTCTACAGGTGGTGCATGAGCCAGGAGACGTATTCCACAGTACTCGGGCTGCATGTGCCTACGGTCCCCTTCCCTAGGTGCCCTGTAAGTACTGCCCTTGGGGCTTGGGGCCTCCTTCCACAAGTCACCTCGGGATCTACCTCTGCTGTGCCGTTTACTGCTCGATACTTGGCCGCCCTTGGGGTCAGCTGGGGTTTTTCTTACCCTTGTTTGTCTCTGGGTAGGGGGTAGTTTTTGTCATTGGTAGGGGCATGGGGTACTGCACAGCTAGTTTTCACCTATGACAGTGGCCAGCTCTGTTCCGCCTGGGTACGTTGTCCTCTTGCGGGGTTTTTCTTTTGTTTTCTGCCTGGTGGGGGGGGGAGGGGTCTGCCTTTGTGGTACCCCATCACTGTTCTTGGGGTATATATGTTTATATATCTATATTTCTGTGTTTGGTGGTCCTCCCCGCTTGGCCCCGTGAGTGGACACGTCCTGCGGGTTCAGCTTTAGCAGTTTGCTTGGTAGACTTGGGCGCCGGTTCGCAGTACCCGGCCTGGGCTTTCCTTAGCTTGTAACCATGGCTAAGGGCCCTGGGAAACCCCATGGGGGCTACGTAATCCGATGGATGTGACCCATGAATCCCCCCTCACGCTTTGTGAGTTTAAAGGTTGCTATGTCCCCTTGTCTCAGGAAGACACTCGCCTGTTTTGCCTTCGTTATGCTGCCTGTTGGGTCGATGATTGTTTTGACCTAGAGTCATGTGATGTGTGTTGTCTGTACATACTCCGTTCACCCAAGCCACTGATAATGATGTGCGGGTTCAGGCAGCTGCGGCGTTGCATGCTAGGTTTAGGTTGCTGCAACGCTCTGGTTGTGTGGTTCCCTCGTGACTGAGTTCCTGGTTCCCTGGTGGCCGTTCCTTCTGGTTTTTGCCAGCCTTGTTTGGGGGGCTCTGTTTTCCTCGGTTCCGATCCTGAGGGGCTTCCCGTGTCTCCGTCTCTCTTTGCGGATCGGTCCAGCCCTGTACAGGAGCTGGTTTGTTCTTCCCCTCGAGTCTTCGCATCTGGGGTTTTTGTCTCGTAGTCGCTCCAGCTTAAGTGAGGTGTTGCTGTATCTTCTGCTCCGTTCCGCTTGCGGTCTTAGGTGTTGTTTCACCTCTGGCCTGATCTTGCGCTTCTGGTGCTGTCCTGGTCATTGGGTAGGGTGGTCTATTTTCTTCTTCTCCTCGGTTTGTCGTGATCCCTTCAGTTCTGGTGTATTTTTGTTTTTCAGGTCACCTTCTGTTGGTGTTAATCTCTAGGGGTCGGGTTGGGGAGTTTTCGGCTCTCCTCTGGCGCCCGTGTTTTTCTGCCTCGTTGGTCCTCATGGTTGGTTGTTCTTTTGATGCAGTCTCCTTCTTCTCGGGTGATGTTTGGGTCTGCTGCTTCCTGTGGGGTCCTTGGGTTGCTGCTTGGTTGGTCTGGCAGGGGGATGCTTTCTGTTGTTGTTTGGTTGCGGCTCTTCTCTGTTCTCTGCGCATCTTGACCGCTGGGGCTGTGGGTGCATTTTGATTTGCCCGGTTTCCCTTACTTCCCTCCTTTCTGTTCTGAAGTTCGGGTCTCCAGGATCGTTGGCAAGGTCCTGTATTTTTGTCTGAGGTCTTGTTTTTATGTTAGGGCGTGTGGCGTCCGCCTTCCGCATCCTTCCCTCTTTTCCTTATCTGTGGTGAGGTAGGTCAGGGGAGCTGATGGGGTTCCCCCAGAAAACCAGCGTTGAATGTAATGAAACACCATTTTCTGGGTGAGTCCCCGGAGGCTCCCCAGCATCCCTCCCTCCCTCCAGTTGGCGATGTTTTTCTCACTTTTTAACATCCAGCCTTAGAACTGAAGGTTGGGTTGCCAGTGGGTGGGTCTGGGTCTTCCCCTTCCCCCTCCCGGGGAGGGGGGAGTTGCGCAGACAGCAGCGCAGCGACATGATGACGTCATGCTAGTTTGCTAATTTTTGTTTAGGGAGTTCTGTCCACTTGTTCGGCCTTTGGTCTCAACAGTTTTACCAGAATAGGGGTTTGTTTTGGGGTGCTTACCTTTCTGGGTGCCTGTCCTGGTCGATGGCAGACATAGAATGCTTCCAACCACAGGGGGGGTCTCTGTAGGCCATTGCTCCTTGTGCCTCTCTAGAGGGGGACCAGGTTCTGGCTCGTGGTCCCCGGTAGGCAAGAACTCCATGCATTGACTGATGCCAGAAAGATATACATATCCATTCAGCCTGGATAGCTCCGGGGAGCTTCCGGGACTCGCTCAGAAGATGGCGTTTCATTACATTCAATGCTGGTTTCCCCCCCCCCCCCCACACACACACACCTGCTTCCAGGAAACAGCTTGTAACAGCTGCCTAACTCTCAGATACCTATTTACTGGTAGGTAACAGGGGCATCAGGGTGAAAGAAACTGGCCATTTTGTTTCTCGCCAGCGCTGGGAATCAAACCCCACTCCACAGGATTGTGTCCCCAGTGTGCTGTCCACTCAGCCACCAGCACCCAGTCAATCCTGTGTTAGTCCTAGCTGGGTCACTCACACCACCAACTGCTTCCCATCCATCCACTCTTACCACCCATCATGCTACACATCTGCTCACCCACTGTCTCCTGACTGCCTGACATTTACTTTATTTATTTATTTATTTATTTATTTATTTATTTATTTATTTATTTATTTATTTATTTATTTATTTATTTATTTATATATATATATATATATACAAGAAGGTACATTGGGATTGTGAGGATATCTAGCATAGTAATTACATTGTAAAGCCACTAGTACGCGCAGCGTTTCGGGCAGGTCCTTAATCTAAGAAACTTATAAGTATGTAAATACTTGTAAAATTTATAAAAATGATAACAGTTACATAGCATGAAAAAAAAATGAGAGAAAAATTGTAGGTATATTAAAGCACATAGGTAGCTCAGATTGATTGCAATGACAGCTTGAATGGTAGTTTAACAAAACTTAGCAGGCACAATACAGCATATGGCTAGCACATAAAAGAAGACAGCAATGAACACAGTGATAAAGTTGTTTGGATTAAGTACATAAAGATTGGGAGATTGGGTAACATTAGATACAGAGCAAATTTAAAGCTCAGTGTAGGAAACTACGAAGATGAAATTAAATACTTTCTGTTTTTGTTTTTAAATGAGGCAAAAGTTTGACAGCTTTTCAATTCATTAGGGAGTGAGTTCCATAGACTAGGTCCCTTAATTTGCATAAAGTGTTTACACAGATTAAGTTTGACCCTGGGGATATCAAAGAGATATTTATTTCTGGTGTGGTGATTCTAGGGCTGGTGTTTCTAAAAGATTTTCCTTCCTATTCACATCCCTCCCCCCCCCCACCAGCCTCCCCCCCCACCAGCCTCCCTGTCCCACTTGCCTGCCATCCATCTGGTTCCTCCCCACCATCCATTCATCCAACCATCTATCCATCCAGTTTCCCTCACCATCCATCCAGTTTCCCCCACCATCCAACCACCCATCCAATCCCCTCACCATCCATCCATCCAGTTTCCCCTACCATCCATCGAGTCCCCTCACCATCCATCCAATCCCCTCACCATCCATCCAGTCCCCTCACCATCCATCCAGTCCCCTCACAATCCATCCAGTCTCCTTACCATCCAATCCTTTCACAGTCCATCCATCCATCCAGTCCCCTTACCATCCATCCAGTCCCCTCACCATCCATCCAGTCCCCTCACCATCCATCCAGTCTCCTCACCATCCATCCAATCCCCTCACCATCCATCCAGTCCCCTCACCATCCATCCAGTCCCCTCACAATCCATCCAGTCTCCTTACCATCCAATCCTTTCACAGTCCATCCATCCAGCCAGTCCCCTCACCATCCAGTCCCCTCACCATCCAGTCCCCTCACCATCCAGTCCCCTCACCATCCAGTCCCTTCACCATCCATCCAGTCCCCTCACAATTCATCCAGTGTCCCCACCAGCCCATGCACTCAGTCAACCCTTGCTTGTATCAATTAAGTCGCAAGTTGAGGCAAAGGTCGTAAGTAGAGTCGCATTTTCTGACAAAATTTACGTCGTGACTTGAAAAATTCGTAAGTAGGGGCAGTCGTAAGACGAGGTGCCACTGTGTCTGAGTTTACCTGAGAGCCACTAATACTAGTAGCCTCAACAAGGACAGGAAGCTGGCGGCTAGTCAAAGGTCCCACCCCCCCTTTGCCTTGATGATCTTTTCTAGCTGTATTTTAAAGCCCAGTAGAGTTTTGGCGTTCATGGCTTCGGTGGGTAGGCAGTTCCACGGGTTTACAACCCTATGGGTGAAAAAGCATCTCCTGTTTTGTGTCCCACATTGTGGCTTGTTGAGCTTGAACCCATTGCTCCTCATTCGTGTTACATCTGACCTTTTGAAGAAACTGTCTGGATCGACATCCTCCAAATAGTTTAGTATTTTGAAGGTTTCTATGAGATCCTCCCTGTCATGCCTGGTCTGCAGAGGGCCCAGTGGCCCTCAACCATTCCTGATATGAGAGATGACTTAGCTCTGGTATGATTTTGCTGCCCGGTGTTGTACCATCTCCAGAGCAGCTATGTCTTTCTGAAGGTGAGGTCTCCATGCCTTAATGCAATAATCCAGGTGGGGGCGCACCAGAGTCTTATACAGTTGAATGACTACTTTCTTTTCATTGAAGGTAAAGATACACTTGATTATTCACAGGGTTTGGTTCACATTTTTTTTACTGCTGCTCCCACTTGTTGTGCAACTTTTAGTGAATGATGGATTCTGACTCCAAGGTCCTTTTTCTTCATCTATCTGTTCTAAAGTAGTTCTGTCAATTTGGTTGCTGTGATGTGGATTGTTATGCCCCACATCCAAGGTCTTGCATATATCGACTTTAAAAATCATTTGCCAGTCATCTGATCATTTGTAGAGTTCATGTAAATCTCTTTGTAAGGTCTCAATATCACTTTCACTTCACACTTTACCATAGATCTTAGTGACATCTCCAAATTTGATGATATAGTTTGTAATATTTTCATCCATGTAATTGATGTACAAGATAAAAAGGGCTGGCCCAAAAATAGACACCTGTGGCATCCTACTTTGGATATTTCCACAGTCAGATTCATTCCCATTTAGCACGACCCTATGTTTCCTATGTTTTAACCATTGTTTTATCCATTCCAGTATTCTCCCATGTATTCCATGTGGTTGTAATTTCCTTGCCAGTCTCTCATGTGGTACCTTGTCAAAAGCTTTAGCAAAGTCCGTGTAAGCTATATCTACCAGAAGGAAGTAAGCTACAGTATGGTATAGACAGTATGGTATGAACAGTATGGTATGAACAGTATGGTATGAACAGTATGGTATGAACAGTATGGTATGAACAGTATGGTAGGACAGTATGGTAGTACAGTATAGTAGGACAGTATGGTAGAGACATTATGGTAGAGACAGTATAGTAGGACAGCATGGTAGGACAGTGATGAAAACTGACTAGGAAGGCTACAAAATAAGGTTGCCAAGAAGTTTTCATTGTATAATTATAATAAAATTGTTCGAGATGTGTACAGGGGTGTAACACTGGGTGGATAACTTTGTATTGTATATGAATTTGCTTAAAATACTTGATACATTGATAAACCTTATACTAAGAGACCAAGTCCTTATAATTAATGACATGAATTTGTTGTTGATAGAATCAGAAAATGAAAACATTATTTGTAACAACTTAGGCAGATTATTGCAATTCTGGGTAGAGTGAACACCTATACAGCTTCAAAACTTACACTTCACACATAAATTGAAAAACAGAAATAACATATAGCTAACAATTTGTAGTGACACATAGCTTATTCGCAAAGCATAATGCAGTTGTCACTCAAATCAAATGAAATGGTGTGCCACAGTTGGGAAGAGGAAGCCTGCTAGGCTTGTGAGAATCTCCCATGGCCAATTACTGACCTTCCCCCAGGCTGCAACCCATAACAGTTGCCTCTCGACTACCTATCTACTACTAGGTAAATAGAAGCATCAGGTAACAGAAGTCATTGCACAAATGCTTCTGCCGTGCTGCAGCTGTGGCTCAACTGCACTAACCATGGGGGCCACAATACAGCAGCCTACTGACCAAGTGTTTCATGATAATGTTCACAAACAAGGACGGTGTTGCCCATTTCTCTCCATGGTTTGAGAGATAGTGGCTTTATTATTTTGTTATCCATTATCATGTCCTTTGTTTTATACACAGGTAAAACGTTCCAGTGCATGTCATGTAATGCTTCTTTATCTTACAGTATACTTCTCAATCTAAATAGAATATCCATAAATATTCTTTGTTTTTATTTAATTTTGGCTTTAAAATTACTGTATTATACTGTATTTAAAAAGCTTACAAAATCAATATAAAGTTTTTTATAGTAAAAATATGATTAGTAAAATGGTAACCTTTCATAATACTGCATCTACTTGGTATCTAATGTAAAATGAGGTTGTCAATGGAGCTTTAATGTAGAAAGAATTGTGTGGATATTATGACGGCAAGAGCCAGTGGTGTGGAGGCCCGGTGAGTGTGACGTGCCACTAGTGAGGTGTGTGTTGCTTGTCTTGTCAGGCGCAGCCACATAATCTGCCCCCCGGTAGAGATGCTGGAAGCTGAGGGGGGGCTCCAGCCTCCTACAGACCCCCTCACACCCCCCCTCTCTCTCTCCGACTCACTTTCCACCGAGATGCAGTAAGCACATTACTTTTCTAAAAAAAGATTTTTAACATTACAAGCACTTTTTTTTAAGAATTTTATATTTTTTAACGTGTAAAATATTATCAATTATAATATTATTAAACACTTCTGTATTATCTGATTGATGATATACATTGTGTATTTTTGGAGTGCTTGTAATGACATTTAGAAACAATAGAGCAACTAAATTGAGAATAATTTGAATGAATTTTACCTTTGTATAATTTATATATTTATTTTTAAAAAGCAGTTACACTATATTTTGTTTTGGAAATTCTGTAAATGAGACAAGAAGCTCTAGCCTCAAGTGGCTGTGACATACACTGCAAGGAATTAGTTTGTAGTTTGTGCTAGCTTATGCAATGAGTTGTTAGTGCTAAGGTCACCGTGATCAGTCATTAGTACTAGGTCACTATGACTGGTTGTTAGTGTTAGGTCACTATGACCAGTTGTTAGTGCTAGGTCACCGTGATCAGTCATTAGTACTAGGTCACTATGACTGGTTGTTAGTGTTAGGTCAATATGACCAGTTGTTAGTGCTAGGTCACTATGACCAGTTGTTAGTGCTAGGTCACTATGACCAGTTGTTAGTGCTAGGTCACTATGACTGGTTGTTAGTGCTAGGTCACTATGACTGGTTGTTAGTGCTAGGTCACTATGACCGGTTGATAGTGCTAGGTCACTATGACCGTTTGATAGTGCTAGGTCACTATGACCAGTTGTTAGTGCTGGGTCTTGGTGACAGGTTGTTAGTGCTAGGTCACTATGACTGGTTGTTAGTGCTAGATCTCAGTGATCAGTTGCTAATGCTAGTTCTCTACACCTTCTAGGCTCTTTGATAACATGTGACTGAAGGACAGACATTATACATCTAATGCTAGTGATTATGGATGATACCATGTTATATATGAAGCATTTGGCAATAGCTCATTTACAAAATTAAAATTCTTGTGTAGGGAATAAGTTACAATATCGTGACTGAAACAAATAACCCGTGACCAGTCATATAGAAAGAAATGAGTGACAAAGTTATGATCGGTCTTAGATCTAAAACAAGGTCATGACCGTCCTCGACTTGATGGGGGTCGAAGACAGACTGAAATGCCATCACTTTCTTTTTATGTGTATGTGGCTTGGGTTATTTATTTACAGTACTGATTGTGACTAAATGTAGACTTGAATCATGAAATATTCAATAACCAAATCGTTATGATGCAAGTTATATCAGTTGTTAGTCAGTTTTAATTTCCATAAAGAGCTTGACAATTACTGCACTTGTGTAAATGGGCCAAACAGAATGGTGATGCCTGGTATGCTGAAATGGCTTGAGGTAAGGAGCATGATCATGTAGCCGCCCCGCAAGTCTGTTGCACCAACCCAGCAAATATGCAATGTAATCACAGTGTCCTTTACATTGATACAATGTTAATTATGTTGTAGCAATTTAAATATTGTGGTTAAGTTGTGTTTGGTGGGAGTCATCTTGCTCATATATTTGAATGCAACTGCATGGTTTTCAGTGTTAGTCAGTTTTTTTTATAAAGAAAAATATATTAATAATGCAAGTATACAGAAGTTTATTTCAACTTAATGTCAGCATAGTTTACTTGATATGAAAACAGTGTTTAGAGTTATAAGGTTTGCGTAGAGTTGTATAATTATTGCTTCGTATTGCTTCAGTGTTAAGTACATTGGCTGTATAATTACTGCTTCAGTGTATTAACAGGCTTGTGCAGTTACTGCTTCAGTTTTTATACAATTGTATGATTAGGTAAGTATTACTATATATATACAGTAGTCTGCATATATTGTGTTTATCTATGTGTAATATTTTACAAGTTTGTATTGTTTAATTCCACAATTTATGAGGAAATTTGTTATTCACAAGGGAGAAGATATAATTACTTTTGAAAAACAAATATAGCAAACAAAATGCCTAATTGCAGAGAAATCACGATCATCCTTTAACCCTTGTGTTGATCAGGGCTCATTAGCATTTGTCACCCACAGGCGCATACCAAAAAAAATAAAAAAAAATTTCTTCCCAACCTGTTAAGTCGTGTTCCCTGACCACGAGAAAAATAAAAAAAATCATTTGTACTTACCATCGATGTAATTGAGCCAACAATATGGGCGATGACGTCACACCCTGCATGATCGCTCATGCACGGTGCATCCTGGAGGCTTCGCGCGCAGTATTCAAACAGCCACAGTTGCCACGAATTTATTTTAGTGTCATTATTTACAGTCTCTAGGCATATTTTATCACTAATATTAGGCATATTTTATCACTAATATTAGTCACTAATTGTGTTGCATATAATGTTACATCATGGTCAATGTCAATAAATGTTGCATACATCCAGTATACACATGCGCACACAAATGTTTTCCATTATGCCAATATATTATGTAATCACAATGTTCATTGTTATATTTACACACATGCATGCACTATGTACAGGTTTTTACACTACTATTGTACATTTAGAAGTCTTGGAGAGAGTGGTAGTCATTGAAGCAGTTGACAGCACACAATGGAATTGCACACGCCTCACACCATGTTTGCACCAGTTTACGTTTCTGATCTCTCCTTTTTGTTGTTTTATAAACTATGCATTCACGTTGGCCTATTGCACGCTTCCCAGCTGGTGGCAAATTTTTTAGTCTGTGTGCTTGAAAGGCCTCCATGTATATGAGCCTGGATGTAGCAGCATGCTGCAACACTGGGTTCATGATGGGTCTTTGTATGCCAGGGACATCTTTGCCAAACTTTGCTAATAACTGTGTCGCAAGTGTAAAAGCAAACGCACGGAAACTAGGTTTACGTCCAGTTTTCACCAGATACATATAGCAGTTCAGCATGCTCATGTCAATAAGATAAAAAAACACTTTTTTCATACATTTCAATGTTTTCCGCACACACTCGATAGTCCCCACCATCATGTTAGATTCATCAATCAAACGCATGTTGATATTATAGTCAAGAACACAATCTGGCTTATATACTGGTTCTTTCAGTACACGGTTCACCTTGCCACTGTTCAGCATTGTACCATCATGAAAGGTTGTCAGCATGTTCACTTCTCTCTTGTCTTTCCACTGAACCGAGAGTATTTGATCACATTTTCATAGCTGGCACTCACCAACTGCAAGTCTACCGTCGAACACTGGCAATTTCCCTTCTTCATGGCTTTACTGTGCCAACCAGTCTGGTTCAATTTTCAATCAAGAACCTAGCTAGCAATAGACTTGTATAGTAGTTACCCGTGTATAAGATGTGGCCCTTGTTCATCCATGGTGCCATCAGTGACTTCACCACTTCACCTGAATTCATAAGGGAGCCGGTCGGCCGAGCGTACAGCACACTGGACTTGTGATCCTGTGGTCCTGGGTTTGATCCCAGGTGCCAGCGAGAAACAATGGACAGAGTTTCTTTCACCCTATGCCCCTGTTACCTAGCAGTAAAATAGGTACCTGGGTGTTAGTCAGCTGTCACGGGCTGCTTCCTGGGGGTGGAAGCCTGGTCGAGGACCGGGCCGCGGGGACACTAAAGCCCTGAAATCATCTCAAGATAACCTCAAGATAACCACACTACCCCGAGAAACCATGTTCGTCATTACCGGGAATGTCTACATCGCTAGCTGAATAAAGAATCATGTGTAACACGTATCCTGTTTCACAGTCACAAAGAACAAAGAATTTCAATCCAAATCTGTTTCATTTGGAGGGAATATACTGTTTGAATGAAACACGTCCTTTGAAAAGCACAAGGGATTCGTCAATCACCAGCTTCTGTGCTGGGACGTAAAAATCTCCGAACTTTTCAATCACTTCATTCATATGGTGCCTCACTCGCCAAAGTCTATCATCCTCTGTCCGGTCCTCATTACTTGAAAAATGCAGACATCTGAGGAGTATCTGAAACCTGTCTCGGGACATATATTTCCCGAAGAAAGGTGTTGGAATAGTCAGTTCTTTGCTCCAATAATCTGTGATAGCGTGTTTGACACATTGCTTCATAACATACATATTGCTAAAAATACATACATTTCACCTACAATGGTGGTTTTCCAATGCTGCAATCATGAAAATTCTGTTATCTCTTTTCCAATGAGATGAGCCGCATGAAGGTTCGTTTGGTGTACAATATATTCCATGAGCGGCTCATCGTAAAATGCTGTAAAATAATCCAATTCATTCAAGTCCTCTCCATTATCAGGGAAAAGCTCTGCAATCCCAACGTCTTTATTGTCAAAGGCAGGAATTCGAGGAATAAAACCGGCACCATCACTCCACACTAGTACACATGGTGTCCTGCGAGACGTAACAGAGCCACAACGACGAGGAAGCGATGCACACCGTGGACCAGGAGCTGAAGCCCGTCTACACACAGTACGGCCGCTACGTGCATGTGAGGTGGAAGCACATGAACGTGAGGCTCTTGGTGCCTCATGTTGTTCCATGCGGTGGCACTTGGCTGGGCGAGACGCTGCTGAAGCAACAATTTCTCACTCGGTAACACCACTGGTACTGGCAACAAGCTCGGTAACACTATGCTCTGATTCCACTTCACTACAACCAGAAAAAGAGTCACCTTCTTCTGTCTCGTCACCCAAAATATCCTCAGACTCTAAATAAGCACAGGAACTGTGTGGTCGTGGGTGAATTGGAGTAGACGCTGAGTGAGGTGGCATGGGTGAGCGTATAGGCCTCACCATGGGAGGCGGCTGTATCTCATTTTCACTGTTGGTGCTACTATCATCAGTCAATTGTGTGTAGTCCCTATCATTGACAGAATCATCAAAATCACTTTCCTCACCATCAGAAAATAATTCACTAGTTATTTGTTCTTGGGTGAGTGATTGCGTGGTGCCCGCCTGGGAGGCGTTCGGCCGTGTGCTCGACATGGTGGCTGCTGGTTAACTGATGCCTCCCACACGATGGTAGCATGATCTGGATTTTTTTACAAAATGGCGGCTGTTTACTATAGCTCCTGGGCAGTGTATGGGGGCCCCCCTCTACCCCACTGGCCGTTCAAATCTCGTGCGGACTCTAAAACATCATATGATGTGGTGCGCAAGTTATTGCAAGTTACTCAACACATCATATGATGTGTTGTGCAGTTTAAGGGTTAAGGGAGGCGACACACTAAAATAGAGAGAGAGATCTAGGGGTTGGTTCTAGATAGAAAACCATCACCTGAGAACAACATAAAGAACATTGTGCAAGGAGCCTATGCTACACTTTCCAATTTCAGATTGCTTTTAAATACATGGATGATGAAATACTAAAGAAATTGTTCATGTCCTTTTGTGAGACTAAAGCTGGAATATGCAGTGGTTGTATGGTACCCATATCTTAACGTACTCCTGGGACTCGGTCTGCGTCTGTAATTTTTCTCACGGATGTACACTGGGAATGCAGTTTGCGTCCCAAATTAAAATATTTGTTAGTTTTATTATTTATATGAACATTCTGGGAGTGATTTTAAAATGAGTGCCTTTAGATTGCGCACAATTTGATACCATAATGAACGACATAGCAGGACGATTGAGGTCAGAACACTGGAAAGATTATGAATACTTTTGTGGTGATGAGCATCAGAAATTAAAATATGTGTTAAAATTCCATTTATTGTTTGATTTTTATGGGGCTAGTTTTAAAATATGTGCCTTTAGATTGCAAATAATTTGATACCAAAATGAATGACGTAGATTGAAAATTGATGTCAAACCACTGGAAAGATTATAAATACAGTACTTGTAGTGATGAGCGTCCAAAATTTAAATATTTGTTAAAATTCCATTTATTGTTCGACTATTATGGGACTAGTTTTAAAATGCACGCCTATAAATTGCAAACAATTTGATACCAAAATGAATGGTGTAGCTTGGAAATTGAGGTCAGATCACTGGAAAGAGTATACTGTACATGTCCCAGGAATCACGGGGCTGGGTACGGACCGCCAAGCCCACTTTGGGGCAGGTTCAGGTATACCCGTCGGGAGTGCGAAAACCCTGCAAAAGTAAATCATCCCCAGAGGCAACAGGAACCGGTCACCGCGTAGGTAGCAGGTCGCACAACACCTTGACAGGTGTTGTGCGACCTGAGACACTTCTCTGGCCTCAGTTTCTTAGGTGGTGTTTGCCTTGTGTGGCATTCACTGCCGTGTGTTGTGTTGTGCGGTGGTCAGGTGTTCCTCATCAGTACCAGGGCTGCATGCGCTTAAGGGGCTTCCTTCCCTAAGCGCCCTGTGAGTACTGCCCCTGCGTGACAGGGTTATCTTCCCTGGGGCGTTTGGGAACCATTCCCGTAGAGGTTCTTGCTGCTCGGCATTTGCTTCGCCCATGGGGCCAGGTGGGGCTTGGGGCCCTTGTTTGGCCCTGGGTAGGGATTGGTATTGTGCTGGTTAGAGCGTCAAGGTGTTGTGCGACCTGCCACCTAAGTGACGACCGGTTCCAGTTGCCTCTGAAGACGGTGTACTTTTGCGGGGTTTTTCTTTTGTTTTTATTTTCATTTGCCTGGTGGGGGTCTGCCCAGTGTAGTTATAGTTTCACTGGTAGTGTTTGGTGGCCCTCTTCTAGGCCCCCGTGATTGTACACGTCGCAGGGGTTTTCAGTGTTGTCCTCTCCCCTCTTGTTATTTTTGGGTTTCTTAACCGGTTAGCAACACCTTGCCTGGGCTTCCCGTAGTTGTTACCCTACGGGCCCTGGAAACCCTTGTCGGGGCTTGGTGGACCATTGAATGTGTCTTCCGAGTTCCAACCTGTCTTGTACGGGTTTGTTGGTTGCTGTGCCCCTGTCTCCGGGTGACAGTCGCCACTTTTACCTCTGTCATGCTGTCTGTTGGGTCACTGACACCTTGACCCGGAGTCTTGCAAGAGATATTCTCTGCTTGTTCTCCAGTACTCTCCTGATGTTATTACTGTTCAGAATACAGGCGACATCCGTGTTGCAAGCTAGGTTAGATTGCTGCAACACGCTAGGTTGGTTTCCCACTCGGATGCCCCGGGACTGCCCCGTTTTAGTTAGGCGCTGTTCGCCCCTTTCCCTCCCTGTTCCTGGCTCCTGACCGTCTGCAGGTTTTGGGGTTGGGGTGGGGTTTAGTTGGGCTGAGACTTGGGCGGTTTCGGGGGCTGCCCCGTTCGGGTTGGGGACGGAGGTTTTCGAGCCTGTTCCTCCTGCCAAGGCTTCTGGGTCTTACCAGTGGCCCTTTCTTGCTGCCTTTCCCATGGACTCTTCCTTTTCTTTAAGGGCGGAGGGCTTGGAAGACGTCTTTGCCCCGGGGCCTCTGTTGCTGGTTCCCGGGGCTGTGGGGGATGCATGCTAGCAGTTCTGGGGCGGTTTGACCATGCCGGGGTTTTCTGCTTCTGAGCGGAGTTTTTCGCCCATCCAGTCTGCTTGCTTCCCACATTTGCTGGTGTGTTTTCGTATCTTTTGTGTCAGTCACAGCCCCCTGTTCTGGTGGCTATTTTTTTCTGCCGGTTTCCTAGCGTGGCCACCAGGGCGGCATTGCAGTTTGTTTACATACGCCTGGGTGTGTGAGCAAACTTCTTGGGTGAGTTTTTTCACCTTTTTCAGGGGTTTTATTCTCCTGTTGTCGTTTCTTTGCTTTTCTGGTGTTTTCTGCCCGTTTTCTGTTCCTCTGGGAACGTTTGAGTGTCGATTTTACACCGGGTTTTCCGTTTTGTCTGTTTGGGTCTGGGCCCTTGGGTTTGGGCTTAGTGTCCCTGTTTGTTATGATTGCTCCCACACCTTGTACCTCGGTTTTTAGTCTGTTTTGACCATTTCCCTGGGGGTTCTGTCTGGGGCTGTGCTTTGCCTTTCTGTGGTGTATCTCCGCCGGCAAATGTGGTGGTTTGGGCTTCCCCTGGTTCGATTCCGGGTTACTTTGGGTTCTTTGGTTTCGTTCCAGAGGTTTGTTCCTCTTGGGCCCCCTTTGTGGGTTCAGGGGGGCTTTGTTTCCTCGTGTGTGACCTGGTTGTTCGTTCTGGGGTTCCGGGTTCTTCCTGGTTTGCAGACTGAACTTTTTGGATCTTGGCACATGTTGTGATCGTGCTGGGACTTTGGGGTTTTGTTGTCGAGGTGGGCCTTTTGATGCAGTTTTGTGCCTTCTTCGTCTGGCCGGCGTGGTGCTCTCTGCCCACTGGTCGGCAACTTGTAATTTTCTTTTCACATGTATGTGTGTGTGTACACATGTGCATGTGTACACTGTGTGTGTGTGTGTACACATGTGCATGTGTACACTGTGTGTGTGTGCACTTGCGTATGTGCATATGCATATGTGTGTAATACACCTTTGTATGTGTATTTATGTGTGTGTGTATGTATGTATATGTGTGTGTACATAATATATATGTATATGTGTATATATTGGTGTATACTGGCAGCAGGTTTTCTTTCAAACATGTTTCATTGAATATGACCGCATATTCTGTATTTATTATTTTCTGGTTTAGGGCTTCTATCCCTCTAACTATTTTCTTAGCATCAGGGCTTAGTTGAAATAGGAGTTCTCCAAAACTCATTTTCGTACTTTTAAGGTGAAGAAAAGAAGTGATTTACTATAGAGTGTATTACACTTATTTATACAATTTGCACAACGTTTCGAACCTCCATGGTTCATTCTCAAGTGAACAGATCCTACAATGCTGGTTGATTTTATACCCGCACTGGGTCAGGTGATAATACAATAATGGTGAAAACATGGGGGGGATACATAAGGGATAAATGTGAGGTGAAACATAGAGGTAACTGCAGAAGGCTTATTGGCCCATACGAGGCAGCTCCTATCTAAACACAAAGATTAATCCAGTGTAATTGGCCTGTTATGTTGGACATTGTCTTCTGTGTTGGCATCGTTATGTTCTGATCTTGTCCTTACTCTCATGGTGGGTAGAGTAAATAGTTCCGTGATTTGGGTGTTCATGGTAGGTTGTTCTATTCTAATGTGAATTGCCTCAAGAATTTGTAATCTTCTTGCATCTTGGGTTTTGTCTATTATGCAGGTATTCTTGTTCAACATTTCTCTTGTTAGAGTGATGTCATGGGCTTGTCTCATGTGATTCCTAGGGGCACCGGATTGAAGATGGCATGTCAAACGCCTCGTCAGCTTGGTCGACGTCATACCTATGTACTTAAATTGAAGGTTACATCCTTCGTGGGGGCAAGTGTACATGTATACAACGCTTGACTGCTGTAGAGGGTTCTCCGTCGGCTTCGGGCTGTTTTTGATAAGGAGTTCGGAAGTCTTCTTGGTTTTGTAGAATATTATCAGGTTTATGTTTTGGTTAGGAGTAGTGCTTTTTACTCCTTTACAGATTATTTCTTTCATTATTCTTTCCTCTTTTATATGTTTGCTGTGCATGGTTGATTTGTAATATAATTTTATTGGAGGTGTTGTGGTTTCTGTTCTAGGTTCTGGATTATACCAACGGTCCAAGTGTCTTCTTATAGCAGCGTTTATTTCCGTGTTGCTATATCCGTTGTTCACCAATACCTGAGTTACTCTTTCAAACTCTCTACTCACATTGCTCCATTCAGAGCAGTGGGTAAGCGCTCGACGAATATAAGCATTGAGAACACTGGCTTTGTATCTTTGGGGGCACTCACTTCTACCGTTCAGGCATAATCCTATGTTGGTGGGCTTGGTATATACGTTGGTGCTTAAAGAGGTTCCTGTTTTTGTTATTAGTACATCCAGGAATGGCAGACTGTTATTTTCACTATTTTCATGTGTAAATCGGAGTACTGACTCTCTCTCTAGATGTCTTTTTAGGTCAATTAGTTCATCTGAGTCTTTTACTATTACGAATATGTCATCTACATAACGGCAATATACAGTTGGTTTTTGTCTGCTACTGAAGACCCTGTCTTCGATGGTTCCCATATAAAAATTAGCAAATAAAACTCCTAAGGGTTTTCTATTTACAAATAGACGGAGTAGCAATGGGCTCCCCCTTAGGAGTTTTATTTGCTAAAAAGAGAGTTTTTTAGGTCGTCCAGCCTGCGGTCTATCCTTGTGCCCGTGCTGTTCGAACGTTTGCAGCTTTCGCTGCTGTGTTGGTGACATCTAGGGGCTCATTTTGGGCGCTAGGATTTAAGGGTCGCACAGGTTCCTGGCCGCCCTTTCTTTATTCGTGTGTCTGCTCCTGTGCGTTCTTGTTGCCTTGGGTTACAGGTTGCAGCCTGTTGTCTCGGCTTCGCGTTGCGGAGTTTGTGGCGGCCGCCTTCCGGGTCAGCCCTTTCTTCTTCTTCTCCTTGAGTATGAAGCTCCAGGGAGCCGTAGGGGCTCCCCACAGAAAACCATTGAATGTAATGAAACGCCTTTTTCTGGGTGAGCCCCAGAGGTTCCCTGACAACCCTCCCTCCCAACGGTTGGCAGTTTTTTCGCGTTGGTTGAAGCTTAGCTTCCGAACTGATGCTAGGCAGCCGGCACAGCAAGGTCCGGGGCTCTCCCCTTCCCCTCTCGGGGCAGGGAGGGCTGTGTGGACGATCGGCGTGGCAGTAAAGTGTGATGTTTGCTTGTTTCCTTGGGATTGTAGGGAGTTTCTACCTCTCTGTTCATTTTTTTGTTTTAGTTTTTACCATGTGGGGTTTGTTTTGTTATGCCTACCTTTCTGGGTGCCTAACCCCGGTCAATGGCAGATAAGGAAAACGCCAACCACAAGGGGGTTTTCCAGGGCCATTGCTCCCTGAAACCTCTCTGAATGGGCCAGGTTCTGGCATTGTTCCCTGGTAAGTCTGAACTCCTTAGCTAATGTCCCAGTCTAATATAACATACATTAGCCCGATAAGCTCCAGGGAGCCTCCGGGGCTCACCCGGAAAATGGCGTTTCATTACATTCAACGCTGTTTTTTTTGCAGTAATATTATTCAATAGTGTGTACTGTCTCCACTCGATCATCCGGACTATATGGGAAGGACCCCCAGCCGGATTATCACATTTTTCGGATAATGGTACTTTTTCACCTACGAGTCCAAAAGTGACCATTTCCAACTATTTTTATACTACAAACAACATAATTTGAATTGCCTTGCCACATACAATTATTAAATATTCAACTAGAAACCTCAACTTACCTTGTTGGTGTTCGTCTTCTTGATTGATGCCACACATCTTGAAGTTAAAAATTCTTAACAATTTACGTAACCTATACTAACACAACACTAAAATTAACACTTAAAATTACTGTACAGTTCATTAAGCTAAGTTAGTTTTGACTGCCAGCTGCTGAAGCCTCACTGGTTGAGGGCATTTGGGTTGCCTGTGAGGCCTCACTTGTTGAAGGTGCTTGCTTGCACCTCACTTGTTGAAGCGCTTGCATGCCCTCACTTGTTGAAGGCGCTTGGCTTGCCGGTGACGCTTCACTTGTTAAAGGCGCTTGCTTGCGCCTCACTTGTTGAAAGCGCTTAGCTTGCCTGTGGCGCCTCACTTGTTGAAAGCGCTTGGCTTGCCTATAATGCCTCACTTGTTGAAGGAGCTTGGCTTGCCTGTGGCGCCTCACTTGTTGAAGGCGCTTGGCTGCCTGTGACGCCTCACTGTTTGAACAACACGTAACTTGTCTTTAATTGCTAGGACAATCTTCTTCCTCTTAACACTTCCAGAACGATTGATGCTGCTACCAGACATATTCTTGGCCAAAAATGTTCAAAATTACTATGAAAATTAAGAAAGTTATTTAAAAAAATATTTCACTAATGGCGCAACACTGTGAGGCCGCACTGGTTGAGGCGTATAACTGTGACTTGTCTTTAATTGTTAGGACAACTTTCTTCCTCTTAACACCTCCAGAACGATTGATGCTGCTACCAGACATAGTCTTGGCCAAAAATGTTCAAAGTTACTATGAAAATAAAAAAGTTATTTAAAAAAATATTTCACTAATGGCGCAGCACTGTGTATAACACGAGGGACGGACGCACATGGGTTGACCAGTGTTGGACAGGTCCACTTGGGGCAGCCATAGCGTTACGTAGGCCGCCAGGAGGAAAAAAATTCACAATATTTTTTAAGGAAACTTCAGCCTGTGCACAATGCTTTTAGGAAACTTATTTATTTGTTATTACATAATTACTAGTAGTTATTTTATTTGTTTTTGGCTATGATTAATTGTTCTAAAATTAATGGTAATTCCTGTACCCAGGTAGTCCCTCCTGACGCACCCCTCCCACCCTCCCAACACCACCCACCCACCCCACCCCCACCTACACCATGCGCCTCGAGTCTCGGGCAGACGGGATTAATACCGTATGGCCTGCCTCATGTTTTCATATACGGACAAAGGCACGATTATCTGGGGGACTGACCGGATAGTGTAATTTCTGCAGAAAACCTGCTTTAATCCGGTCCCTGTGGCTATTTTGGCCGGATATTGTGATAACTTTATCCGTTCACGATTTTGGCCATATAAGGGCGTTTTTCGGATGTTCGAATCCCGGATAATCGCGGGGTTACAGTATTGTGATATATTTACATAATAAAATGTGTGAACCACTGCTGTACTCAAAATTATGGTGCACATATTAGTGATTCAATTTTTATGTTCATAAAACAATAAACAAATAGTTTTGCTGTTATTACACTATATGCACTATAAGTATATACATGTTTTGATCACCATAATGAACCACTAAGTTGGTACTGTGAGTCAAAAAGCAACAAAGAGTGGCCGTCACACACCAGCCAGTCAGCCACTGGCCGCCCTCCCTTCCTCACCTCCTCACTTACCAACATTCTCCTCCCATCATACTGTTTTTGCTTTTGTTCACTATACACAGACTTTTTATGCTTCTATGGTAGTTTGGGCAATAAGAGACATAGCTACACACAGTCAGCTGGTGGCTGCTGCCCTCACTGCTTCAAGGCCAGACGCACTAATATTTCTCCTCCAACAATACTGTTTGTGGTGTTATTACACTATATAAACACATTATAAATAGGTATTTACATGTTTTATTCACCATAACTGTACAAATAAGCTGGTATGGTGCCCAAAGACCATAGTGGCCACCAGTACATAACATGACCTGTCATGCAGACGACGCCACCTTCCTCTCCAAAATGGCTGCTCCCAACATACTCCTTTTCCAGTTATTAGACTATATACACATGTTATATATACATATCCACATTTATCTTCACCACAGTGAACCACTAAGCTGGTATAGTGAGTCCAGACAGTAAAAGGTGGTCACACAGAGTTACCAGACAATGCTATCTCCCTCCCCACCAAGATTACTCCTCCCACTACAGCACTAATTATCACCACAATCCTGCTATTATCAGAATCCTGGTAATTTTTATCACAGTCAGGGGTCTTCTGTAATACTATTATCGCTAAATAATAGCATGTACATATATATTTTGACATTTTTAGGCGATGCTGTGGTTACAAGCTGAACAGCAGTGCTGTGAGCTCATGCTGCATGTGCCAGCCTTGGTGGCTCACTCAGTACTGAGGCTCTCACACCCGGGAATGTTGTCCACGATTTTTCTTTCTAGGTGGCATCTGTTAACTATCGGTTGTGACTGGACTATAGCTGCCCCTATCCTTCGCAGGGCATTTAAAATTGTGCAGTAGACCCTCAATCGTCTTTTTTCCGGAAACATTTCCGGGAAAGTGCTCTTTCATAGAGTTTCTTAAAATTGGATATAATTTTCTGGTCCATAGGCTGAATTAGAGAAGTGATGTTAGGAGGAAGGAACTTTATTGTAACAAAATTAAATTTGTCCAACAGTGCATCTTACAAGCCTGGAGGATGAGCAGGAGCATTGTCGAGGAGAAGCAGGGCCTTGAGTGGCAAACTTTCCTCCTGCAGATATTTTTGTATGGAAGGGCAAACCACATCATTCACCCACTCTATAAAAAATAGCCTAGTCACCCATGCCTTACTATTAGCCCTCCACATCACACACATTTGGCTCTTCTGCACATTATATTTTTTTAAAACTCTTGGATTTTCAGAATGATACACAAGCAAGGGTTTAATTTTCAAATTTCAACTCCCATTACCACACAGCACAAGAGTAAACCTATCTTTCATAGGCTTGTGTCCAGGCAATGACTTCTCCTGGAAAATGTATGTCCTCTTAGGCAATCTTTTCCAGAATAGTTTTGTCTCATCACAATTAACCCTTAAACTGCGCAACACGCCTGGAGGCTCACGTCTGGTTTGCGCAACGTGCCTCCGGGTATTTGTATTTTTCATGTTACATTCAAAACTCCCGCGGCTACATGGGGTTCACATCAGCTTCCTCAGGGCTCTTGTAAACAGACGCCATCTTTAAAAAAAATCGTGGTCCACATTCCCAGGTGTGGGAGCCTCAGTAGTGTGTGAGCAACCAAGGCTGGCGCTCGCAGCATGAGCGCGCAGCACTGCTGTTCAGCGTGTGACCACAGCATCGCCTAATAATGTCAAAATATATATATATAACTTGTATTATTTAGCCATGATAGTGTTATAGAAGAGCCCGAGTGTGATAATGACTGGGGTACAATGTTCAAATATCAGTGATTCAATGCTGTTCACGATGTTCACAGCGCTAGCCACAGCACCACAGTATTATTTCGTCCATCTAGGAATCTTCAAATGATTTCTTAGGTTCCTTTTCAAAATAAACGTGTGGTCAATTATTCATTTACAGGAATTAGTGACCAGGATTGTGATAATAGCAGGATTGTGGTTATAATTAGCGTTGTGCGTAGTATTGTGGAAGGAGGAATTTTGGTGAGGGAGGGAGGGCGAGAATTGAGGTAGCCTCAT
This sequence comes from Procambarus clarkii, assembly GCF_020424385.1. NCBI lineage: Eukaryota > Metazoa > Arthropoda > Malacostraca > Decapoda > Cambaridae > Procambarus > Procambarus clarkii. The sequence continues at coordinate 22,482,557 of NC_059615.1, forward strand.
TGTGTGTGTGTGGCTGCCACTCTTGTTTTGCTCACCACACTAGCTTAGTGGTTTGCTATGGGCAACACATATGTACATGGGTATATATAGTGTGTGTGTGTATATAGTGTAAGAACAGCAACAGGAGAATGTTGAGAGGAGCTATTTTGGTGAGGGAGGTGACGTAATCGTAGCGTCGTCTGCTGTCAGCTGTGTGATTTTTCATGTAGTGTATGGTGGCCACTGTACTGTTTGGACACAATACCGGCTTACTTGCATAGTTCTGGTAAATAAAACATGTAGATAGTTATATAGAACATGTGTAATAAGAACTATAACAGTATGGTGGGAGGAGCAATGTTGGCGAGTAAGATGTTGGAGTGAGGGAGACTGGCTGGGTGTGGCTGATGTCACTTGAGGTGTTCTAAGTGTGTTGATGGTGAATTTATATAGTGTGTGACAGTGTATAGTCTGTAAATAGATTGTATATATACATAAATTAGCATGATACATAGTAAATATGTGCTGCATATGTGTACACAAGTATCATGTACGTAACACAGTGTCTTCGGACAGTACGGATGTTTTACTGTCATAATATAGTGTACGTGTTCACTATACATAGGATTAGCACGTAAAAACAAATAAAATGTATTTGGAACTGTGCAAGAAAAATGAATGAAAATATATTCGCGGCAACTCGCACGCCCCGCCCCGAGCGCCCTACTGGCCCCGGAAGCATACGTCACGGGCGAACAGGGAATGATGTCACGCCCCAACTTACGGACCCCATAGCAGCCAAAGTAAGTACAATTTCGATTTTTTTTTACATACCCATACTGAGGGAAGGGTTTCTGACACTTTAAAAAGAAAAAAGAATTTTTTCCAGAGAATTTATTTCCTGCGCACTGCGGGGGTGTCATATTTGGAGGCAACGCAGTTAAGGGGTTAAACACTTGTTGATGTAGGTATCTCTCTCACTTTCTACAAAATCTTCAATAAATGTTTGTCACTGGTTTGTCTGAGCTGGTAGCGTCCACATACCTCACAACACTATGAATACCACTTTTTTTCTAAATTTTTCAAACCATCCCCTGCTTGCTTTAACCCTTAAATTGCGCATCGCATCATATGATGCTTTGACCGACTTGCAGTAAATTGCGCATCACATCATATGATGCTTTGGAGTACTACGCAAGATTTAAACGGCCCGCGGATACACGGGGTTCACCACACCTTTATCAGGGCTCTTGTAAACAGATGCCATTTAAAAAAAAAATCGTGGGCCAAATTCCCAGGTGTTAGGGGCCTCAGTATTGAGTGAGCTACCAAGCCTGACGCACGCAGCATGAGCTCACAGCATCGCCTAAAAATGCCATAATATACTTGTTCATGCTATTATGTAGCGATGATATTATTACAGAAGACCCCTGACTGTGATAAAACTGACCTTGGTTCTGATAATAGCAGGATTGTGGTGATATTTAGCGCTGTGCTCCATGGAGGGAGGAGTAATGCTGTGGGAGGGAGGGTAGTGGCGTTGTCTTCTGACTGTGTGTGGCCACCTTTTATTGACTGCACTCACCATACCAGCTTAGTGGTTCGCTATGGTGAACACAAATGTAGATACTTATATATAACGTGTGTATAGAGGGTATAAACAGCAAGAGTAGGAGGTTGGGAGCCGCCATTTTGGTGAGGGCGATAGCATCGTCTGCACGACTTATCATGTTGTTTACTGGTGACCACGATGGTCTTTTGGCACCATACCAGTTTACTTGTACAAGTATGGTGAATAAAACAGGTAGATACTTGTATATAATGTGTGTATATAGCGTAATAACACCACAAACAGTATTGTTGGAGGAGAAATATTAGTGCGCCTGGCCTTGAGGGCGGCAGTCACCAGCTGACTGTGTGAGTAGCTACGTCTTTGTGCCTTTACTCACCATACAAGCTTAGATGTACAGTTATGGTGAACAAAAAATGTAAATACTTATATATAACATCTGTATATAAAAGCAAAAACAGTATGGTGGGAGGAGAATGGTGGCAAGTCTGGTGAGGTGAGGGAGGGAGGGAGGGAGTGGCAGCCAGTGGCGGGTTGCCACTGCCACTCAGCATACCAACTTAGTGGTTCGTTATGGTAAACATGAATGTAGATACTTATATATAGTGTGTCTGTATATAGTGAATAAAAACAAAAACAGTACATATGTTGTAAATATACATAAATGAACATGAAACATTGGTGTGAATAACTGGATGATGGGAGGGGCAATGTTGGCGAAGTGAGGGAGGGCTGGCTGGGTTTGGCTGCTTACACTCGCGGTGTTCTAAGTGTGTTGATGGTGAATGTATATAGTGTGTGACAGTGTATAGTCTGTAAATAGATTGTATATATACATAAATTAGCATGATACATGGTAAATATGTGCAAGATATGTGTACACAAGTGTCATGCACGTAACAGTGTCCTTGGACAGTACGATGTTTTACTGCCATAATATAGTGTACGTGTTCATTATACATAGGATTAGCGAATAAAAACAAATAAAATGTATATGGAACTGTGCGCAAAAAATTAACAAAAATATATTCGCGGCAACTCGCGCGCCCCGCCGGTCCCGGGAGCTTACGTCAAGGGCGCACGGGGAATGATGACATCACACGCCACCTTACGGACCCCATAGCAGCCAAAGTAAATACAATTTTGAAATTCCGTTGCTATACCCATATACAGGGAGGGGTTTTTGACACTTTCAGAACTAAAAAGAATTTTTTCGCAAGAATTTATTTCTTGCGCACTGGGGGGGTGTCATATTTATAGGCCGCGCAGTTAAAGGGTTAAAGTTAAAGACTCAAATATCAACATTGGGGGGTTATTTCTAGAAGTTCATATATATCTAGGAACCAGCGTGGTTCGTCACTAGTTCATTAATCCTTAACATGCTAGGGGTATAATATCCTTTGTTCCCCACAGGCGCATGTCATTTTGAAAAAAAAAATTTTTTTTTTTGCTAATCTGTTAAGTTGTGTTCACTGATCACGGGAAAAATAAAATAAAAATTCTATTGTACTTAGAATTTAGATATTTACACACACACGCACACGCTATACACACTTTGAAGCACACTTAGAAGTTTTCTAGACTCTGGTAGTCATTGAAGCAGTCAACAGCACATAATGGGATACCATACGTTTCACACCATGTTTGTACAAGCTTTCATTTCTGATCTCTACGTGTCGTTGTTTTACACATCAAGCAATCATGTTGGGCTATTGCACGCTTCCCAACTAGTGGCAAATACTTGAGTCTGTGTGCTAGGAAGGCTTCAGTGTGAGCAAGCCGTGGAGTACCAGCATGCTGCAACAGTGGGTTTATGATGAGCCGCTGAATCCCTGGGACATCTTTTGCAAACTTTCCTAATAACTGTATTGCGGCATCAAATACAAAGGCACGGAAAGTGGGCTTACGTCCAGTTCTCACAAGGTACATGTTGAAACAGTTCAGCATGCTCATGTCCACAAGATGGAAGAACACTTTTTTCGTCCACCTACATGTTTTCCGCACACACTCTGCAGTTGCACTCATCATGTCTGATTTATCAATCAACCACATGTTGATATTATAGTCTAAAACACAGTCTGGCTTATACAGTGGTGCCTTTGTTTTATGGTTCACTGTTCACCATTGTTCCATCATGAATTGTTGTCAACAAGTTCACCTCTCTTTTGTCTTTCCACCGAACTGACAGAATGTTATCACTTTTCCTTCTCTGACACTCACCAACACCCAAGGGTGTTGGTGAGTGTCAGAGAAGTTGGTGAGTGTTGAAGTTGGTGAGTTGGTGAGTGTTGTCGCCAACACTCACCAACTCACCAAGGGCCGCCCGCACCACAGGTGCAGGCGGCCCTTGCGGCAAACCTCCTGCGTGACCCAGATTATGCCTCGGCAATGGATCCCTCAGCTTTCAGGTTTGGGACTTCGTTCCCTTTCTGGCTCTGTTATGAGGTTCCGGAGTCGTCCTGGCTGGTGGACTGTCCTGTCTTTACCTTGGAGGCCTGGCACTTCTTCTGCCGTTCCCGCATGCTTGAGTGGCAGGAGGCTTCAACGATGCTGCAGGTTTTCCTGGGGGGTTTACCTAAAGCACCTCAATGAGTGTTTGTTTGCTCCTGCCATTCCTCGAGATGTTGGTGTTGTTCAGCTCCATGTGCAGGTTCCCTCCCTTTCGGCGGCGCTGGTGGCTGAGGACTTAGGCGCCCGGGGTCTTTTGGCTTCGGTCTTGTGTTTCTTTTCCCTCCGCAAGCTGTCTTCAGACTGGCTCACGGAGGATGTAAGGGCGCTTAGGGCTGTTCCTGGTTCTGGCGCCTTGGCATTGGCGGCTCGCTTTTTGGCTGCCTTGCTGAAGCTTTTCGCGCCGATCTTGCGGGATGTAGTGGCGCTGTTTTATGCTTCCCGGTTCGCGTGTCAGCAGGAGGTGCTTGCTTCTTCTGTGGAATCCGCTTGGGCCCTTGCTCTTAGGATGTTTTCATCATTTTGTCCTCTCCTGTTTGAGGCTTCAGCCAGTGCACAGTATATCCAGGTTGCTTCGACTTCTTGCCGTCCTATGTCGGACTTGCTGGTTCTCCAGGAGTCCCGTGGTGGGCCTTCCTGGAAGGGTCGTGCCAAGGCTTGGGGTTCCTCTCGTCGTGGTAGGCCACTGGTGTCGGGTTCAGGTTTTGTTCCTCCTTTGGACCTGCCTTCGTCTGGTCAGCACAGTGTTCACTCTGTGAGAGGTTTTGGGTCTCATAAGGGGCACCGGCCCTTTTGCGGTTTACCCTATTGACGAGGAGATGAGGGGGGAGGCTTGCACTGTTCACTCATGCCTGGTTCCACAATTCATAGGCATTTTGGGTCATTTTGTGCGGTTTCCGGTGGCATTGGGTAGCCCCCACCATCATGGGGGTTTGGGGCTGGCGGGGCAGGCCTCTTCCCCTTTGCTCTGTTAGGTCATCTTGGAGTGGGTTCTCTTGGGTGTGATCGAAATGACGACGTCCATCAGATGGGTTTCCTGTCTGTTTCCGGTCCCGAAACGGGACTGTGCGGACCTGCGGTTCATTCTGGACTTGTCCCGTCTGAACCCCTGGGTTCATTGCCCCTCCTTTTGGATGACTACACTGTCCCAGGTTCAGCACCTGTTGGAGCCGGGCACTTGGTTGGTGTCCCCTGGACCTCCGAGATGCTTATTAGCATGTCCCGATTCATCCAGGGTTCAGGGACTGGCTCGGTTTTGCTGTGGGGCATCAAGGCTTTCGTTGTCTCCCGTTCGGGTTGAACCTGGCACCTCACATGTTCACGCGCCTTACACGGGTCGTGGTGGCCCGTCTGTGTCTTTTAGGTGTTCGGGTGTTGGCCTACCTCAACGACTGGCTGGTTTGGGCTCCTATCCGGTCCTTTTGTCTGCTAGCCAGGGATTTGGTTCTTTCTCAGCTCGCCGGGTTCGGGTTCTTGGTGAACTGGAGGAAGTTCTATCTGGTTCCCTCCGAGGTTTGGACACAGCAGGGCCTTGTGTGGGACTCTCGGACCGCTTCCTTATCTCTTACTCCGGAGTCTCTCCTGCAGCTGCGGTCCCGCATGCACCTGTTTCTGGAGGCTACCGGGTCACCCAGCGGTTGCTCGAGGGTCCGTGTGAGAGCCTGAACTTTGCAATGCTGATATACCCGCCAGGTCGGGTTTGGCTTCGTCGGCTGTTCTGGTTCCTTCAGAGACATCCCTTCCGTCTCTCTTGCGATTGCTGGGTTCGAAGGCCTTGCATCGGTTGCTGCGTCACCGGCTTCCTTTTCGGGTTTTTCGGGGTTCGGTGCCTTGGCGCCTACCCAAGCCCTCGTTCGATGTGTTCACGGATGCGTTGTCTCTCAGTTGGGGTTTTGTGACCAGTGCTCACCCAGCCGGCCAGAGATGGAGGGGTCCGTCTTTTCATCGAGCCCACAGCATGCTACGGGAATTCGCGGCAGTGTGGTTTGCTCTTCGAGGGCTTCAGGTCACCCACAGGTTGACGATCTGGCTCCATTTGGACTGGTCCTTGGTGGTTCATTGTCTGAATTGGGGGGGGGGGGGGGTTCGATGTGGTCCTTGGTTCTTTAGCGCTGGTTGCTTCGGGTGATTCGTCTGCTTAATTCTCTGGGTTTGGCTTTCCTGGCAGTTCATGTGTGGGGAGTGTCCAACGTCTTGGCCGACGGTCTGTCTTGTTTTGTTCCCCTCTCCACGGTTGATGCTGACTCCTTCCGTTGGTTTTGCCAGACGTTTGGACACCCCGAGGCGTCCATACGTGTTTTGGATGAGGCTGGATGTGTTTTGACATCCAGCCTCAGAACTGGGGTGTGGATCACCGGCACACTGGGTCAGGGGCTCACCCTTTCCCCAGCTGCACAGAAGGCGCCACAGCAATAGGTGACGTCACACTACAGTAGTTTGCTCTTTTTTTTTATTTTTTTTTTTTTTTTTTTTGGGGTGGGGGGAGTTCTATCCCCTTCTTCGGCTTTTGGTAGCAATATTTTCACCAGAATAGGGGTTTGTTTTGGGATGCTTACTTTTCTGGGTGCCTGACCCGGTCGATGGCAGACATATAATGCTTCCAACCACACAGGGGCTTCTATAGGCCAGTGTTCCCCATGCCTCTCTGAGGGGGGCTAGGTTCTGGTCGTGGTCCCCGGTAGGCCTAGAACTCCATACACATGACTGATGCCAAAGTCTGACATTAGCATATCAGCCTGAATAGCTCCGGGGAGCCTCTGGGTCTCGCCCAGAAAATGGCGTTTCATTACATTCAACGCTGGGTTTTTCCTACTTCGTCTCTAGACACACCTATGTGCTCTTTGTTGTTCTCTGGAATTCTTTATTTTATTTTATTTATTTATTAGTATTTAATATTAATATTAATAATATTTTTAATAATGTAATACTAACAATTAATAATAATAATAATAATAATAATAATAATAATAATAATATATTAATAATTAATATAATATTAATAATTAATAATAATAATAATAATAATAATTAATAATAATAATAATAATAATTAATAATAATATATTAATAATTAATATTAATATATATTTATTCTTTATTTTACTGCGAGAGGCATGCACAGTAAAGACTATGCGTGCCTCGTCCTGCCCCTCGTCCAGCAGAACAGAACCATGTGCTCGGTGGACCCGTACATGTGTAAACAAACTCCGAGAACCGAGGCAAACAATGAGTACCGAATCTAATTTTTTGAAGAAATTGAGTACGAGAACCGAAAAATACGAGAATAGGAGCATACGAGAACTGAGGTTCCACTGTATATTTTTTCATATCTTAGGCGATGCTGTGGTCACAAGCTGAACAGCAGTGCTGTGAGCTCATGCTGTGTGTGCCAGCCTTGGTGGCTCACTCAATACTGAGGCTCTCACACCCGGGAATGTTGCCCACAATTTTTTTTTTTTAAATGCATCTGTTTACAAGAGCCCTGAGGAAGCTGATGTGAACCCTGTGTAGCCGCGAGCCGTTTAAATCTTGCGCTGTACTCCAAAACGTCATATGAAGTAGTGCGCACTTTTTATCACTTACTCAACACATCATATGAAGTGTTGCGCAATTTAAGGGTTAATAATTCTATGTGAAAAAAATTTAATTTTTAAATTTTTTGTGCACAGGCAGGTATGACCATTTTTCCATAGCTACACATTGAGGGTTAATGGCTATGGCCACCCAGTATATTATAATGATTGTGGTCAGCCAGTATTTTATATTGGCTGTTGCCATCCAGTACACTGTCTAAACACACTTGTCCAAATAATATTGGAAGTACCCCCCTGCTGGATAAGCCAGACATTTGAATAAGCATAATTCTTACAAGGGAAGTCCAAAAAATAACCATATTCACAATTTTTTGTACAACAACCACCATAATTCTTATTTCAACACACACTATAAATCAAACATATAATTTAAAAGAGAAACTTCAGCTTATCTTGTAGATTGTCCTCTTGTGTGATAGTGTAGGTCTTGAAATCTGTAGTTCTTGAAAATTTATGTAACCTATGGTAATCTCAAATTATCTGATTTTTCTATTCAGACATGGCAAAATTTTGCCAGAAAATTCCCTGAATTTGACTTAGACTCTGTGCCAGTCTGCATTATTTGGCCAACTCTCCAGGTATCTGAATTTCTGTTTGGATATGGTAAAGTGTGGCAGGAAACTATCTGAATCTTATTTTGGCCAGATAACCCAAATACTGGGGTACCTTCGTTAATGATCCTAATCTGTTCTGAGAGACGCGTCGCACACCAAACATTTGTACACCAAAACGAAATTTCCCATAAGAAATAATGTAAATTGAATTGATCCATTCCACACCCCCAAAAATATTAACTTAAAAAATACATTTTATACCAAATAAGTCATTTTGGACTACAATTATGTATGTATTTCTTACCTTTAATGAAGACTCTTGTTGGCATATGGAAGACGGTGAGGAGAGGTGTTAGTGTTTGGAAGGGAGTCCCCTTCCATTATAACAGCAGTAATGACATATCTGGGGACTCTTTTTTCTATATTTTGCAGGCATACCACTAGGATCTGATTGTGGCTCACTGCTTGCTTGTCTTACTAAGAATTTATCTATACACTCGTTTTTCCCCTATGTTTTAACACTTGTCTGTAGTGAGACATCACATTGTCTCACTATGAATGATCTCATCTTTTTCCTCTATCATCATTGTCACACCTATTTTCTTAGGTTTAACTTTACCACTGACTTTCTTGGGACTCATGGCATGATATATAATAAGATCTTTTATGTTAAAAAAAAAATTAAATTCTTCACATAGAATTCAAGCGAAGTTGCTGTCGTCACTACTCGGGATACACTGGTAAACAAACTGAGAGCACTGCGCCCCCAGCACCACGTGCTCGTTCGACCTATTCGCGTATCAACTGATGTCGTCTTCCAAGTAAACCGTCGTACACCAATTCAAATTTTACCATTAATATGACTTCGTACACCAAAAAATTCGTACTCTAGAGCAGTCATACACCAAGGTACCACTGTACTGTATTTGGTTTAGCGAACTTCGGATAACCGAGCTCATACAGTATACTGTAATTGTTGTAGGCAAATAATATATGATAATGTTTATGACCAATTAGTATATTATTATTATTATGGTAGTGGCTACCCAGTATATTAACTGTATCAATGACTCTTCAAAGATATGAAGGTTTTCATCTAGTGTTACCTGATTTACTTTACCTGATTTGTTAGTATACTTGACAAGCAGATAATGAACAAAATTGGAAATATGCAAAGGATAGAAGATTGGATGTTGAGATATGCCTTTGAAGAAGCCCAGGTGATAATTTCACCAGACACAGCACATATTTGAGAAGAAACAATGGAAGTCAAATGAAACACTTAATTATTGATTTTCCAGTCTTATTATTCTGTATACAGTATTGTATTTAGGAAATCTTTATTGCTGTAAATGGATATTAGTAGTAAACAAAAATGTTTATGACTAATGTCCATTTACATGTCCATTTACAGTGTAACAAGTGAGTATGGTTTACCTTTTATTTTCCTAATACTCATGTGCTGTGGTAAATCATACTATTATGAGTAACATGTGATTTGGTTCAATCAGTAACAGTGAAAATAGTGATGGAGTAACACATAACTTTGTGGCATTTCAGAGATGCAGCAGAGGATGACGAGGAGGAGGAGCCCCCGGTGCAAGGCCCACTGCCCTACGAACCCGATGATGCTCCCTGGAAGAGGGGCGAGTCTGGCATTAGGAAGTTGTGAGTATTAGATAATGCGTTGCTTTTCTGAGAAGGCCCTACCAGTAATTCTCTGAGGTTATGCACAAGTAGCTACTGAGGGAACCACCAAAAAAATGGTGGTGTTACATTCACTGCTTTATTTTTTACTTTAAAAATGTAGAAATTCAATTTGTGAGAATTGTTTTACTATTATTAGTTATTAAACCAATGTAGTTTTGGTGTTTTGGTGTATAATACTATATATTGTAATGACTGATATGAAAATTTAGAGTTTTGGATATACTGTACAGTAATTGTTATTTAACCACTGCACTGCGCTACCCAACAAAACACGGACTATGGCGGTGCCCAACCCAACTTTAAAGCGATGTTAGGATATCGTAAGATTCAAATCCCGAGCACGGTAGGTTGGGTACGAGATGGACGATTGAGACTTCCAGTGAGATGCAGCCATCTTAAAAAAAATTCCTACCATGCCCCTGGGCTATGGGTTAGCTCAGTACTAAGTGAGCAACCATGGGTGGTGCATGCACCTCTGGCTTCCAATCTTCTGTTGGACACGGTGTTAAAGATCACTCTCTGATGGTGAAATTCAGACCTTATTGTTTGAAGAACATAAAGGTAGTGATATTGATTAAGCAAAATACACTAAAGCCCTGACACAAGTGTCAGATAAAAGTGATACAGCATGGATGAGGACAATACAAAGAGCGTAACCGGTATAGGGTGAGCGCCAGGAATGTTGCGGCCTCCTGGGCCATTGACTTCACCATTATTATCACCACCTGTGTCATCTCCAATTTTGTAATAAAGTGATACTATAGATGAATCGTTTTCTGGGTTCAGTGATGCTGCTTCTGACACAAGTAGCATAGATGAACAGTGTGTTAGCGGCAACCATGCTGGTGGTGCCAGTACAAGGAGCACGGATGAATTCACGAGGGAGGACTGTGATAATTTTTTACCACACAAACCACAATTTGATGATACTGGTGTTGGTGTTGCATCCACTTTTCCATATACAGGTAAAGATATGAGTGAAAGTGAATATTTTATAGCTTATTTTGAGAGCCATTCATGCAACATCTTGTTGAAAAAACCAACAAGTATTCATTGCAACTGCAGCTTATTACTGGGGGCTTATTATCTGCTTCACGTATGACACGATGGAAGGACACAACTGTGGCTGAATTGTATGTGTCCTTAGCTCTGTGTCTGCTTATGAAACATTCCATAAAACACGTAATACAGGATTATTTGAACAAATTGTGCACTGTTCCAAGCCTAGTATTCAACAAGTACATGTCATGAAACAGTTTCCTGATATTTCTACAGTGTCTAGACTTTGAAAACATTGCAAATGTTGATAAAAATTATTGACTTTGTAAAGTACAAAAAGCGTTCAGCGATATCAGACAAAAATTTTGTGATTACTGTACTTTGTACCAGGACAGAATTTTGTCATTGATCTTTTCCTAGATCTTTTCATGACTACCTTACACTTCACAAGCTTGGCTAAATACCACCTACAGGAACTAAAGCCAAAAGTATACGTGAGTGCAATGATTGCAAGCACACAGAACGAAGAAACAGGAAGCGGAAATCTGTGTGTGTATACCTGGTGCATCGAGTGCAAAGTTGCGCTGTGTACCATGTACTGCTTCTTTGATTATTACTCACTTCCGAAGTATTGTGTGTAATACAGTGTATGACTGTGTAAATAGTGTATGAGAATGTACATAGTGTAAATAAATTAAATATTGAACAAAATAATATGGCGATAAAAAATTTTTGTGGACACATTGTTGACACGTTTCACAGTTCCTTGGAACATTATGAATGTTCTACTGTGTACATATTGTAAGAGACATAAATGGGCATCAGATACGATAAAAAAAAGTAAGAAGAAAGGATTGAAAATGCATTAAAAAATTAATAAAAAGATATTTGTGGCAACTTGCGAGTCTTGAATTGCCCATGCGATCGCCTCTGGGAGCTTCCTGCACGGGCAAACACTCATTGGTGACGTCACATCACATCTCCATGTTGCCACAGCCAAAGTTATTTTTTTACATTTTTACTAGTACATGTTCAGGAAAGGGATTTTAACAATTTACAAAGAAATTTTCTGTGGGGAGCCTTATGACTCCCTGGAGCTTATTGGGCTAATGTACTTTATATTAGACCGGGACATTAGCTGTGGAGTTCAGACCTACCAGGGACCAGAACCGGAACCTGGCCCCTTCAGAGAGGTTTCAGGGAGCAGTGGCCCTGGAAAACCCCCCTGTGGGTTGGGGATTTTCCATATTTGCCATTGACCGGGGTTAGGCACCCAGAATGTCAGGCATAACAAAACAAGCCCCACATGGTAAGAAACTAAAACAAAAAAATGAACAGAGAGGTAGAAACCCCCTACAATCCCACGGAAACAAGCAAACATCACACTTTACTGCCATGCCGTTTGTCCGCGCAGCCCTCCCATCCCCGAGAGGGGGAGGGGGGCCCCCCGGACCTCACCGTGCTGGCTGTCTAGCACTCCAGTTTGTAAGCTAGTATCAACCGGGACAGATGCTTCTCTGGCCTCAAATTTCTGGGCAGTGCCTTGTGTGGCGTTCTCTGCTGTCTTGTTGTGGTGTGTGGTGGCCAGGAGTACCTCATCAGTGCCGGAGCACTGAATTTTGGCTTGAATCTGGCACCTCACGTTTTCATGCGTATTACCCGGGTTGTGGTGACCCGTCTGCGTCTGCTAGGGATTTGGGTTTTGGCCTACCTCGACGACTGGTGGTGTGGGCTCCCAGTCCATCGGCTTGTCTGCTTGCCAGGGATATGGTTCTTTCCCAGCTCGTCAGGTTTGGGTTCCTGGTGAACTGGAGGAAGTCCCATCTGGTTACGTCCCAGATTCAAACCTGGCTGGGTCTTGTTTGGGATTCTCGGACCGCTTCCTTGTCTCTCCCTCCAGAGGTGTTGCTGCAGCTGCGGCCCCACCCTCAGCTGTTTCTGAGGGGGTCCCGGGTTACTCGGTGGTTGCTGGAGCAGTTGTGCAGTTGGTTGGTCTGACTTTCGCTGTGGTGGTCTACCTGCCAGGTAGTGTTTGGCTTCGGCGTCTGTTTTGGTTCCTTCGGGAATGCCCCTTCCGCCTCTTTCGCAGTCGTTGGGTTTGTCCTCCAAGGGCCTTGTGTTGGTTGCTGCATCACCAACTTCCTCTTCGGGGTTTTCTGGGTTCGGTGCCTTGGTGTCTTACCGAGCCTTCGCTTGATATGTTCATGGACGTGTCATCTCTCGGTTGGGGCTTTGTGACCAGTGCTCATTAAGCCGGCCAGGGATAGTGGGGTCCGTCCTTCTGTTGGGCTCACAGCATGGTTCACGAGTTCGTGGCAATCTGGTTTGCACTTCGGAGGGTTCAGGTCGCTCTGGGTTCAACTATCTGGCTCCATTCAGACTGTTCTCCGGTGGTTCATTGCCTGAACCGTAGGGGTTCTCTTCGGTCCTTGCCTCTTTGGGGTTGGTCCCGTAGAGTGGTTCGTCTGCTGGATTCTCTGGATTTGGCTCTCCATGCGGTTCATATCTGGGGAGTGTCCAACATCCTGTCGGATGGCCTGTCTCGCTTTATTCCCCTGTCCACAGAATGGATGATCGACGACGACTCATTTTGTTGGATCTGCCAGACATACGAACTCCCAGACGTGGACCTCTTTGCGTTGGCATTGTCTCGGCATCTCCCAGTCTATGTGACACCCTTCCCCGACTGCGAGGCGTTCACAGTGGCTGCCTTTCAGCAGGACTGGTCGAGGTGGGGTTACCTGTACCTTTTTCCCCTGGTCCAGCTGTTGTTTTGGGTTCTGGCTTGGTTGGAGACCTTCCACGGGAGAGTAGTCCTTGTGGCCTCTTGGTGGCCGGCCCAGCCTTGGTTTCCGGCGCTGTTTGCTTGGTGTCCAAACCTGGGGCGTTTCCCGTGGCTCTGCCTCTTTCAGCAGGTCTGACCGGTCTGGTACAGGGCTGGTTCGACCTTCTCTGCTCTTTGCATCTGGTCTTTTTGACGCGGGTGTATCACCATTTCTATGGAGATCAGGTGGCTTCGTTGATGGTGTCCCACCTGAGAGCTTTGTCTTGGCAACAGTATGAAGTTTCCTGGCATTCTTTTCACCATTTACTTGCTCTTCGTAAGTTGTCTTCTCATTTCGGATCGAGTTGTCTTTCCCTTTCTTGACTTTTTCAGGACCATCATTGATGCCTGATACTGTCGCTTCGTATTGTGTGGCGCTGGCAGAGCTGCTTCAGCTTGCGTTCGGGGTGGATGTCACATCCGCTCTGTTCTGTAAGCTTTCTTGTGCTATGTTTCAACTCCAGCCTGCTCATGTGCCGCCTGAGCCGTTCTGGTCCTTGGACAGGGTGCTCTCTTATCTTTCCTATGTTTGTGGTGGCCCCTTCAGTCCAAGATTGTTTTTCCAAGACCCTGTTTTTGTTGGCATTGGCCTCTGGGGGTCGGGTAGGGGAACTTCATGCTCTCCTCTGACAAAGGGGTTTCTGCTCTTTTGGTCCTGGGGGTAGGTTTGTACGTTTGCAGCCTTCTCCATCTTTTCTGGTGAAGAATGAGACAGCTGCTTTCCAGAGGGGTCCTTCCCTTGTTACCTGCCGGTAACAAGGGAGAACAGAATACCCAAGAGCCCAACAGGCGGCCGAAAAACCGAAAGGTAAAACGGACCAGCAGAGGCCAAGGCTTCTGGGTCTTACCAGCAGCCCTTTCTTGCTGCCTTTTCCCTGGACTCTTCTTTAAGAGCAGAGGGCATGGAGGACAGCTCTGCCTTGGGGCCTCTGTTCTGGATTCCTGGGGCTGTGGGGGATGCCTACTAGCAGTTCTGGGGCTGATTGCCCCTGCTTGGGTTTTCTGCTGCTGGGCGGAGTTTTTCGTCCATCTAGTCTGCTTGCTTCCCACATTTGCTGGCGTGTTTTCATATCTATTGCGTTGGTCACGGTCCCCTGTTTCTGGTGGCCACTTTCTTCTGCCGGTTTCCCGGCGTGGCCACCAGGGCGGCGCTGCGGATTGTTTACATGCACCTGGGTGTGCAAGCTAGCGTCTTGGGGGTTTTTCGTTTTTCACCTCTTTCAGGGATTTTATTCTCCGGTTGTCGTTTCTTTGCTTTTCTGGTGTTTTCTGCCTGTCTTCTGTTCCTCTGCGAATGCTTGGTTGTTGGTTTTTATACCGGTTTTTCCGTTTTCTGTCTGTTTTGGGTCTGGGCCCTAGGGTTTGGGCTCAGTGTCCCTGTGTGTTTATGCTTGCTCCCACACCTTGTCCCTTGGTTTTCGGTCTGTTTTGGCCGTTTCCCTGGGGGTTCTGTCTAGAGGCTGTGCTTTGCCTTTCTGCGGTGTATTTCCACCAGCAAATGTGGTAGTTTGGGCTCCCCTAGGTTTGATTCCAGGTTCCTTTGGGTTCTTTGGTTTCGTTCCGGAGGTTTCTTTCTCTTGGGCCCCCTTTGTGGGTTCAGGGGGATTTGTTTCCTTGTGTGTGACCCAGTTCTGCCTTCTGGGGCTCCAGGGTCTTCCTGGCTTGCAGGCTGATCTTTTTGGGTCTTGGCACGTGTCGTGGTCGTGCCGGGGCCTTGGGTTCTGTTGTTGAGGTGGGCCTTTTGATGCAGTTTTGTGCTTTCTTTGTTCCTTCTTCGCCTGGCCGGCGTGGTGCTCTCTGCCCACTGGTCGGAGGCTTGTATTTTTCTTTTCTTTATTTAATTTTCTTTTCTTTTTATGTGTATATGTGTGTACATATATATACATGTACATGTGTACACTTATGTGTGCATGTGTGTGTGTAATTACCTAAGTGTAATTACCTAAGTGTAGTTACAGGATGAGAGCTATGCTCGTGGTGTCCCGTCTTCCCAGCACTCTTTGTCATATAATGCTTTGAAACTGCTGACGGTCTTGGCCTCCCACCTTCTCACCTAACTTGTTCCAACCATCTACCACTCTGTTTGCGAAAGTGAATTTTCTTATATTTCTTCGATATCTTTGTTTAGCTAGTTTAAATCTATGACCTCTTGTTCTTGAAGTTCCAGGTCTCAAGAAATCTTCCCTATCAATTTTATAAATTCCTGTTACTATTTTGTATGTAGTGATCATATCACCTCTTTTTCTTCTGTCTTCCAGTTTGGGCATATTTATTGCCTCAAACTCTCTCCTCGTAGTTCTTGCTCTTTAGTTCTGGAAGCCACTTGGTAGCATGTCTTTGCACCTTTTCCAGTTTGCTGATGTGCTTCTTAAGATATGGGCACCACACAACTGTTGCATATTCTAGCTTTGGCCTAACAAAAGTCGTGAACAATTTCTTTAGTATTTCGCCATCCATGTATTTAAAAGCACCTGTGATGTTGTACTCGTGTGTTTTTTTTTTTTCTGCCTGGTGGAGGGTTTGCACTTAGTGTATTGACCCTTCTCTTATTGTGTTCTTGGTGGTCCTCCGCTAGGTCCCTGTGTGTGTGTGTACACATCACGGGGTGTTCAGTTTTAGCAGTTTTCTTGGTAGTTTTGGATGCTGGTTAGCAGTACCTTTCCTGGGCTTCCCTTAGCAGAACTTCTAAGGACCCTGGAAAACCCCACTGGGGCTCCGTGGTCCCATGGATGCGTCCCCCTGGGTCCCATGTCGCTTCATGCAAGTTTGTAGGTGATCTGTCTCCTTGTCTCAGGGTGATGATTACCTGTTCTGCCTCCATCTTGCTGCTTGTTGGGTCAGTGACATCTTCGACCCAGAGTCTTCCGAGTGGTGTTCCATGCATGTGTTCCGCTTCACCCAGTCCACTGATTGTGATATAAGGATGAAGGCAGCTTCGGTGTTGCTTGCGTGTTATAGAGTGCTGCAGCATGCTAGGTTGGTTACCCACCCAGATACCCCGAGGCTGCCAGGAACCCAGACTTAGGGGTATTAGTCGGCTCAACTTTGGTTCCGTCTGCGCCCCCTTGTCCTTTCTCTTCTGGTGTTTGTCCTGTCATCCCCTGCTTCCGGCTCTGAAGCATCTGAGGGTTTCAGAGTTGAGGCAGGGTTTAGCTGGTGGTGAGACTTGCGCAGTTTCAGGGGATGCCCATCCGGTGTGGCAACTGAGGCATTCGAACCTGTTCCTCCAGCTGGTGCTTTTGGGTCTGACTGGTGGGCCCCCCCTTCGTTCCAGGTTTTCTGGCAGTTTCTGCCTTTTCTTTTGAAGCGAGGGGGTTTGGAGGATGGCTCAGCCCCAGGTCCTGATGCAGAGGTTCCTGGGGTTGGGGAGGGGCTGACTTGGGGGACATTGGGCCCCATTTGACCCCGCTTGGATTTTGCTACCCTCTGAGTGGGGCTTGTTTCTGCAGGAAGTGTAGTTTTCTTATCCCATATCCTTGTACAAATTTGATATGGCATCAACCCCTCGCCGGGTTCGGTTCCGGGTTCCCTTGTGTACTTCAGTTCCTCCCTTCCAGAGGTTTTCGACCTCCCGCATCCCGCCTCATTAGGTGTTGGAGGCCATTGTGATTTACGTCCTGCATGATCTGGATTATGCCTCTTTCAAATTCGGATTTCCTTTTCCTTACTGGGTGCGTTACGAGGTTCCGGAGGTGTCTTAGTTGGCAGACTATCCTATCTTTTCGTTGGGGGCATGGAATATGTTCTGTCAGTCCCGCACGCTTGAGTGGTGAGAGACCCTTATGGTTGTTCAGGTTTACTTGGGGGTCGAGTTTGAGTGCCTCGGTGAGTGTTTGTTCACCCCTGCCCTTCCTCTGGATGTTGGCCTGGTACAACTTCACGTGCAGGTTCCCTCACTTTTGGCTGCCCTGGTTGCTGAGGACTTGTGTGCCCATGGCCATTTGGCTTCAATCTTGTGTTTCTTTTCCCTTCTCAAGCTGTCTTTGGACTGGCTTGAGAAGGATGTGGAGGTGCTTGGGGCTGATCCTGGGTCTGGTGCGCTGGGCTCGGCGGTGCGGGTGTCAGCTGCTCTGTTGAAGCTGTTTGTGCCAATCCTGCGGGAGGGAGGTGGTGTGTCTGTTCTTTGCTTCTCGTCTTGCATGCTGGCAGGCGGTGGTCGCTCAATCCTTGGAATACACTTGGGCCCTAACTCTTAGGTTCTTTATACCGTTTTGTCCTTTCCTGTTTGCAGAGTCTGTGGTGATGTGATGTAGTTTGCAGTATCTACAGGTGGCCTCTTCTAGTTGTTGTCCCATGTCGGACTTCTTGGTTCTCCGAAGGGCCCGTGGGGGGGTCTTCCCGGAGAGGTTATGCCAGAGCTCGAGGTTCCTCTCGTTGTGGTAGGCTCCTGGTGCCAGTTTCGGAGCCGGTGCAGCCTTTGGAACCGCCGACAACTGGTTGGCGTGGTGATTGCTCTGCTCGTAAGTCGGCTTCTTATAAGGGGCGTTGGCCCTTTCATGGCTTGTCCCATTGACAAGGCAATGGGGTAGGGGGGGAGGCCTGTGCTATTTGCTCACGCCTGGTCCCACCATTTGTGGGTTTTCGGGTTGCTTTTTGCAGCCTGCAGTGGCGTTTGGTAGCCCCTTCTCCTTCGGGGGGTTTGGGGGGTTCAGGGCATGCAGGCCTCTTGGAGTGGGTTTGCTTGGGAATGGTCGAAATGTCCTCATCCCCCAGGTTGGTTTCCTGCCTGTTTCTGGTTCCAAAATGGGACTGCGCAGACCTGTGGTTCATTTGGGACTTGTCTTGTCTGAACCCCTGGGTCTATTTCCCTTCCTTTCGGATGACTACTTTGTCTTGGGTTTGGTTTCTTTTGGAGCCGGGTGCTTTGGGGGTGTCCCTGGACCTCCGGAACGCATATTTGCACGTCCCGATTCATCCGGGGTTCAGGGACTTGGTCGGTCTTGTTGTGGGGGTATCAGGCTTCCTGCTTTCATTGCCTTCCATTCGGCTTGAATTTGGCACCTCGCATGTTTACACACCTTACCCAGGCCATGGTGGCCCATCTGCATCTCTTAGGGGTTCGGGTCCTAACCTTTTTCGATGACTGGCTGGTATGGGCTCCCAGCCAGTCAGCATGTCTGCTTGCAAGGCAATTGGTTCTTTTCGAACTCACCGGGTTCGGGTTTCTGGTGAACTGGAGGAAATCCGATCTGGTTCCCTCTCAGGTTCAGTCTTGTGTGGGACTCTCAGACCGCTTCCTTGTCTCTCCCTCTGGAGGCCCTGCTGTGACTGCGGTCCTGCCTTCAATTGTTTTTGGAGGGCTCCCAGGTCACGAGGAGGTTGCTCTAGCGTTTGTTTGAGAATCTGAACTTTTACAGTGTTGGTCTGCTTGCCGGGCCGGGTTTGGCTTTGTCAGCTGTTCTGGTTCCTTCGGGGACGTTCCTTTCGCCTCTCTCGTGATTGCTGGTTTCAACCTCCAGGTGCCTTGCATCAGCTGCTGCATCGCCAGCTTCCTCTTCAGGTTTTTTTGGGTTCAATGTCTTGGTGCCTACCCGAGCCCTCGCTCGATATGTTCAGGGATGCGTTGTCTCTTGGCTGGGGCTTTGTGATCAGTGCTCACCAGGCTGGCCAGGGGAGGCAGGGTCTGTCCTTGCATCAGGCCCACAGCACGGTGCGGGAGTTTGCAGCTGTGTGGATGTCCCTCCAGAGAGTTTGGGTCACCCACGGATCGACGATCCGGCTCCATTCGGATTGCTCCTCAGAGGTTCATTGCCTGAACTGCAGGGGGTTCAATGGAGTCCTTGACTCTTGGGGCTGGTCGCTTTGGGTGACTCATCTGCTGAGTTCTCTGGGTTTGGCTCTCCTGGCTGTTCACGTTCAGGGTATCCACAATCCTGGTGGATCGTTCAGTTCATTCCCCTGTCCCACGGAATGGATGGTTGATGCTGACTCGTTCAGTTGGCTCTGCCAGATGTACAGGCTCCCAGAGGTGGACCTCTTCACGCCGGCATGGTCAAGGCGTCTTCCGGTATATGTGGCGCTCTTCCCCGACTGCGAGGCAGTCTGGGTCGATGCCTTCAGGCAGGACTGGTTGAGGTGTGGTTACCTGTACCTCTTTTCCCTGGTTCTGCTGTTGCTCCAAGTGCTAGCTTTTTGGGGACTTATCAAGGGAGAGTAGTCATGTTGGCTCCTTGGTGGTCAGCCCAGCCTTGGTTTCAGGCGCTGCTTGCTTGGTGTCAGTAGCCAGGGGTCTTCCCACATCTTTGCCTCTTTCAGCAGATTGGGCCAGTACGTTATGTAGCTGGTTTGATCTTCTCCTTCAGTCTTCTCCTCCAGTCCTTGCGTCTAGTCTTTCTGACGCGGGTCTATCACCATTTGTATTATGAACAGGTGGCTTTGTTGATGGTGTCCCACCTGCGTGCTTCATTTTCCAGGGCCTAATACAATACATTTATATCAATTCGAATAGCTCTGGGAAGCCTCTGGGTCTCACCCAGAAAATGGCATTTCATTACATTCAACGCTGGTTTTTTCAGATGAGGTGGGAGTAAAGTGTGGCGAGTCTCTCCCTGTGCATCAGCGTATTGTACTCTTGCTGTCACCGAGTGGTTGGATGGGTTTAGTTGCCAGATGAAAAACTAGCATAGCAATAGCAAAATAGCAATAGAAAATTAGCATAGCATTACTTGGTCTCTTTGATCCAAATTATTGCTGCAAGAAAGATTATAAATGTTTGCAAATGAACCTTCAGGAGGTCATTCCAGGCTGAATTAAGAATCCTCCCATGCCCCTCACATATGGCCCAATGGTGAGGAAGATTTGAAAAGACTTCCATTGCTTTGAGGGCAAGAAGATCTCATTTACTTGGTAGTTTTTGTGCTATACCCATGGAGAAATATTGCCTATGGGAGTGACTGAGAGGCTTGCTTACTAAGGCACATTCCCTCTACACTCAAATTCTTATTTTTCCAAGCATAAAAGAGCATAGGATCATATTGCTGTGCAAGTTCACATTGTATTTTTAAGTTCATCCAACATGCTAATTATTTATTTATTTTTCCTTAGCCATTATTGCTTAGATCATGGAAAATTTAGAGCAGTTACCTCTCGCTTTACAGAAGAATGATGAAGAATGTACGTAAATTGTTTGTTTTCAGCCTTCCGTGCACAAACTTTGTAATGAGAAGACTGAACCAGTCATCGCAGTTTCCTGGTAACTTTTGTGTGTTCAAATTATCATCTTTAGATACATGGTGGTTTTCAATATTTAAATTGTATTCCTAAGTAGTTTTAGTCAGCCCTTACTATAAGTGAGTTCATTATGCATGAAATTAATTGTATATGAGGCATATATTTAACAATTTGACTGCAATAAATGGTAGCAGTCACTTCACAAAAATATGTAACCTAGTATGTGATAAGCAACCAAAGTCCAGGTGCCTAGAAAAATGTATCCAAATCATGTAATATTTGACCAAGTTCTATGACCTTCAAAACAGGCCTTTGGATCCAATAAATCCTGCCATTGGATGGCGATAATCAATATCGCTCACTGCAGTACCATCCAAAATTAACAATTAGACTTTCTTCAAACACAAACATGCACCTCAAATTTTCTGGGAGGAGCCCGCCCCCCCCCCCCCCCCTCTGGCCCTTTCCCTGAAGCTATCATATGAAAATATGATACTATCTACTAGGAGTTCTACAGGTCTGCAGGGTATCGGCACCAGCACCACCTCTCTTTCCCTGCGATACGTGCAGTTTGCATGAAGGCTTTTCCTCTCGATGACTGCAAGTGTGGTAATGTTGAAAGATGTGTCGCTCACAGTGGCACATCAATGTTCATAATTTGGCTGAGGTTGGAAGTTACTGAGGTTATCTATTTGTGTGAGGTTGATGTGTTGATGGTGATAATTACCTAAGTGTAATTACCTAAGTGTAGTTACAGGATGAGAGCTACGCTCATGGTGTCCCGTCTACCCAGAACTCTTTGTCATATAACGATTCGAAACTATTGACGGTTTTGGCCTCCACCACCTTCTCACCTAACTTGTTCCAGCCATCTACCACTCTGTTTGCGAAAGTGAATTTTCTTATATTTCTTCGGCATCTTTGTTTTGTTAGTTTAAATCTGTGACCTCTTGTTCTTGAAGTTCCAGGTCACAGGAAATCTTCCCTATTGATTTTATCAATTCCTGTTACTATTTTGTATGTAGTGATCATATCACCTCTTTTTCTTCTGTCTTCTAGTTTTGGAATATTTAATGCCTCTAACCTCTCTTCGTAGCTCTTGCCCTTTCATTCCGGGAGCCACTTAGTAGCATGTCTTTGCACCTTTTCCAGTTTGTTGATGTGCTTAAGATATGGGCACCACACAACCGCTGTATATTCTAGCTTTGGCCTAATAAAAGTTGTGAACAATTTCTTTAGTATTTTGCCATCCATTTAGTTAAAAGCAATTCTGAAGTTAGAAAGCGTGGCATAGGCTCCTCACATAGGTTAGATTACGTTAAGTAATGTGGGATTAGTGTAATTACCTAAGTGTAATTATCCAAGAGTAGTTACAGGATGAGAGCTATGCTCATGGTGTCCCATCTTCTGAGCACTCTTTTATCATATAATGCTTTGAAATTACTGATTGTATAATTAGTGTGTGTTGAAATTAGTGTATATAAGGTTTGGCTAGGTTGGGGTAGGCTAGTTTAAGATGGGTTAGATTAGGTTGTGGTATGTATCCTTACGTCCGAGATGTGATTGCATCAGTGTTCCGTGACGTGCCAGTAGTACAACATGCTGAATTTCTGGGAGTAGTTAGTGGATATGTTCTGGGAGAGTATGGTTTATATGGTTTGTAAGTCCAAGTGCCAGGTTGCTGGGAGGTTTGTACAACTAGGGATTTCTTACTCTTAGTGTTGGTAGTTGTGGTTTGTGGCAAGTCAGCCCAGGCAGTGACTTGGTTAAGGCATGCTAAGTAGTTATTTACGAGTTTGTCCAGTATCAGTTCAAATGTTTTATTTACAGCAATGGTAGTTGCATTAGGTCTGATGTCATTGACTGTAGATGTGGATGGGGTGTTTGTTCGGGTGGTCTCAGGGATGGGTTGGATTACTTGTGTAAAAAATTTAGTTAGGAGTTGGTCCAGTGTCTTTTCTAGAGCATTTGCAATGCAAGTGACAAGTGTTTCAACAAGATTTTAACTCAGTTGTATGTTTCATGGAAGAGGATTGTACTCTAGGGGTACAGGATGGTCAGTGACAGACATATCAGGTACATGCAAAGGTTGTGGTTGAGTGAGTGGTAGTGGTGGATGATGGACTGAGTTCGGTTGCTTCAGTGCACTACTGTATTGCATGTTGTTGATGGGGAGAGCCTTAGTTCGTGCTGCTATGTATGAAGGACATTGTTTGAATGTAATATCATGATCACCACCACAGTTTGAACAGTTGAGTATATCAGACGCACACTCTTGTGTATAATGGGAACCAGAGCATTTCCCACATTTGATGTCTTTGGTACAGCTGGCCCCCTCACAGAAGTGCAGGAAGCGGTGACATTTATTTGTTTATTGTTTATGCCACCAGAAAGTTAGCAAGTTAAATCAAATCACTGCTGGCTTCAATAGAGACTTCTAAGCCTGCTGAAAGAAGTCCCCAAACTATGTAAACAAATTATTGAACTTTCTCAGAACTACTGCAAGCTCGTTCACCTCACTTTCCCCAGTCATTTGGAGGGAAGGGGGGGAGGGAGTTCATGGTCAGCTGGCATCTCCACACTCAGTTCTGTGCTGATGTAGTGGGTGGGGACTTGGCGGCTGACAATGATGACGGCTGGAGGTAGACGTGCAAACGTCTCTCCTTCCAACATTCCGGATACCTTTGAGGGTTTTCAAAACCCACTGTACATGGCATGCATCCCAATCACAACGCTCTCCTGGTCTTAGGGAGAAATCCTAAGGGGGGGATTTTCTGTACAGTTCACAGTAAGGCAAACAGATTTGGAGGCGAAATGCCGCCGGCATCCTGAGGTACTCTGTGATCCCCCCCTGCCCTACGCAGCCTCAGTATCAACATCCTTCATTCACTCGAGGTAGGATGAGTTCTCCTGGTAAACAAACGTTCATTGTTGCCTTTGATGACAATACGTCCGTTGATAGGAGTGTTTTTGGAAATAGGGCTAAAGTCTCCTCTATCATGCCATTCCCAAATTTTTTAAGATCAAAGTGCATGACATCAGACCGAGTAAAAGAAGGAACTTACTTGCAGTGGACCACGATCACGGCGAGGACCTAGCACTTTCAGATGTTATTCATGTCTATGGTTACAAGGTCAGATGTTGTAACCCACTGGGTGACCGGTTGGCGAGATATGTGGTTCGACATGTTGTTGACATTAGTGCAGACGACATTAACCCTTGTGTGGCACTGGGCTATTTAGCATTTGTCACTCACAGGTGCATACCAAAAAAAATATATATTTTTTCTTCTAAACCTGTTAATTTGTGTTCTCTGATCACGGGAAAAATAATAAAAAAATCGTAAGTGACATATATTGCCCCTATAGGGTGGGGAAGTCTGGCAAAAAACAGGCGCTGACTCAGCGTGCGTCCCAGACGGTCTGTTGCTCTCCAGCTGTCAGACAGGAGTTGCCACAAAGAGATAATTACTTAATTATTTCAATGGCTCTGATTGATTTTAAGTAGTTTTTTTGCTGTAATATTATTCAATAGTGTGTAGTGTGATATATTTATATTATAAAATGAGTGAATCATCGCTGTACTCAAAAATATGGTGTGCCTATTGTTGATTCAATTATTATGTTCATTAAGCAGTGAACAAATACTTTGTCAGTTATTACACTATATACACAGGTTATATATAAGTATCTGCATGTTTTGTTCACCATAACGAACCACTAAGTTGGTATTATGAGTCAAAAAGCAACGAGGAGTGACCACCACACACCAGCCAGCCACTCACTGCCACTCACTCCCTCAACACCTCACTCACCCACATTCTTCTCCTACCATACTGGTTTGCTTTTATTCACAATATACAGACGTTATATATAAGTATCTACATTCGTGTTCACCATAATGAACTACTAAGTTGGCATGCTCACTGGCAGTGGCAGACAGTAGCAGCCCGCCACTGGCTGCCACTTCCTCCCTCCCTCACCTCACCTGACTCACCCACATTCTCCTCCCACCATACTGTTTTTGCTTTTATTCACTATATACAGACGTTATATATAAGTATCTGCATGTTTTGTTCACCACAACTGTACAACTAAGTTGATATAGTTAGTTCAGGCACTAAGAGACGTCGCTACACACAGTCAGCTGCCTGCCTCACACATTCAAGGACAGATGCACTAAAATTTCACCCCCAACAATACTGTTTGTGGTGTTATTACCCTATATACAGACGTTATATATAAGTATCTACATGTTTTGTTCACCATAACTGTTCAACTAAGCTGATATAATGCCCAAAGAGAATAGTGGCCACCCCTACCAACATGACAAATCATGCAGATGTTGCCACACTCATCACCAAAATGGCTTCTCCCCCACACTCCTTTTGCTGTTATTACACTGTATATACAAGTTATATATAAGTATCTACATTCGTGTTCACCATAACGAGCCACTAAGTTGGTATGCTGAGTGGCAGTGGCAACCAGTGGCAGTGGCAGTGGCAGCCAGTGGCAGCCCGCCACTGGCTGTCACTCCCTCCCTCCCTCACTTCACCTGACTCGCCACCATTCTCCTCCCACCATACTGTTTTTGCTTTTATATACAGATGTTATATATAAGTATCTGCATGTTTTGTTTACCATAGTGAACAACTAAGCTGGTATAGTGAGTCCAGACAGTAAAAGGTGGTCACAAAGAGTCAGCAGACAATGCTACCTCCCTCCCCACCAAGATTACTCCTCCCACTACAGCGCTAATTATCACAACAATCCTGCTATTATCAGAATCCTGGTCATTTTTATCAGTCAGGGGTCTTCTGTAATAATAATATTGCTAAATAATAGCATGAACATGTATATTATGGCAATTTTAGGTGATGCTGTGGTCACAAGCTGAACAGCAGTGCTGTGAGCTCATTCTACATTCGCCAGCCTTGGTGGCTCACTCAGTACTGAGGACCTCACACCCAGGAATGTGGCCCATGATTTAAAAAAAAAATGGTGTCTGTTAACAAGAGCCTTGATGAAGGTGAGGTAACGCCTGCTTATGCGTTGCCTGAGCCATCCTGGTCCTTGATCAGGGTGCCTTCTTATCTTCTCCTCAGTTTGTGGTAGCCCCTTCGGTTCAGGTTTCTGCTCTTTGGTACTGGTGGTAGGTTTGTACGTTTGTAGCTTTTCTCCGTCCTTAAGGCAACGGTCGAGACGGCAGTTTTCCGGAGGGGTTCTTGGGTTATTGATGCTTGATTGGTTCGGCCGGGAGTGATTCCTGTGTTATCCAGTTGCGCTTTTTTACCTGCGTACCATGTCTGGGGATGCGCTTTGGGTTGATCAGGTTCCCCTCGTTCCCTGTTTTAGGGCTTGGGTCTCCCAGGTTGTTCGCAGAGTTTTTAAGTCTTACAGCCTGCGGTCTGTCCTTGCGGTTGTGCTGTTCGAATGTTTGCAGATTTTGCTGCTGTGTTGGTGGCGTCTAGGGCTCATTTCGGGCGCAGGGACTTGAGGGTCGCACAGGTTCTTGGCCACCCATTCTTTATGCGCGTCTGCTCCTGTGCGTTCTTGTTAACTTGGGTCGCAGGTTGCAGCCTATTGTCTCGGCTTCGCGTTGCGGAGTTTGTGGCGGCCGCCTCCCGGGTCGGACCTTTCTTTTCCTTCTCTTCGGGTATGAAGCTCCAGGGAGCCATAGGGGCTCCCCACAGAAAACCAGCGTTGAATGTAATGAAACTCCATTTTCTGGGTGAGCCCCGTAGGCTCCCTGGCAACCCTCCCTCCCACCGGTCGGCGGTTTTCGTGTTGGTTGAAGCTTAGCTTCCGATTGATGCTAGGCAGCCGGCGCGGTTGGTCCGGGGTTCCCCCCCTCCCCCCTCTCGGGGCGGGGAGGGCTGCGCGGATGTTCGGCGCGGCAGTAAAGTGTGATGTTTGCTTGTTTCCTTGGGATTGTAGGGAGTTTCTATCTCTCTGTTCGTTTTTTTGTTTTAGTTTTTTACCATGTGGGGTTTGTTTTGTTATGCCTACCTTTCCGGGTGCCTAACCCCGGTCGATGGCAGATAAGGAAAACCCCAACCACAAGGGAGTTTTCCAGGGCCATTGCTCCCTGAAACCTCTCTGAAGGGGCCAGGTTCTGGTGCTGGTCCCTGGTAGGTTTGAACTCCTTAGCTAATGTCCCGGTCTAATATAACATACATTACCCCGATAAGCTCCACAGAGCCTCCGTGGCTCACCCAGAAAATGTTCGTTTTCCTGGGGGAGTTCTGTCCACTCGTTTGTCGATTTTTGTTGTTAACCAGAATAGGGTTTGTTTTGTGGCGCTGACCTTTCTGGGTGCCTGTCCCGGTCAATGGCAGATATAGAATGCTCCAAATCACATGTGCATTTCTATGGGCCATTGCTTCCCGTGCCTCTCTGAGGGGGCCAGGTTCTGGCTCGTGGTCCCCGGTAGGCCTAGAACTCCACCCACATCGACTGATGCAAAATAGTTAGGGTATCCATATCAGCCATTAATAGCTCCAGGGAGCCTCCGAGACTCACCCAGAAAATGGCATTTCATTACATTCAACGCTGGTTTTTTAACATGCGTAGATATACACAGCAATGTGCTGCTACCCTATTCTATATGAAAGATTGCAGTGTAGATCATAAACTAGCTACAAGCTCATCCAACATCCCCACCTCACAGGATGGCAAGTCATACATGAAATCAGGAGAGAATAAGAATTGTAAGGCTGATCTATTAGCCCCCACTGGCAAAATCTGGGTACAGCACAAGAATATCTTCCAATATTCCTGAGTGTATGAAGTAATTAAAGAGCTCAAATTACCTCATACCATTTGGTCTGAAGTCACTGATAACAGGGCAATCACAGATATAGTGTTGGAGAGTATGTCCTCTCAAGTAGGACTGAAAACAGACGTTTTTTCACCCCGAGGGTTATGAACCCAAGGAACTGCCTACCTGCTGAAGCCATAAATGCCAAAATCCAGCTAGAAAATATCATTAGGACAATTGGCGGGACTTAACAAGCCCCCAGTTGTCCTCATCGAGGCCACTAGATAGTTAGTGGCCCTTGGGTAAATTTAGTTAAATACATACGTAAATAAATACCATCGCTTCTCAAATCTTGGGAGCGACAAGGGAAGCTATACACATCTCTTAGAATTACGTAGGTAAACAAAAAATGTAACATATTTGTATACAACAATGTCTGTGCTGACTGTAAAAGTTGAAAAAACATAGTTTTACTTCGAAAAATACTAATTTTATAAGAAAATTCAACGTAAATTCAACCCGTTCTCACACAAGACAGCACATATATGACTTAATGCTTAAAGTCAATATGTTGAATATGAATTAGTAAATATGTGATATATTCCCAGTTACTTTTTTTACCAAGGCCCAAACTCTTCCTCACGTACCAATTTACGTGTCACAGTACCCGTCCGTCAACATAGATAGCAGAATATTCGTGATTGGTTCAATTATAAGGAAAATTGTAGTTTTCAGGTCCCACATGGGTTGTGAAATTTACCTACTGTTGTCCATGCTCTTATAATATTACAGATCAGCTATATCCTGTTGAAGGCTCGTAGTTTTGTTTTGAGAAATATTAGTTGTTCTTAGTAAATTATAATAAGCACTATAAATTATTACATAGAATAACAGTGCTTCACCAATCAATATTATATACCATAGTTTGGCTTTAAAAATCTTTAAAGAATGTTTTGTAGGAACGCTAACAGAAAACGATGTTACATTTGAATGTCTATGGGGTAAACTACTGCAAACAGGACGGTATTGTGTCTACTGTACCAACTATAGCTAGGATGGGTATATTGTCACCTACCGCCTGTTAGGTGGGAAAGGGGTCCAATACCACCCACAGGATGGGTATGAGGGTCACATCCACCCACAGGATGAGTATGGGGATCACATCCACCCACAGGAAGGGTATGGGGTCCAATACCACCCACAGGATGAGTATGGCGTCCACTACAACCCACAGGATGGGTATGGGGCTCCAACCACCCATAGAATGGGTATGGGGCTCCAACCACAAATAAAATGGGTATAGGGTCCAATAACACCCACTGCATGTGTAAGGCGTCCATTGCCGCGCGTCGAGCTCGAAAACCGCAGCATTCATCTCAGAACCATGCCT
>NC_059615.1:22516555-22620906 GCF_020424385.1 Procambarus clarkii
AATTTGGGTTACGTGGCCTGGACGATGAATCAAGTGATTCTATAAACTGCTCGATAGTATCTGTGAGCTCATTGTTAAAATCTTCAACTGATGAAGGCTCAGATGAACTGTACCAATCTGACACATGAGCAACAAGATTGTCTCGTTGATCGATGGGCACAGCCGGCCTCTTCCGCTTGAACACTCCACCAGGGAGGATAGAGCTGCCAATGCTTACAGTGGCTAATATGGCCAGATGATCAGACGCCATATCTGGCACTATTGACGAGGCACACACGGTGTGGGAGACGTTGACACCGAGACATAGATCAAGAATACCTCCGTAGATATGCGTTGGTTCAAGGTCACCCACAATCTGTGCATCATCGTGACTACCTAATAGTGACACCAGATGGTTGCCGTTACGATTACTGAACTGCGAATTACCAATATTCCTATGGCTAGCGTTATAATCACCTTTAATGATGGTAGGCTCAGTCTGAATACAGACAGGAAGGTCAGCATAATTAAAGTTACAAGGAGTTGATTATTTAGTATAGTTGTTTTTCTCTTTAACTGGATGATAGAGGGGGAGTCTTTAACGTGATTGGGAAAACATACATACACACATGCATGCATGCATACATACATACATACATACATACATACATACATACATACATACATACATACATACATACATACATGCGTACATACATACATACATACATACATACATACATACATACATGCATGCGTGCATACATCCATCCATCCATACGTACGTACGTACATACATACATACATACATACATACATACATACATACATACATGCGTACATACATACATATATACATACATACATACATGCGTACATACATGCGTACATACATGCGTACATATACATACATCCATACATACATACATACATACATGCGTACATACATGCGTACATACATGCGTACATACATGTGTACATACATGCGTACATCCATACATACATCCATACATACATGCATGCGTACATACATACATACATACATACATACATACATACATACATACATACATACATATTTCATACATGAGTACTGAGCAGTACTCGAGACACAGCACAAGTGACTACATACATACATACATACATGCATACATGCATTTGAATACATACATACATACATACATACATACATACATACATACATACATACATACATACATACATACATACATACATACATACATACATACATGCGTACATACATGCGTACATACATACATACATGCATGCGTACATCCATACATACATGCATGCGTACATACATACATACATGCATACATGCATGCATACATACATACATACATACATACATACATACATGCGTATATAAATACATGCGTATATAAATACATACATACATACATGCGTACATACATGCATATATACATACATACATACATACATACATACATACATACATACATGCATACATACATACATACATACATCCATACATACATGCATGCGTACATCCATACATACATGCATGCGTACATCCATACATACATGCATGCATACATCCATACATACATACATACATACATACATACATGTATATAAATACATGCGTATATACATGCGTATATAAATACATACATACATGCGTATATACATGCATATATAAATACATACATACATGCATGCATGCGTACATACATACATACCATCATATACATACATGCATACATACATACCATACATACATGCATGCATACATACATACATACATACATACATACATACATACATACATACATACATACATACATACATACATACATACATATATACATACATACGTACATATGCATGCATACATACATGCATACATGCATACATACATACATGCATGCATGCGTACATACATACATCCATATCCATTCATACATGCATACATACATACATACATACATACATACATACATACATATACATACATACATGCATACATACATACATACATGCATGCATGCATACATACATACATGCATGCATGCGTACATACATACATACATACATCCATCCATCTATCCATTCATACATGCATACATACATACATACATACATACATACATACATACATACATACATTCATACATACATACATACATACATACATACATACATGCATACATACATACATACATACATACATACATACATACATACATACATACATACATACATACATACATACACGTCCAGTCAGCATATAGCTATTTCGGGACAAAATCCAATACAGTTTATATTGGTGAGACGCCACTGTGATGAGGAGTTTAAATATCACAGGAACTGTAGGTTAATGTGTGACATAAGTGAGGTTAGATGAGGCATCTACAAGCATCAGCTGGAGGCTGGTGGAGTGTTGTGGAGGCTGCTGGTACTATGCCCAGATGTTGGAGGGTGGATTTGACTCTCCCACCCTCCCTCCCCCTCCCCCCCCCCCCACATTGACCGCAGTACGTCTAAGGTTACTTTCCACTCTCGCTTACCAAGGGTATAACCCCCGCCCCCCCAACACACACACACATGCATCAGATTCTTAACTTACAATATTTATTATTTACCAATTTATGTTACTACACTGACTCTCAATTTCACAATATTGTATAAACTTTGATGAATCGCTCGTCTATGGGTCATCCAATAATGTTAGCAGACTTCTAGATGTTACCACTGCTAGGTTTAGGCTCGGCTACAAGTACCTCTGGAAGTTTGTAACATCTGATGATGTAGATTTGACTAAATGTAAACTCTGTCAGCAGAACTATTCGCATACTTTGCGTCATTATATAATGGAATGTGAAAAATAGCGGAATTTAAAGATAACAACATCAATAGTGTCCATGAAATGTGTAAGTACTTCATTCATAATGATGTGCTGCCCGAAATCTTAGCGAAGTATCCAAAATTTGCTTACTGTAGGTAATGCATACACATGACTGTAAAGCTGCCGCCCAGTTGGGTGGGTGTGGAGCACATGACTGTAAAGCTGCCGCCCAGTTGGGTGGGTGTGGAGCACATGACTGTAAAGCACCGCCCAGTTGGGTGGGTGTGGAGCACATGACTGTAAAGCTGCCGCCCAGTTGGGTGGGTGTGGAGCACATGACTGTAAAGCTGCCGCCCAGTTGGGTGGGTGTGACTGTAAAGCTGACTGTAAAGCTGCCGCCCAGTTGGGTGGGTGTGGAGCACATGACTGTAAAGCCCGCCCAGTTGGGTGGGTGTGGAGCACATGACTGTAAAGCTGCCGCCCAGTTGGGTGGGTGTGGAGCACATGACTGTAAAGCTGCCGCCCAGTTGGGTGGGTGTGGAGCACATGACTGTAAAGCTGCCGCCCAGTTGGGTGGGTGTGGAGCACATGACTGTAAAGCTGCCGCCCAGTTGGGTGGGTGTGGAGCACATGACTGTAAAGCTGCCGCCCAGTTGGGTGGGTGTGGAGCACATGACTGTAAAGCTGCCGCCCAGTTGGGTGGGTGTGGAGCACATGACTGTAAAGCTGCCGCCCAGTTGGGTGGGTGTGGAGCACATGACTGTAAAGCTGCCGCCCAGTTGGGTGGGTGTGGAGCACATGACTGTAAAGCTGCCGCCCAGTTGGGTGGGTGTGGAGCACATGACTGTAAAGCTGCCGCCCAGTTGGGTGGGTGTGGAGCACATGACTGTAAAGCTGCCGCCCAGTTGGGTGGGTGTGGAGCACATGACTGTAAAGCTGCCGCCCAGTTGGGTGGGTGTGGAGCACATGACTGTAAAGCTGCCGCCCAGTTGGGTGGGTGTGGAGCACATGACTGTAAAGCTGCCGCCCAGTTGGGTGGGTGTGGAGCACATGACTGTAAAGCTGCCGCCCAGTTGGGTGGGTGTGCAGCAAGACTAGTAACTGTGCGACTCACCATAAATGTAAAGTGCCTTGTATAGTGACTGTTGTGAGCCTCTTGTTGAATCACTTGTGACACAAAAGATTACTGATGTGTGTATTTGTGGTGGTGATTAAATATGTATGTGTATGTATATATGTATACGTATGAATATGTACATGTATGCATAAGTATGTGTACATTAATAATTTTGTAACTAGCGTCAAAAGATTGTTATTTGCTTAGCTAAACGAACTAGAGGGTTCAGTTCCTGAACCGATTATGTGCCTCTGTAATCCTTTACACCACCGCCCACGGGATGTGTATTATGGGGTGCATAATAAAGAAAGAAAATGAATGGACCGAACCCCACAAATCATTTAGCTAAGCAAGTTACAATCTTGATGAGCTAGTTACAAAATTCACTATAAGTCGTCACATCATAAATGGGTTCGAGATGGACCACAAGTAGTGCATTACATAATTTATCAGTATTGTGCAGCCTGTGATCCCCGCCTGGCTGGATACTGATACCTAGGTAATTTTTATGTGTCCGGACACCGGCGATAAGGTGATATTATTTATTTAACTTAAGATATATATATTTTTAAATGTTGTCACATTAACGGCTACATCTTCCTTTCTTCTGACATATAGATTTTTAAGATTAATTAAAATATATGGAAACTAATTATACAATTTATTGGCTGGTGTGCAGGGCTTCACACTCTCAGAGCTAGCCATCAAGTAACTATCAAAACGCATATATCTTCGTTTTCACTTCAGTTATATTTATGACAAAGGATTTTAGATGTAGCCTATATTTCTACCTTTCAGATGACATAAATACTTTCGTTAATTACAATATCTAGATCAAACTAACATTGATTTTCAAAAGGTTGTATATTTTCCATCAATGGAGAGCATCAGCCAAGAAGCCTTCTTTAAAATATGAATATCTTTCCTCACCCAATAAGATCTAATCTCTGAATAAAACGCAAAAAACGACTTGATTGTAACCTATCCACCGCTGCCCATTGGATGGGGGAGAGGGGGTTATGTGTAGGATAAACATATCAATTGTGACACTAGCCCTCCATATATGTCAGTTGCTTAAATTATAAACTGTACTTGTGGTCGGTCTCGAGCCCATTGTTGATGTGACAATGTGCATTGACTTTTGTAACTAGCTTATCAAGATTATAACTTCCTTGGCTATATGAATTGTGGGGCTCAGTCCCTGAGCCCATTATGCGCCTCTGTAACACTCCACTATCGCCCATAGGATGGGTATGGGGTGCATAATAAATGAACTAAAATAAGCTCTGCCTTTTTGATAACATATACAATTATAAGCTTTATTTGTGAATCTCAATTAATTAAACAATATATCACAGAGCCTGTAGGGTTCGGTGAGATGAGCGAAGAGACATGGGAGATTTCACATAAGTACAGTACATGGTAGTTTAAGTAGCGAACGCATGTCAACGAATAACGAGTATATATAACAACACTATTGTCCTATGAAGTCGATTTAACTTCCAAACATATATTTTTTTAATAAATGTTAAATGTTTTCTGGCTAGCTATGTTAGATTTTATTAAAAATACGTATTCTACTTGTTAACATTATAATTTAAATTTGTGATAATTTGTGCAGAGAAGTGCGACAACTGGATATGCCAACAAACACTTTCCAAACAACGATATATCTTGGATAAGTCGCTCCACAACATTGACGCTTGGACCGTCGACTTCCTTTGATGCTACTTATTTACTTATTTCATAATGAAATTATATTAGTTTGGAGTAAATATATGTTTTCTCATGTTCTGCATTCAGCACCCACATTATAGTAAATATACCATATTACTTCATTACTTAAATAATGCTAGGAGGGTTTGAGTAGCTTTGGGTCTTTAGTGGACAGAATCTCCAATAGATGGGGCGAGAGTCGCTCCCTCTCTCTCGCCCGAGCAAGAGTCGAAACTTAATTTAAAATTGATATATCTTTGTTCTCGAACATGATATATTTCATTTGGTGAAATCATAATAATGTTCATATCTCGGTCTTTCTGGAGGCATATAAGATTTTAGGCTTTATTAGCGTATCTTTGATAATTATACAATATATCGGCAAGTGCGTAGGCGTCTGCACTCCATGCCCGACAAGCTACTGAGCGCTACTATAAAAACATATGTATCTTCACTTGAGCTATAAATATGTCTATTGTAATGTATTGAAAATGAAGCTCTTATTTCTATCTTGCTTAAGACATATAAAACATTTGTGTTTATTAACGAATTTACGTGAAATAAACATTGATCTGAGAGAGAGTTGCTCTGTCGTTCAGTCTGTACGGGGTGGGAGCTCCGTAATTTTTAAAATACATGTATCTTCATTAGAACTTTAAATATGTCTATGGTAAAGTGTTTAAAGTGAAGCTTATATGTCTGCCTTTCTTGAGACATATAAAACATATATGTTTATTAACGAATTCACGTGAAATAAACATTGTTCTGAGAGAGAGTTGCTCGGTCGATCAATCTGTCCGGGGTTAAAGCTCGGCTATTATAAAAGTACACGTATCTTCGCTTTAAATTTAAATATGCCCATGGTAAGGTATTTAGAATGAAGCTTATATTTCTATCTTTCTTGTGACATATAAAACTCTTACGTTTATTAAGGAATCTGTGTGAAATAGGCATGGTTCTGAGATGAATGCTGCGGTTTTCGAGCTCGACGCGCGGCAATGGACGCCTTACACATCCAGTGGGTGTTATTGGACCCTATACCCATTTTATTTGTGGTTGGAGCCCCATACCCATTCTATGGGTGGTTGGAGCCCCATACCCATCCTGTGGGTTGTAGTGGACGCCATACTCATCCTGTGGGTGGTATTGGACCCCATACCCTTCCTGTGGGTGGATGTGATCCCCATACTCATCCTGTGGGTGGATGTGACCCTCATACCCATCCTGTGGGTGGTATTGGACCCCTTTCCCACCTAACAGGCGGTAGGTGACAATATACCCATCCTAGCTATAGTTGGTATAGTAGACACAATACCGTCCTGTTTGCAGTAGTTTACCCCATAGACATTCAAATGTAACATCGTTTTCTGTTAGCGTTCCTACAAAACATTCTTTAAAGATTTTTAAAGCCAAACTATGGTATATAATATTGATTGGTGAAGCACTGTTATTCTATGTAATAATTTATAGTGCTTATTATAATTTACTAAGAACAACTAATATTTCTCAAAACAAAACTACGAGCCTTCAATAGGATATAGCTGATCTGTAATATTATAAGAGCATGGACAA
Organism: Procambarus clarkii; assembly: GCF_020424385.1. NCBI lineage: Eukaryota > Metazoa > Arthropoda > Malacostraca > Decapoda > Cambaridae > Procambarus > Procambarus clarkii. The sequence goes on from NC_059615.1 coordinate 22,523,770, forward strand.
CAGTAGGTAAATTTCACAACCCATGTGGGACCTGAAAACTACAATTTTCCTTATAATTGAACCAATCACGAATATTCTGCTATCTATGTTGACGGACGGGTACTGTGACACGTAAATTGGTACGTGAGGAAGAGTTTGGGCCTTGGTAAAAAAAGTAACTGGGAATATATCACATATTTACTAATTCATATTCAACATATTGACTTTAAGCATTAAGTCATATATGTGCTGTCTTGTGTGAGAACGGGTTGGGGATTGTTCGTGCAGCTGTGCAGAAGCCTGAACTTTGCTCTTCTGGTGTATTCACTGGGCAGGCTTTGGCTTCGGAGGCTGTTCTGATATCTTCGGGGAGGCCTCTTTCCTGCTGCTCTCGCGATCGCTTGGTTCAGCCCTCGGTGTCCCTGTGCCGGTTGCTACGTCACAGGCTTTCTCTTCAGGTTTCAGGGTTCGTTGCCATGGCGCCTTACTCCTCCCTCATTCAATGTGTTCATGAATGCCTCGTCTCTTGGCTGGGGCTTTGTGACCAGTACACACCAGTCCGGTCATGGGCATTGGTGGCTGTCTTTGCTGTGGAGTTCCCAGAACATCCCAGAACTCTTCTCCTCGGCGTCTCCCATTGTTTGTAGCGCTGTTCCCTGACTGTGAGATTCACGCAGTGGATGCTTTTCAGCAGGACTGGTCACAGTGGGAGGGATCCTGTACCTCTTCCTCCCAGTCCAGCTGTTGCTCTGGCTTCTGACTCGGTTGGAATCCTACTGTAATAGAGTTCTCCTGGCTCCATGGTGGCCGGCACAGCCTTGGTTTCAGGTACTGCTTGCTTGGGCTCACTCAGAAACTGTCGTTTCATTACATTCAATGCTGCCTTTTTTTTTTACCATTCTCAGGTTTTGGAGTGGAAAGAAGTTTGTCTATTGTTTAATAGTTGCCTTTTATGGACTTCTTTTGATTTTGTTAATTGGACATTATCTGCTTCTGCCTTATCCTGTAATATGGGCTTGTGGCATCTTCACATTCAGGTTTCTAACACACCACTAGCTTTCGTTCAAGTGCAATTACACAGTGCAATTACAGTCTAACTTTGTGGCTTTAGATGTGGATTCTGCTCTGGCTATGGGCAGAGCTTCATTGTTCTTGCAGGCAAGTCATTTTGGGCCATTTCCAGGAGTCTGTTCAGTAGCTTTCCTTATTGTTGGCTATTATTGCTCTATGCATCCCAGAACTTTCTTGTTTTTATGTTCACCTATTGTATCCCAAAACTTTCTCACTTACACTTTACTATTCCTATTAATATGCTGTGTGATACCAATGTAAGTTTTTCTCATTCCAGTTTCCGTCGGCTCTTTGGCGATGATGAGACAAGCTCAGGAACAAGCCCCAAGAGGAACTTGCTCGGCCTGGGACGTCCATGAATATTGCTGTGGATCCAATGTAAATGGTGCTGATTCTGGGGCAGCAAACCAATTTAAACTTGCATCACAGCAACAACATGGCATTTCAAGTTCATATTCCTTTGTAACTCAGACTAGTGAGAGGGAACATTTTCCCAGTATGCCTGTTAAGGAAGATCTATTATTGAGTACTAATAGTTATAATAAGATCCATTTAAATAACATGTGTTCTGAAGGTCTTCCATCATCCTGTCACAGCTGCAGTAATATAGACACAAGATACCAACCCAACTCTGCACGAGAGCATTGTCTTGATAGTGGTGTTAGGAAATGTTTTTTGGCCTGTAACACTAGAGAATGGTTTCCCCTTAGAAGTATTGAAGGAAGGCTTGTCACTGATGAAGGTAGAGACGGTTTCCCAGTTAATGACATGTGTAAGCATTACGTAGACAATAGTGTAGGGAGGTGTTTCAAGACCACATACCCTAGTTATCTACAGTATTCCTTAGATATTGATCTTGGAGAACATTTGATAGATAGATATAATAAAGAATATTCATTAGACAGTGGAAAATGTTTATTAACAAGTAACTTTGGAAGACATTGTAATAAGAGCAGTAGAATACACTGCTCCAGTGATCGTCACAAATGTTTCCTACGCAACATTAATGAACAATGCCCAGAAATAACAATTACCAGTAATTGTAAGCTTGACAATCTTGGTTTGCTGCAAGATTGTGGCTGTAACTTGTATGACTCAAGATCTGAAGGTAATTTAAGTGAAAAATCTATTGTTGGAGAAGCTGACTCCCTGCCAAAGCTGCCAGCGGGGGTACACAAGGGCAGTTCCAGGTATGTCAATTATTGTTGTCAGAAAAAAGATTTATTGAGTAAAAAGAGTTTTATTAACTGGAAATATCATGATTGTGATGACTTTCTCATATTCAAATTCATGTTTAACAAATTTTATAGTTCATATCTTGGAAATAATCATTAAGTATTGTTAAAATTATAATCAATATATAATTTAAAAAAAGCCTATTATTATATATAATTTAGTTTTGGCTTTTATTGTGTATATAATTTAAAACATTATTAATCATATGTATCATCTTGGGTGAAGTTGTGTACAGTGTCGTTGATCACAGAATAAACTAATCTGTGACTGTTTTTGTCCCCAGTGGTATGCAACTCTCTTTTTGTATTAGGAATTGTTATTGATGCAGTATTGAATGTTACATGAGAGAGTTCTCATACACAGGATAGAATTCTTATAGGATTGAATTCTCAATTGAGCTACATATTCACCAGTTTTAGTGAAGACAAAGACATAACTACAGAAGGCAGGATGTTATACCAAAGTCATAGTTCATACTATATATACATAAGAGAAGTTCATGTATATGGCTAGAGTGATATATTTTGTAACGATTAGAATCAATATCGAGAAGACTTTATGAATTAATATTTTAACAAAGTTATTAAAAATTTCAGCAGACAGGTATATTTTAGTGATGTTTTGAGGAAAATATTGGGAGAATTCCTGTCGGGTGTACATTAGAGAGAAATGTGATAAATATTTGTTATGAAATATGTATCTATATAAGCATTTTTGTCATCATTCATATCTTAATAGGTATACAGTATTTTGTAGTCAGTAATCTCTTTAATAATGTCAGAACTATAATCAGAATCCTTTCCTTATGCAAGTTGGAGTGAAAATAATGGTCATAATAGTTTAACGCTCATCATACTAATGCAGTACTAATGATAACGTAATATTATCTAAGTATCTGCATTACAATTTTTAACTTTCCTGCATCGTCTGTAGCTCCTGCAGCGTCTGTAGCTCCTGCAGCGTCTGTAGCTCCTGCAGTGTCTGTCTGTAGCTCCTGCAGTGTCTGTAGCTCCTGTCTGTAGCTCCTGCAGCGTCTCCTGCAGTGTAGCTCCTGCAGCGTCTGTAGCTCCTGCAGCGTCTGTAGCTCCTGCAGTGTCTGTAGCTGCAGTGTCTGTAGCCCCTGCAGTGTCTGTAGCTCCTGCAGCGTCTGTAGCTCCTGCAGCGTCTGTAGCTCCTGCAGTGTCTGCTCCTGCAGCGTCTGTAGCTGTAGCTCCTGCAGTGTCTGTAGCTCCTGCAGTGTCTGTAGCTCAGCGTCTGTAGCAGCGTCTGTAGCTCCTGCAGTGTCTGTAGCTCCTGCAGTGTCTGTAGCTCCTGCAGTGTCTGTAGCTCCTGCAGCATCTGTAGCTCCTGCAGTGTCTGTAGCTGTAGCTCTGCAGTGTCTGTAGCTCCTGCAGTGTCTGTAGCTCCTGCAGTGTCTGTAGCTCCTGCAGTGTCTGTAGCTCCTGCAGCGTCTGTAGCTCCTGCAGTGTCTGTAGCTCCTGCAGCGTCTGTAGCTCCTGCAGTGTCTGTAGCTCCTGCAGCGTCTGTAGCTCCTGCAGCGTCTGTAGCTCCTGCAGCGTCTGTAGCTCCTGCAGCGTCTGTAGCTCCTGCAGCGTCTGTAGCTCCTGCAGCGTCTGTAGCTCCTGCAGCGTCTGTAGCTCCTGCAGCGTCTGTAGCTCCTGCAGCGTCTGTAGCTCCTGCAGCGTCTGTAGCTCCTGCAGTGTCTGTAGCTCCTGCAGTGTCTGTAGCTCCTGCAGTGTCTGTAGCTCCTGCAGCGTCTGTAGCTCCTGCAGCGTCTGTAGCTCCTGCAGTGTCTGTAGCTCCTGCAGCGTCTGTAGCTCCTGCAGCGTCTGTAGCTCCTATAGCATATGTAGCTAGTACAGCAAATTCCAAAATTCACTGTCTGCTTTTTTATGCTTTGCTTGTTTATGAATACTGTATATATAGTATGTGGAAGTCGGGCCTCGAAAAGCTAATATAACAAAGACCAACATAGGTGTTTACATACAAAGCTCTAGAGGAATTCATAAAGTAAATATGCTGTTCAAGTTTTGGAATGTTCACACTGTAGTAGGGATGGTGTTCGTGAATAGTAAATTGTAAACTAAAGTACTTTATTTGTGGCCTAATATGACCAGTGATCTCATAACTCTGGGGTGTTTCCAAGAATACTGCATAGATTAGATTAAATTATACAATATTGAGGGTGAGCAAAGACTGGATTAAGAAAAAGGTCAGTGTGTAGTGGTTGGATGCTAAAATATATGTTTCTGGGGGAAGGATGGGGACAAACTGTGTTGTTGGGTATTTTCTTTAAGCCAAAATGTATGTCTGTAAGTAATATACAAACACCAAAATATAGTCACCATTGTCAGGGAGAATGGTAATCATATTAGGATTATTGAGGTCAACGGCCATTGGCCAATAATCATCATCTCCCTGGATACACCCCACAATAATTGAGTAATTCCTAAATACTTATTTACTGCTAGGTGAACAGGCCATCAGGTGAAAGGAAACATCTCCAATCATTTCAACCTAACTTGGAATTGAACTTGGGTGCAGTCAGTTGTGAAAAATTTGTATTAAACTCTATGCTACAGGTCAGAGGTACTGAGTTGAATCCAGAATAAGTGGTTGGAAGGCATGTGTGTTCGTGGGTGGAAGTCAAGATGTATGTGAGTGGGTGGCAGCCAAGATGTATGTCAGTGGGTAGCAAAAAAGTGGGTGGCAGCCAAGATGTATGTCAGGAGGTAGCAAAAGTGGGTGGCAGCCAAGATGTATGTCAGGAGGTAGCAAGAGTGGGTGGCAGCCAAGATGTATGTCAGGAGGTAGCAAGAGAGGGTGGCAGCCAAGATGTATGTCAGGAGGTAGCAAGAGTGGGTGGCAGCCAAGATGTATGTCAGGAGGTAGCAAGAGTGGGTGGCAGCCAAGATGCATGTCAGTGAGTGGTAGCCAAGATGTATGTCAGTGGGTAGCAAGAGTGGGTGGTAGTCAAGATGTGTCAGTGGGTGGAAGTCAAGATGTTTGTCAGTGAGGTGAAAGCTCAGCTGTACTTTACCTGAATTTACCTAAGAGCCACCAAGTCTCTAGTGGTCTTGACAGGGACAAAAAGCTGGAAGCTCGTGAAAGGTGGCCCCATATTCCTTGTACATTTGTGAGTAGCAGGCAGTACCCAGATGATGATAAGGGAACACAATGATACATTCAATATGTATGGATGGTTAGTGACAAAAGTTATTGCACAAGATGTTGCACAAAAAGACTCTGCTTGATGTCACGAGATTGTCTATAAATGTAAACACTGACAAGGTGAATTTTAGAGATTAAGGTTTGGCCAGGCAGCACAATATCCAAGTGTTATGTTAATTCAACATTGAATCAATGCTTAATTTGTGTTACCCTTGCATATAGTGTGGCTACTGGGTGAGTGACTGCATTGTATTTGTTTTTTCTTTACTTTTATAAGAAAAATTGTATTTTGTGTTGATCTGTGCACATTGTCTGTTTTTCTGAAAACTTATTGTTTATAAAAGCAACTAAAATACATATCATCTACTACCTCATGAACTTAGCAGCTTATTCGTTTTGTAGTAATTCTCTATGATCAAATTGTCAAATATAAGCAGAATATCTTGAAATTTTCCCCAAAATATGATTTCCCTTTGTCTGGAAACTTGTTAGGCTTATTGAGGCATGAGGTGCAAGTTCTCCATACTGCTACTGACCTTGCCCAGGGATACAACCCACAACAGTTACTTAACTCCCAGTTACCTGTTTACTGCTAGATGAACAGAGGCATCAGGTGTAAGGTATCGTACACAAGTGCCTCGCACTACCCATAAATTAGCCTTGGGTTCAATCGGTTGTGAGCTGACTGCAGTAATCACTGTACTACCAGAGTAGAAACAATGCAGCAAGGGCAAAAAACATTGCATAATGTGTTATTCATAAACCCAGAAAATTTTTAAAAGTAAAAGTAGACGGGGGAGGCCTTATTGTAGTTTAATAATCTGTGGTGTAGGATGTGGAGTTGATGAATCCATACAGTGGGGTAGGATCTGTTGATGAATTCATACAATCAGTGGTGTAGTATGGGGAGTTGATGGATCCATACAATTAGCAGTGTAGGATGTGTAGATGAATCCATAAAATTCATTTATAATGAAAGATTATGTGAAAAGTGAATGAAAAATTGAGCCAAAGTTTTGAAGAAGGTTATGAGTGCGTCTGCCACAGTTAAATCGGTACTGTACCTATATATGATTGGAGCAGTTAGAGAAGTGAAGGCATAACTCATCATTATAGCAAAGCTGGCGTGTGAGGACAATAAAGTGTTCCTGTTGACCGATCATTAGTGACACAAGTGGTGAAGAGCTGCATGAAGCACTGAATGAGTAGTACACCTTAAAGGTAAGCTTAGAGCAAATGCTGGGATAAGCAAAGTCATTGTTACTGAAAGATAAGGCAGTAAAGTGGGAGATTTAATTTAAAACTAACTGTGAATGATGGATTATAAGATCATAATAAATGAAGTAATAATAATAACAATGTGCTTTAATATACTTACTTATCTCTCTCATCTCATTTTTCTCTTGTAATGTATCTTTATCATTTATCAATTCTGATTGAAATTACCTACTTAAAATTATCTGCTAGATTAGGGACCTGCCCGAAACGCTGCGCGTACTAGTGGCTTTACAAGAATGTAAATACTGTACTATCCAATGTATTCTCACAAACCCAATGTACCTTCTTGTATATATATAAATAAATAAATAAATAAATAAATAATTTATTTATAAGATATGCAAAGGATAATGTTAGTGGTTATTTTGCAGGCATAGTACTGTAATTGTATACAGTATTATATAAAGTCACTAATTATGCACAGCATTTTGAGCATTAGATGACACCAATATATTCCAACATTTATGACACTTCAATACTGTATAAACATGGAACATTGAAGATAGCAGTGAGAGTGAAGTGGAATGTTGATCTGGATGAGGGCTTATGAAAGCTAGAAATATTATTGTGGATGTGAGAAATTGCATATATCAGATCTGATTTATCACACTAAAACTGTATATACAGTATGCTATTAAATGACATTCAAATACAGTACAATTACTGTAAAGCTGTTTAATTAATCAATATAACATGCATGTGATATAGTAATGGTAAATTAAAATGAATAAGCAATACAAAACTATGAAGAAAATGCATGGTTGGAAGAGGTTGAAAAAGGTTCTGATGTTTGTGTGTTGTAGGTTGACTAGAGTCTGTCGAGACGTGCTTGTGTTGAAGCAGAGTTTGTTGAGACATGCTTGTGTTGTAGCAGAGTTTGTCAAGACATACTTGTGTTGTACCAGAGTTTGTTGAAACGTACCTGTGTTGAAGCAGAGTTTGTCGAGATGTACTTGTGTTGTAGCAGAGTTTGTTGAGACATGCTTGTGTTGTAGCAAAGTTTGTCGAGACATACCTGTGTTGTAGTAGTTTGTCGAGACGTACTTGTGTTGTAGCAGAGTTTGTCAAGATGTACTTGTGTTGTAGCAAAGTTTGTCGAGACGTACTTGCATTGTAGCAGAGTTTGTCGAGATGTACTTGTGTTGTAGCAGAGTTTGTCAAGACGTACTTTTGTAGCAGAGTTTGTCAAGACGTACTTGTGTTGTAGCAGAGTTTGTCGAGATGAGCTTGTGTTGAAGCAGAGTTTGTCGAGATGAGCTTGTGTTGAAGCAGAGTTTGTTGAGACATACTTGTGTTGTAGCAGAGTTTGTCAAGATGTATTTGTGTTGTAGCAGAGTTTGTTGAGACATTTGTGTTGTAGCAGAGTTTGTCAAGACATACTTGTGTTGTAGCAGAGTTTGTCAAGACATACTTGTGTTGTAGCAGAGTTTGTCAAGATGTACTTGTGTTGTAGCAGAATTTGTCAAGACGTACTTGTGTTGTAGCAAAGTTTGTCATGACATACTTGTGTTGTAGCAAAGTGGTTAAGAAATGTACTGTAGCAAACTGATCAAGAGTTGTACTTGTGTTGTAGCAAAGTGGGTCGAGAGATGTGTTGTAGCAAAATGGTTCGAGAGGTGTGCTTGTGTTGTAGCAAAGTGCGTGGAGAAATGTGTTGTAGCAAAGTATTAACTTCGCATATTTCATAGTCTGGACATCGGATCATTGATCATAAGGCTGCAAGAAACTGTACTAAAATGATGTAAGAACTGATGAATAATGTTCCATGAGCGCATAGGTTGAACAGATCAATCACACTGTTACTGTCAGGATGTGTATTTGCACTTCAGGAATAGCTTACAAATGTTAGGTACCTGTGGATGGTAGGCAGCAGCTATGATTGGTAGAAGGTACCTGTTAATGGTAGTAAGTTACTTGTACCTTAAAAATGTTAAAGGTGGCCTTAGCACATAAAGAGTTATTGAACGTTTTGACATTTGCCATTATCAGGTAAAGAAAGCCAATTATGGTTATAGAGGTTTCCTGGGGTTATCTACTGACCTTCCCCAGGATGCAACCCACACATTGCCTATCTCCTGGGTACCTTTTTACTGCTAGGTGAAAAGAGGCATAACATCAGGTATGAGGTCCCCACCTACTTCCCCCTTAGCCAAAGCCAACAACTGACTTTAGGATGCAACCCTCAACAGTTGCCTAACTTCCAGGCAATTTACTGCTAGGTGAACAGAGGATTCATGTTGAATAACCTGGTTTTCCAGATAGGAAATTATGCTTCTCGGCATCTCATGATAAAATCCTCGACAAGTCTGATTCATTTGGTATCAATAACTTATTTTTCTGCTTCCATGTTAACATTCTGGGGTGATATCAGGGCCTCTTGAATCTTCTGTGATATGCATATTGCATTATAACCAAAATGTTTATTGCTTTCTTTTGCTTTCGTTTATTTCTTGGAGACTTACCAGTTGCAAATAACTAAAGCATTTATTATTTTGGCACATGTTAGTAACAATTTTGTGCTAACGTCTTTAAATGTGAATGTACAGTATTTATTTTACGTACTGTATTCTGTGGTACTGTAATTTTTTTTTATTATTAACCATACAATCAAAGGCATGAAAAAGCAGACATCTTCCTTTGAAGTCAGATGCTCATTTATAAATTACAAAATTAAAGTCAGAACCTAAACTAAAAAATTTAATACAGTAACTGTAAAATAATTATTCTGTCCCGAGTGTAAAAAAAATATATATATATATTTTTTCACTGAAGTTGACCATAATATTGTTTCAAGAAACTTTCTGTGTTAACAGCTAGACAATTAATTTTATAATAATCTTAGCAAATTCCTCTTTAAGATTCCAAATGTACTTGTGGAAAGACTTAGCTAAAATATCTATATACCAGGCGAGTTAAGAATAGTTGTCTGCACACTCCTGGTGCAGAAATATGTGTCAATAAAATTGGTAGTCACTTTCAACGTTCCATCCATATCCTGTCCAAATGTCAATAATTGATATAATGGTTTCGGTGTAGAGCCAGCATGGTGTGGCTCAAAAATAACAATATGCTTTCAAGATTTTGGATTACAGATACTGTACTGTATAAGATTTTAACGAGACATCCGATGTTTATATTCACTTGTGTCTAGTCAAATTTAGAACCATTATTTTCTCTCCAACTCCAGATTACTCTAAATCATTTGTTCTCAGTCGAAAAGCTTTAATTTGATTTAGGAATTGTGTTTTTAGATTGCACATGATTTATAGTTAGATCTTCAAGTTTGCTTAGCTAATTACCCTCATGCTGAAGAAAACAAATATGTTGCTTTAGTACATATTGTCAGTGTGTTGCAGGTAGACAGTGGTGGTCTCAAACTCTAGTGTTGTCATTTATATACATATATTGTCTCCTTTTGTGAGGTACAGTATGTAGTGTCATTTTGTTATCCATAAGTTTAAGATACTTTCATGTTAATAGCTGGTTGTTAGGCAGACCCTAGTTTTGACTATATTAGAATCATCGTAAATTCAATTTTGTGGTGACCAAATTACAAAAATTAATTTTCATTTTATGCTTTACCTTCTTAATTTTATTTCCAGTGATGTTTGAGTAACTTAGTTATATATAACCAAGTTAATAAAACAATCAAGGAAGCATGGACTAATCTTCAAATTGTTAATGTTCTTCAAATAAAATATATAAATTTAATTAGTGCCCAATTAAAATTGCAACAAGTAGGTTCATTATTAAGGTCTATTAGTATAAATTATATTTTACATATTAACATGAATATGGTTTGTGATGGATTATGTAAAACATAACTTTATTGTACATAACTGCATGTTATTACTGAAGTTAACTACATTGTTAGTTAAACATGAAAATTATTGTTTTTTCTGGGGGGGGGGTGAGCCCCTATGGCTCCCCGGAACTATCCAGGCTGATAGGGATAGTCCTAACTTTTGGCATCATTTGATGTGGGTGGAGTTCTAGGCCTACTGGGGACCATGGCCAGAACCTTGCCCCCTCAGAGAGGCACAAGGCGCAATGGCCCATAGAAATGCACATGTGATTTTGTAGCATTCTATATCTGCCATCGACTGAGACAGGCACCCAGAAAGGTAAGCGCCCCAAAACAAACCCCTATTCTGGTAAAACCCACGAAAATAACGAAACAAATGGGCAGATCTCCCCCAAGGGAAAATGAGCAAACAAGCATGACGTTACACGAGCCGTGCCGCATGTCTGTGCAGCTACCCCCCTCCCCGGGAGGAGGAAAGGGGAGCCCTAGACCCTCGCGCCAGCGATCCATACCTTCAGTTCCTCAGCTGATGGGATAAGGCCAAGTCGTTGTGGCTCCAGCTCCTGATTCTCTTTGTGCTGTGCCTGGGTTCAGTACTTTTCATATTCCAGGGTACTATTCCAGGCTGCATGTGCTTAGGGCTAACTTCCCTCAGTGCCCTGTAAGTACCCACCCTAGGGGCTTGAGGTTACCTTCCACAAGTCACCTTGGGCCTATCTATGTTGGTCTTTCACTGGCGATTGACCGCCCAGAGTGTTTGAGGGACACCTCCCTTGTTTGCCTTGGGGTAAGTGGTAGTTTTTTGCACTGGTAGGGGCGCGGGGTACTGAGCAGCTAGAGTTCACAGGTACGCTGTTCCCTCTAGGAACAGAGCGGCTGGCTCTGTTCCCTCTAGGTACGCAGCCCTCTTGCGAGGTTTTTCTTTTCTTTTTCTTCTTGTCTGGCGGGGGGTCTGCCTTGATGTCTCTCCCCCTTTATATTAGGGTTGTTTGTGTTTGGTGGTACCCCCAGCTTTGCCCTTGTGAGTGGACACGTCCCGGGGGTTCAGCTTTAGCAGTGTTGGTTGGTAGCTTGGGCGCCGGGTAGCAGTACCCTGCCTGGGATAACCCATAGCAAACCCAGTCTAGGGTCCCCTGGAAAACTCCATGGGGCGCTCGGGTCCAATGGATGTGACCCCTGAGTCTCCTCTCGCTTTTTGCAAGTTTGAGGTTGCTCTGTCCCCTTGTCTCAGGGTGACGCTCATTGTTTTTGCCTGTCATGCTGCCTGTTGGGTCGGCGACACATTTGACCCCAGATTCCTGCACGCTTTGTTGCTTGTATGTGACTCAGTTCACCCAATCTGATGATATTATTATTCTCCAAGCAAACGGGGCATGCCCCAAGGCTACCCCATTTTGTAAATAGGGACCCGAGCTTGGGGGTGTTGGTCGCTTCGGCCTTGGTTCCGTCCGTGCTCCCTCGTTCGTTCCCTGCTATGGTTCATTCGGTCCCCCTTCCCCCCTGCTTCCAGCTCCTAAGCGTCTGAGGGCTTCTGGGTCGGGGCAGGGTTTAGAGGTTTCTGAGACTGGCATTTTCGGGGGTTGCCCCTTCCGGGGTGGCTGCGGAGGCATTTGAGCCGGTTCCTCCTGCTGTAGCTCCATAGTCTGATCAGTGGGCCCATCCTCTTCCTGCTATTCCGGCTGCCCTGGCTTTTTCTTGTGTGGCCGGGTTTCTGGAGGATGACTCGACCCCGGGGCCTGACATGGAGGTTCCTGGGTTGGGTAGGAGCCACCCAACATCATGCTTGACGTTGGGTGGCTTCTCCTCCTTTGGGAGGTTCGGGGCTGGTGGGACAGGCCTCTTCTCCTGCTACCAAGTCATCTTGGAGTGCGTGCACTTGGGCATGGTCAAAATGACGACATCACTCAGGTGGATTTCCCGCCTGTTTCCAGTTCCGAAACGGGACTGTGCGGACCTGCTGTTCATTCTGGACTTGTCACGTCTAAACCCCTGGGTTTTTTGCCCCTCCTTTTGGATGACCACTCTGTCCCAGGTCCGGCTTTTTTTGGAGCCGGGCTCTTTGATGGTGTCCCTGGACCTCAAGGACGCATATTGGCACATCCCGATTCATCCTAGATTCAGGGACTGGCTCAGTTTTGTTGTGGGGTGTCAGAGTTACTGCTTTCGTTGTCTCCCGTTTGGGTTGAACCTGGCACCTTGCTTGTTCACTCGTCTTACCCGGGTCGTTGTGGCCCGTCTAACACCTGTTAGGTGTTCGGGTGTTGACTTACCTCAACGACTGGCTGGTTTGGGCTCCCAGTCGGTCCGCGTGTCTGCTTGTCAGGGGTATGGTGCTTTCCCACCTAGCCGGGTTCGGGTTCCTGGTAAACTGGCGGAAGTCCCATCTGGTTCCCTCCCAGGTTCGGACCTGGCTGGGCCTTGTGTGGGACTCTGGAACCACTTCCTTGTCTCTTCCTCCGGAGTCTCTCTCCTTCGACTGTGGTCCCGCATGCGCTGGTTTCTGGGGGACTCTCGAGTCATGCGCAGTCATGCGGCGGTTGCTCGAGGGACCATGCTGGAGCCTGAACTTTGCGATGATGGCTTCGTCGGCTGTTCTGGTTCTTTCTGGGACGTCCCTTTTGCCTTTCTCTCGTGATCACTGAATTCGACCCCCGGGGGCCTTACATCAGCTGCTGCGTCACCGGCTTCCTCTTTAGGTTTTTTTGGGGTTCAGTGCCTTGGCGCTTACCCGAGTCCTCACTCGATGTATTCATGGTCTCTTGGCTAGGGCTTTGTGACCAGTGCTCACCAAGCTGGCCAGGGGCGGTGGGGTCCATCCTTCCGTTGTGCCCACAGCACGGTGTGGGAGTTCGCGGCGGTGTGATTTGCGCTTCAGAGGGTTCGGGTCGCCCGGGGATCGATGCTCCAGCTCCATTCGGACTGCTCCTTGGTGGTTCATTGCCTGAACCGAGGGGGGTTTGATGCAGTCCTTGGCTCTTTGGGGTTGGTCGCTTCAGGTGACTCATCTGCTGAGTTTTCTGGGGTTGGCTCTCCTGGCAGTTCACGTCCGGGGGGTGTCCAACATCCTAGCGGATGGCCTGTCCCGGTTCGTTCCCCTGTCCGCGGAATGGATGGTCGACGCTGACTCATTCAGTTGGCTCTGCCAGATGTTCGGGTGCCAAGAGGTGAACCTCTTTGCCCGGTGTCCGAACCCGGAGGTTTTCCACGGCCCCGCCTCTGTCAGAAGATCGGCCTGGTCTGTTACGAGACTGGTTCGCTCTTCTCCTCGAGTCTTCTTGTTTGTTTCTTTTTACTCGAGTTTATCACCAGTTGTATGGTGATCAGGTAGCTTTGTTGATGGTGTCCCACCTGTGGGCTTCATCTCAGTGGCAGTATGAAGTTTCCTGGCAGTCCTTCCGTTTCTTTTTGACTCTTCATCGTTGGACTTTGCTTTCGGTTTGGGTGACGTTGTCCTTTCTTTCGTGATTGTTTCTGGACCGTCATCTTATGCCGAATACTGTCACCTCATATCGTGCGTTGTATCACCTCCGACCTGCTCATGCTCCGCCTGAGCCATCCTGGTCTTTGGATAGAGTGTTATCCTATCTCTCTTCTCTTCGGTTTGTTGTGGCCCCTTCGGTTCAGGAATATTTTTCGAAAGATCTTTTCATGTTGGCATTGGCCTCTGGGGGTCGGGTCAGGGAGCTTCATGCTCTCCTCCGGCGTAGGGGTTTCTGCTCTTTTGGTCGTGGAGATGGGTTTGCTTGTCTGCAGCCGTTTCCCTTTTTTATGAAAAATGAGACTGCTGCTTTCCAGAGAACGCCTTGGGTTGTTGATGCTTGGTTGGTCAGGCCTGGGGTGTGTTTTGTGTCCGGTCGCGGCCCTCCGCCGTTATTTTCGCGCCACAGCTTCTGTGTCTGGGGACGTGCTTTGGGTTGATCCGGTTTCCCTTCTTCCCTGTTTGCGGGTACGGGTCTCTTAGGTTGTCCGCAGGGTTAAGTCTAGCCAACCTGTGGTCTATCTCCATGCCCATGATGTTCGTAAGTTCACTGCTCTTGCTGCTATTTTTGGGAACATGTCCTGGGCTGACATTCGGGCACGGGGTTTTTGGCGGTTGAACAGGGTCCTGGCTGCATGCTACCTCATGAACGTTCCTGGGCCTAGTCACTTTAGGGCAGCGGCTGAAGCCTGTCTCGACTTCAAGTTGGGGTGTGGAGCACCGACCGCCTCCTGGGTAAGTCCCATTTTTTCCTTAGTCTTTGGTGAAGTAGCTCTGGGGAGCCGTAGGGGCTCCCCCCAGAAAACCAGCGTTGAATGTAAAGAAATGCCACTTTCTGGGTGAGTTCCGGAGACTCCCCAGCAAACCTCCCTCCCTCCGGTCAGCAGTTTTCGCGTATTTTGATATCCAGCCTCAGAACTGAAGGTGCAGATCGCTGGCGCGAGGGTCTGGGGCTCCCCTTTTCCCCTCCTGGGGAGGGGAGGAGCTACGCACACATGTGGTGCGGCTCGTGTGACATCATGCTTATTTTCTTGTTTTCCCTTGGAGAGTTCTGTCCATTTGTTTCGTTATTTTCATTGGTTTTACCAGAATAGGGATTTATTTTGAGGCACTTACTTTTCTAGGTGCCTGTCCCGGTCGATGGCAGATATAGAATGCTCCAAAATCACATGTGCATTTCTATGGGCCATTGCTCCTCGCGCCTCTCTGAGGGGGCCAGGTTCTGGTCATGGTCCCCAGAAGGCCTAGAACTCCACCCACATCGACTGATGCCAAAAGTTAGGACTATCCCTATCAGCCTGGATAGCTCCGGGAAGCCTCCGGGACTCACCCAGAAAATGGCATTCCATTACATTCAACGCTTTTTTTTTTATAATCAAGTTGGTTTGAGGCAAGCTGATGTACCACTCTGGAGACACTGATGGTCCTATATAATGACACTGGAGTAATGATGGTCCAATGTTGTGCCACTTAGTAGCAAACTTACAGCACTATGTAGTGTTACTTAAGTGCACACTTTTGTGTAGTGCCACTCAGTAGTACTGATGTTCCTGTGCAGTGCCACTTAGGAGCACTGATGGTCCTGTATAGTGCCACTCAGTAGTATGATGGTCCTGTGTAGTGCCACTCAGTAGTATGATGGTCCTGTGTAGTGCCACTCAGTAGTATGATGGTCCTGTGTAGTGCCACTCAGTAGTACTGATGTTCCTGTGTAGTGCCACTCAGGAGCACTGATGGTCCTGTGTAGTGCCACTCAGTAGAATGATAGTCCTGTGTAGTGCCACTCAGTAGTATGATGGTCCTGTGTAGTGCCACTCAGTAGTACTGATGGTCCTGTGTAGTGCCACTCAGGAGACAGATGGTCCTGTGTAGTACCTCTCTGGAGCACAGATGGTCCTGTGCAGTACACCTCAGGAGCACAGATGGTCCTGTGTAGTACCTCTCAGGAGCACAGATGGTCCTGTGTAGTACCTCTCAGGAGCACAGATGGTCCTGTGTAGTACCTCTCAGGAGCACAGATGGTCCTGTGTAGTACCTCTCAGGAGCACAGATGAACCTGATGTGTAGTACCTCTCAGCATTGTGTGGTCCTGTGTAGTGCCACTCATGATCATAGATGATTCTGTGTAGTGTCACACAGGAACAAAGATATTATTATGTAGTGCCACATAGGATTGCTGATGGCCCTGTGTAGTGCCAATGAGGAACACTGATGGTAAAGTGTAGTGCCACTGATGGTCCTGTGTAGTGCCACTAATGGTCCTGTGCAGTGTCATTGATGGCCCCTGTGTAATGCTAGTGAGGAACATTTTGTATGTAAGATGTACATAATGTGTTTAGTCTTGCATTATAACATACCTTTAATTGATCACGTCTTAAAACGTGTGTAAACATTTATTCCATGTACGCATCAATGATTTAACTAGACTGATTTCTTTCATACAACTGCTGTATAAACATTATTTCATGATAGGTCTAATAGAAGGAAATGTTTAGCATTTTGGTGGCATAAATAATGTGTATATTTAAATGATTATATTCTGTGTTTATGTTTGCTTTGAATTATCGCTGTCACACTACAGTGAAAATACGAAAAGTGGCTACATAATTTGCAGGTAGTATCCATGTAATTCGTTGATTTGTTTGGTAAATGTTTTAAATCACGAGACCGCTATTTCAGAATGACTTTGAGTTCAAAAAGGGATTGATAATATAAGAGCATCTTTTTTTAATTTAACTACTGTATACAATTTAACATTTTCTTTACAACTTTTATGTTGCAAACCTAGTTGATGCTAGTGTTGACCTTGTATCCTGGAACCACCGCAAGGTAACCGGATGCTAGTGTAGCTTACCTAGCTGATGCTAGTGTAGCTTACCTAGCTCATGCTAGTGTAGCTTACCTAGCTCATGCTAGTGTAGCTTACCTAGCTCATGCTAGTGTAGCTTACCTAGCTCATACTAGTGTAGCTTACCTAGCTCATACTAGTGTAGCTTACCTAGCTCATGCTAGTGTAGCTTACCTAGCTCATACTAGTGTAGCTTACCTAGCTCATGCTAGTGTAGCTTACCTAGCTCATGCTAGTGTAGCTTACCTAGCTCATACTAGTGTAGCTTACCTAGCTCATACTAGTGTAGCTTACCTAGCTCATACTAGTGTAGCTTACCTAGCTCATACTAGTGTAGCTTACCTAGCTCATGCTAGTGTAGCTTACCTAGCTCATGCTAGTGTAGCTTACCTAGCTCATGCTAGTGTAGCTTACCTAGCTCATACTAGTGTAGCTTACCTAGCTCATACTAGTGTAGCTTACCTAGCTCATGCTAGTGTAGCTTACCTAGCTCATGCTAGTGTAGCTTACCTAGCTCATACTAGTGCTGGTTACCTTAGTTGATGCCAGTGTAGGTTAGCAGCTAGTTGATGCCAGTGTAGGTTAGTAGCTACTTGATGCCAGTGTAGGTTAGTAGCTAGTTGATGCCAGTGTAGGTTAGTAGCTAATTGATGCCAGTGTAGGTTAGCAGCTAGTTGATGCCAGCGTAGGTTAGCAGCTAGTTGATGCCAGTGTAGGTTAGTAGCTACTTGATGCCAGTGTAGGTTAGTAGCTAGTTGATGCCAGTGTAGGTTAGTAGCTAATTGATGCCAGTGTAGGTTAGCAGCTAGTTGATGCCAGTGTAGGTTAGCAGCTAGTTGATGCCAGTGTAGGTTAGCAGCTAGTTGATGCCAGTGTAGGTTAGTAGCTAGTTGATGCCAGTGTAGGTTAGCAGCTAGTTGATGCCAGTGTAGGTTAGCAGCTAGTTGATGCCAGTGTAGGTTAGCAGCTAGTTGATGCCAGTGTAGGTTAGTAGCTAGTTGATGCCAGTGTAGGTTAGTAGCTAGTTGATGCCAGTGTAGGTTAGCAGCTAGTTGATGCCAGTGTAGGTTAGCAGCTAGTTGATGCCAGTGTAGGTTAGCAGCTAGTTGATGCCAGTGTAGGTTAGTAGCTAATTGATGCCAGTGTAGGTTAGCAGCTAGATGATGCCAGTGTAGGTTAGTAGCTAGTTGATGCCAGTGTAGGTTAGCAGCTAGTTGATGCCAGTGTAGGTTAGTAGCTAATTGATGCCAGTGTAGGTTAGCAGCTAGTTGATGCCAGTGTAGGTTAGTAGCTAGTTGATGCCAGTGTAGGTTAGCAGCTAGTTGATGCCAGTGTAGGTTAGTAGCTAATTGATGCCAGTGTAGGTTAGCAGCTAGTTGATGCCAGTGTAGGTTAGTAGCTAGTTGATGCCAGTGTAGGTTAGTAGCTAATTGATGCCAGTGTAGGTTAGCAGCTAGTTGATGCCAGTGTAGGTTAGTAGCTAGTTGATGCCAGTGTAGGTTAGCAGCTAGATGATGCCAGTGTAGGTTATCAGTTAGTTCATGCCAATGTAGGTTACCTAATTGATGCTAGTTATTGACCTACAATAGTTAATACTAATCTAGCTACTTAGCTACAGTAGTTGATAGTAGTGCAAAATTCATTATATTTAGTTACATTCTCTGAAGTGTTTAGTGATATGGAAAAGGCTCATACTTGTTACTAATTTAGTGTTTGAGCCTCTGACTACAGTGTGGCGATAGTCCTAATATTACCTCTCTAGTATTTTGTGATGTATAACGTGTGTGCCAAAGGGGATATTATGTTGTACTTAAGGGATAAGTTTGACATTCTTGTAGCACATGCAAATATGAACTGTATTCTTAATGCAGAATTTCTAGTTTAGCAAAATAGTAGATGTTGGGGTTTAATTAAGAAGGTCCTTAGCTTCATAATTTTCAACTCTTGTTAATACAGTTATAGTCCTATCAGTGATTTATGTGTCTGTTGTGTGTTATTAAAGGCTAGTTTTTGAGTGATCTGAAATTATTAAAATAAGATGAATTATCTTTTATTTTATTTATTTGTATCTTGAGAAAAAAAAAAATCCTGCAACAAATTAACTTTATTGGTTTATGAGTAATTTGGACTATTGTAATATGAAAGGCAACTTTAACTAGTTGTGAATGTTCAGGTCATTTGTTTCAATACATTTGTTTAACTTTTGCTGACTATTCACTGTTTCCAGTATTTATATTCAAAACAATTAAGATAATCATATCACAAAACTATACTGTATAGACAATATAATGCTCAAGTACAGTACTGTTTGATATTGGGTCCTGAATGACAAAACAGTTTGTGCATTCTTCCCCACAGCTTCATGCTCGTGGCCGGCACCTTGACATCACGGTCCCTTGCAGTCACTTGTACCCCGATACAATCCTTGGTGAATTGGATGCCTTTGATGTCTCTCATCTTATGTTATTTTGCTCTCGTTTTGGCATCCTAAGTAATATTTAGGACCTCTTGGATATCCTGCAACAGACATTGCCGGTCTTCCTAGCTTGGTGCCATCTTTTGATAATTGCAGTATAGTACTTGCCTACCTGACTTGGCAAAGGAGGCTCAAATACTGTACTTTAGATTCAGATTCAGATGTTTATTCAGGTAAGGTATATACATACAAGTGATGTTACATTAATGGATTGATATATAGATAGAGCTAGTACATACAATGCCTAAAGCCACTATTACGCAATGCGTTTCGGGCAACTTTAATTGTTTAAAGGACAGTTGAGGGGAATGATAAAACTTCTCAAATATCTTCCAGGCTTGTCTTGTCTTCATATGATGAAAACAATTATACATCATATGAAGATATGATGCCCAGCCTTCCATCACAGTCCGACTCTGGGGCCTGGTTGCCTAACCCACGAGTCTGGGAAGTTGAATGAGGGTCAGAAATCAACATAGAACAAACATGAATATAATTTAATTTTGGACATTTTGCACACATTTCTTTTATTAGCAAGAGCAGACACGCGGGCATCACTTTCATATTTTGCTATGAGTTCTTTTTTCGTCTCAATCTTGGTTCAAACTAATTTTCTTTTTGCTTGGCTCTTATCTACTAACTTTCACTAAATTTCTCTGGTGCCATGGTGTCTTATTTATACTAAGAATATAAAAAATATCCAAGAAAGCTTAGAGAAATCTAGTGGTGTTGTGCACTGAACAACAGCTATGGCAAAACTGACGAGGGATGTATGTTTACGTGTAAGTGCCCAGCAAATGGACGAGTACTGAATGTGAACATAGTGTTCAAGTGCCAAAATGTTCTAGTTGGGGGGTGTTTGAGTACCAAGTAAGTAATTATCCAAAGAAGGCAACAAACCGGGAAGGCTATGTAGCATCATCAAATGTGCGGGATAATCAGAGGGCGCTAAATATCACCAAGGATGCCAATACGAGCACAGAAACGCATAAGGCGAATGATACCAAAAGTATCTGAGTCAACAAGAATACTATCGAGGGACAAGCGACCGCAGGGGACGGTCGGAAAACAAGACAAATGCTCGTCCTGGAAGTCAGAACATTCAACAAGGATATGCACGACCGTAAGAGGGACAAAGCAATTTGGTCAATAAGAAGCAGGGCGGCGCTCTATCAAGTGACCATGAGTTAAGCGAGTATGGTCAATACGCAACCTCGCCAGAGCCGTTTCCCATCGTCGGTTATGGTGGTAGGACAACAGCCACGAGGACACAACTCTTAAGTGTACGCAGTTTGTTTCCAGTAACAGAAGACCAACAAGCCTGCCAATGGGTAAGGATGGAAGAATGGATAACAGGGTAAAAATCGGAATAAGGAATACCTTTATGAGAGATGGGACAAGAGCGGACAGCTTCCCTGGCGGCAGCATCCGCACGCTCATTTAAAGAGACACCAATATGGCTGGAAACCCAACAAAACTCAACCGACTTAAATTTACTGAGAATAAGAAACAGCCAATGCTGGATCTTGACAACCACTGGATGAACCGGATTAAAGGACCCGAGAGCCATGAGGGCACCATGAGAGTCATCAACAACTACAAAGGAAGATTGACAACGAGAAAGCAGGAGACGAAGAGCATAGAGAATAGCATAAAGTTCTGCTGTGAAGATGCTAGTCTCCAGAGGTAAGCGACACATATAAGTGCAATCAGGAAAAACAACAGAGTAGCCTACACCGTCCGCAGACTTAGACCCATCGGTGAAGACGGAAATGGAGCGGGAGTGAGAAGAAAAGTACTCAAGGAAAAGGTGTTTGAGAACCGTATGAGGGGTAAAAGCTTTAGTGATGCGTGTTAAGGATGTACAAAACTGCGGAAGGGGGACTCTCCACAGGGGCAAAGAAAGAACAACACAAGGAGAAATATTAGAAATACAAACTGAAAGAGAATCCTGTAAGTGAAATAACCGGACAGAAAGAGGGAGGTGGTGAAGAGGAACCGCAGGAGGGGCCAAAGTTAAAACACAACAGAGGCGAGAGGAAGATGTTGCAGGGACTGTGCAAGATAACGAAGACAGTAGCGATCACGGCGGTCCTGGAGAGATAGGAAGCCAGTGTCAACATACAAGCTGAGGCAGGAGTCGAACGAAAGGAACCAGAACTGAGGCACAACCGAGTATGGTGCAAAGCATCAAGATGGCAAAGATTAGGAGGAGAAGCAGACGAGTAAGCAGGGCAACCATAATCGAGCTTAGACAGGACGAGAGAGGAATGTAAAGCGAGTAGAGTGCACCTATCCGCTCCCCAAGAAGTATGGGACAATACCCGAATAATCAGAATCCTGGTTCACACACTGGAACACAGTCCAAATGGAGTCAGAGCATGAAACCTGGAAGAATCTAAATCCTCCTCAGAACATATCACGCAGCACTATACTGTGTGCCCAACCGTAAGGGAAAGACCAACGACCCTGAGCAGCCAGGTGAGCAGTGGACACGAAGCTCTGACTCAGAGCAAAGGCATTCGTGAAGATGTCAAACGAGGGAGGAAGGCCCCATAGAATAGAACCCCGAAATGCCCAAATTGTGACGCAGCAGCCAAAAAAGGGCAACTGGGGTTCAAACCCAGTAGTCCTGGCTGTGTCAATAGGGAGAGAACCATAGAAACTAGAACAGCAACAAAGTCACACCCTGCCCAATGGAAAAACCAAACAAGCAAAGTTCTGGCTCCCACACAACTACTTGAGCAATTGCAGTCACCTGGGGCCTCCTCAACGCCAACAGGTGGCGGCACTGCCGCCAAAGCAACGCCATCCACAGTGGAAAGGAAAGTGATGCTGACCAAGTCCCATACGAGGCACAGCAAAGTCCAAATCTGGGACGGAACCAATTGGGACTTATGGTATCAGGAACCTGAACCCAGCAAGCTGAGAAAGCACCAGATCCCTGGCTAGCAGACACACAGACGGACTGGGGGCCCACAATAGCAAGTTAGCAAAGTAGGCCAAAACAAAAACCCACAATGAACACAAGACAAGAGACGATTTGAGCCAACTTGGTAAAAAAAAACAGGGAGCCAAATTCAAGACAAAAGAAAGGACTGAAAGCAGTAGGCTTGCCACCCCCACAACAAATCATAACCAATATCTGAATCCAAGATGAATAGGGACATGCTAGTATATGTCCCAGAGGTCCAGGGAACTCATCCAGGTGCCCACCTCCAGCAAGAGGCAAACTTGGGCCAAAGTGGTTATCTGGAATGTGGAGTGAACTGGTTCAACCCCAACACATCAAGGATGAACTGGAGTACTGTTCTGCCAAGTTCTGTTTTGGAACCTGGAAGAGATTGAATACCCACCAAAGAGACATGGTAGTCTTGACCATGAAGGAAGCAACCCACTCTGTAATTACTTGATGCAGGCAAGGGGAAGAGGCTTGCCTCGACAGCACCGACTCCAAAAGGTGGGAGTTACTGTCCAACTCTACTGCAGGCCATGCAAAACAACCTGAAAAGCCCACAAATCACGGGACCAGGAACTGGCAAACCAGGCGAGCCACCCCCTACTGCCCCATCAAAGGGGTGAACTGTGAACATGCTGGCAAAGCAGGAGCACAGTGCCAACTAGCAGAGGACAAACCAGTCACAGGAGGTTCATACGATCCAGAATATGGCTCCACTGAGGACCTACCTCGACCAACAGCAGGTGAAGCCCTAAGCTTTATCCGACCACCTCCAGAAACAAGAACAAAACCCACATGAACATAAATCAGAAATTGGCTGACAAGAAGCAGCCGAAAAGGACAAGAGCTCAGCAACATCAACCCCAGGAAATAGAAGAAGCAAAATGAAAGTCAAGGACCCAGACAAATCCAACACAGCCTGTTGACTTGCAAGTTGAACAGCGTGCAACGCGACCACCACCTCCCGAAGCATGGGCACATACAGCTTGGGCAAAGCTGCAG
The DNA here is from genome assembly GCF_020424385.1 of Procambarus clarkii. NCBI lineage: Eukaryota > Metazoa > Arthropoda > Malacostraca > Decapoda > Cambaridae > Procambarus > Procambarus clarkii. The sequence goes on from NC_059615.1 coordinate 22,547,073, forward strand.
ACGACACCACAGTAGACACCAAAGCACACCCACTACTTAGTTTTTATGATAGAGCCACAGAGATTCTACAGGGAAGAGATGGTTGGGTTGACTGTGTCTATCTGGACCTAAAAAAGGCTTTTGAGTCGCACACAAAAGGTTGTTTTGGAAACTGGAACATGCTGGATGGGCAACAGGAAGACTTCTGACATGGATGAAAAATTTTCTAACTGACAGACAGATGAAGGCAGTAATCAGAGGCAATATAAAAGTACCACAGGGTTCATATGTTGCACCAGTAATGTTCATTGTCTACATAAAATGATATACCAGAATGAATACAGAATTATATGAACATGTTTGCGGATGATGCTAAAATACTGGAGAAGGAGAATCAAACGATTGTAATGCCCTTTAAATTGATCTAGACAAAATAAGTGCTTGGAGCGACATGTGGCAAATGGAATTCAGTGTAAATAAATGCCATGTTATGAAATGTGAAATCAGAGAAAATAGACCACACACAACTAACAAATTATGCGGAAAGGAATTAAAGAATTCTAATAAAGAACGAGATCTAGGGGTGGTTTTGGATAGTAAACTGTTGCCAGAGGAACACGCACAAAGAACATTGTGAAAGGAGCGTATGTGTCGCTTTCCAACTTCAGACTTGCTTTTAATTCCATGCATAGTGAAATACTAAGGAAACTGTTCATGACTTACGTGGGACCAAAATTTCAATATGCAACAATTGTATGGTGCCCATATCTCAAGAAGCACATCAATAAACTGGAAAATGTGCAAAGGCATGCTTCAAAATGACTCCCAGAATTGAAAAATAAGAATTACGAGGAGATACTAGAGGAGTTAAATATGCCAAAACTAGAAGATAGAAGAAAAAGTGATATGATCACCACTTACAAAACACTAACAGGAATCAACCAAATTGACAAAGAGGAACTCCTGAAACCAGCAACTTCAAGAACAAGAGGACACAGATTCAAGCTAAGGAAACATATGTGCCAAAAAAATATTAGAAAGTTTTCTATTACAGACAGAGTGGTAGATGGGTTGGAACAAGTTAAGCGAGAAGGTGGTGGAGGCCAAAACCATCAGTAATTTCAAAGCGTTGTACGACAAAGAGTTCTGGGAAGACGGGACACCACGAGAGTCCATCTCATCCTGTAACTACACTTAGGAAATTACTAGAGGCAAGCACTTCAATGTCATGGTGGAGCCAAGCAGAATGGAACTCCACGAGGGCCAGAAGCTGCATGACTGAGGCCAAGTGGGAGTGAGCACAAAGATTCTTTGCCATGAGAGCTGCCAACAGCAAAGGGAACTGGGCATGGAGCTACACCAAACCCACATCCCAGGAAAGAGCGGGAGCAAACGGACAATCATCGAGAAGCTCAAAACACCCGAAATAGTCACCACTTCGTGCCACTCAAGCCACGCCAAGCCCTAAAGGAAAAAAAGAAGACTGCCTGCTAGCCAGGAAGACTCCAAAACCTTGTAGCACATCCAATAAGGAGAAGGCCCAAATTCAAAAGATTCCGAGTCATCATAGAGGCAAACTCTGGGCCTGGCAGGAGGTAAATGAAGGGATTCGAGAGGATGGAAACCTCCAGACGGATGGTCCTGATGGGCCTAGCAGCACATGGAAACAAATCCTGAGGAAAGCTGCACTGAGACCAAATTCATACAAGGAGTTTGTATGAGAACGCACATAAGAACCCTTTTCCCTTGAAGCAAAAGGCCCTCATCTGAAGGGGCAAAGATCTAACTGGGGTTTTAGGGGAACCCAAGGCCCCCTAGCTCCGGAAACCAAACATGAAGGCTTCGGGGCAGAGCCGGAGTCCATGCAAACTCTAAAAAAGTGGAGCCCATAGGAGAGGCCTCAGATGGGGCTGGCTGGAAAGAAAACCCCAAAACCTCAGCAGAACCAGCCTGTTCAATTGCTTCCACATCAGTTGGAAGGAGCCACCCCCTGGAGATGGCCGAGCCACACCCCAACCTAAACCCTGCCCTGACCTGGAAACCCTTGGGTGTTTTGGGCCAGAAGCCAGGGGGAAGGGTAAGATCAGGGCGCAGAGCGAATGACAACCAAAGGGGAAGGAAAAGGAGGAAGATGAGGACGGAGCCAATGAGGAGTTCACCAAAACCTCCAATCTCAGGTCCCTAAACAGGTGGGCCAGCTGCAAGGTATCCAACGTAGACTGCTGAAGGTGGGCAATATGAACCAGTAAAGCAGTAGCTACCTGATATCCTTGAACTTCCTCAGGAGGGTCAGAGAGAAGAGCCACATGGGAAGTGCAAACCCCACAAGACTCTGAGCCATGGGTATCTTTGACCAAACAAGCAGCATGGTGGAGACAGAGCGAATGATTGTCAACCCACTGCACAGACAACAAACAACCCTCAAATTTGTATAAGACGAGAACAGATTCAGAGGGAATTTCCATAGGCCACACTGAACCTGTAGAGAATTTCTATGGCCTGAAGGGTCATAGAAATTCCTGAGGAAAGTAAGTGGAGTAAAGAAAGTAAGTGGAGCCGGCCGGCCGAGCAGACAGCACACTGGACGCGTGAACCTGTGGTCCTGGGTTCGATCCTGGGCGCCGGCGATAAACGATGGGCAGAGTTTCTTTCACCATATGCTCCTGTTACCTAGCAGTAAATAGGTACCTGGGGTTAGTCAGCTGTCACGGGCTGCTTCCTGGGGGTGGAGGCATGGTCAAGGACCAGGCCACGGGGGGGACTAAAGCCCCGAAATCAACTCAAGATAACCTCAAGATAAGGTTAATAAACCAATGATACCCAAGCACTGGGAGGATTCTACTCCAGACCAAATGGTAAGCCTACAAAGTCTGGGCTACACGGCAATGAAGGCTGACCTCAGCATGCCATATGTACAAGCTAGTCAACCACCAGTGTTGCCTAACCATCCAACACTCACTCCGGACCTGGACCAAGACAGAGAGGCAATTAGGCCACTGACTCACCGAAGGCAAGGGCCATCTCAAGCAGGATAGACCTTCTACTCTCAAACACACCAGTGAAGAGGACTATCAGTGCAAGGGCAGTACTAGAGAGCACCCAGAAAAGGCAGCCCTGAGCACATGCACCTCCAAGCACTTGGAAGGCCAGGCCCATGCTACACCAACAATATACAATCCAAGGCCACACAGGACAAAAGTCCAAAAAGGCATTTAGCTGAAAAGCACTGGGACCTGCTATGGCTTAGTGACGACCCAGAAGCCCTACTACAATGTTGTTCACACTACATCAGTGACAGAACTGATTGCTCTAGTCAGGGAATATGAACCCCAGCCCCCTTCCCCCAAACAAGTGGGGTAATGAGAATGAGTGCATGCTTATTTCAAGAGATTCAATCATTTGTCTACATTATTGGGAAAAGTTCATTTGGTTGGTTGTGAAACTTCGGTCTCTTTGAACTCAGCAGTGGTCTGTAATGGTTCACTGACTTTCTGGATGCCTTCCCCATTAAGGTGGCAGTGTCACCTGCTTCCCACGACACAGAAAGGGGCCAGGTTCCGGCTCAGATCCCCGGTAGGCCGAACAGAACTCCACAGCTGATGCAATCTAGTAGTATGGAGCCATCTCGGCAAGATTGCTTCGGGGAACCACAAAGAACTCTTCCCAGAAAAGCCAATGGTTTACATAAATATAGGATCAGAGCCAGAGGGCTATGTACACGAAACTGGAGTTACAAGTGTGATGTGTTGCCAGCATGTGATAAAATTCAAATTTATGCCATGCTCCTATTGTAGTTGCTTGGGGCTATGATGCATGTATTGGTGGAGAGAGAAATGGCTGTTTGGGCCTTATGGTGAACATGTTGTGTATTGCAGTATTTTGCATGCTACAGGAGCAGGAACTTTGCATTATGTAATGTACATATTTTTTGGTAGACCATCTTTGTGAAGAGCTATGGCATATATTTGTATCTTGTATTTTTACAGCTTTATAAATGTTTGCTTAACCTATTACCTGGAGAGCCTCAAGAGTTTTTTTTACACAGTGAGGCTGGCCTGAGGCCAGGTTCAACTTGTGATAATGTGGTTAAACAAACTGTTGCTTGCAACTGCCCGTAGTCCCACATATCCACTACAGTCCAGTTGGTCTGGTGCTTCTTGCAAGAATTTATCTAATTGGTTCTTGAAGAAGTCCACCTTTGTTACGGCAATATTTCTATTGCTAGCTGGGAGGGTGTTGAACAGCTGTGGACATCTGATGTTCAGTGTTCTCTGATTGTGCCTATGGCACCTCTACTCCTCACTGGTTCAATTCTTCATTTCCTTCTGTACCCATTTGATCTAGTATGTTGTTATTCTATCGTGCAAATTTGGGACCTGGCCCTCCAGTACCTTTCATGTATATATTATTTGGTACCTTTCTTGTCTCCTTTACAGAGAGTACATCTTGAGAGTTTTGCGACAATCCCAGTAATTTAGGTGGCTTATCGTTTCGATGTGTGCCGTATATGTTCGCTGTACAGTATTCACCTCTTTCAGAAATCTCTACTGTGCTGAAAGGGAGTACTGTACTGAGCAAACAGTTGACCTGTTTCTGGAGCTGGCGACTGTATTGAGTTCATTCACACAGTCCACAGCTAAGATATGCATTGGTTGTCCTATCTTATACTGTATATATATTTAATAAGGAGAAAAACACACACATTATGTAAATTGTATAATTGCTCCATTTAATGATCTGCATTCTCTTAACATATTTTGTCTCACATCTGAGGCATTGTAGACAGATTACAAATAACACACACACAACTAGTTACAGACTAATTATTCAATACATTCAACATGCAACTGCAGCAGATCTGTCTATCAGCACACATGAGAATTACAGGCTGCTTTTCCAGTGAGCACAATAATTAGCTTACATACTTCACCTGAGAATAGAACTACTTGTTCAATGGAACTTATTATAAAAATCCATGCAATGTTCAGTCTCACAAGAGATGTGCTTTATTTAACTATACTGTACCATCTTTTCAGCCCATCCTCTTGAGCATTCACAACATTACTTAACTGATGTACTGAATTGCCCAAACCTAACCTAACAGAATCCATAATAGAAAACAGGACATCACACCAATTCTGAGAGCCACTATGATTTTTAGTACATGAGTTTTTGGCCTTAGTGGATTTATATGTTAAAATGTGATGTACTATTCAAGAGGATGAATTCATCTTTTAGTTGTGATAATTGATGACATAGATACTTGACCAATATATGTACATTCCATAGTACAGCAAACTAGCCAGAAAATACATATTCATATTTTAATTAACAATAATTAATATCAATGACTGGTTAATTGCACTTTTAATAATGGAAGTCTTACACTTGATATACAAAAAGTTATCCAGCTTAAATTTTTTGTTGCAAATTTTATAATAAGAATAATTACAAAATATCAAGATTGGCATCTAATTTACACAAGCAGGAAGTTTGTACCATATTTCTAATAATCACTACAGTTCTAGGTGAATTGAACTGCTGTACAGCCATAGAAAGACTTACAGCTTCCAATTAGGAAGGTGAGATTTAATTTCAACTATCACAAACTGTACTTGCTCTTGGTCAGCCACACTAATACATGAAGCTTTCCTGACAACTTATAAGGGGCCCCTATTAGCTGTAGCTGGCCTGGGACTTGCATTGGGACTGAGATTACCAATACTGGTTGATCTGGGGCACTCTACCATTGAACTTTTCCCCTCCTGTTCAGGATTCTGATTACTTATTCCCAAGTCATCAATGTCACGTCACGAGAGGGTAACCTTTCCTTGGCAATCAACTATTAAAAAAATTTGCTTTTGATTATGTTCATTACACTAATATATTCTACAGCGAGTAACTGGTTCTGACATTTACATTTTAGTATGGCAATATTTTATTACAACTTTATGTCCATTTAATATGAATAAGTTGAAAACCTAATGTGGCAAAATGTACAGCTGCAGTTTACCTTCTGTTGATCTGGTCTAAACAGCAGTTTACCCTGCTTAGACCAGACCAACTGATCCTAACAGTGGTTCAGTGTTAGTCAGGTCCAGCCAGTGGTTTACTCTGTGCTGGGCAGGTTTAGTCAGTTTACCTTGTTGGTCTGGTCTAAACAGTGGGTAACCATGATGGCCTGGCAAAGTCGGCACCTTCCTTTGTGCATTAGGCAGGTATAGTCTACAGCTTTTCACTTATTTAAATTTGATCCAATTTAACTATTGCTTGTAGCTCTATGCGACTTTCTTGCAAGGTATACTTGTAGGGGGCATGATATACTGTACAAGCATGAGACCCTAATGTTAACCTTTGTACCTCAAACATCTCTTAGGAATGGATTGGACAACAACTTTAATTGCCTCGCAATGTCGTTAACGGGATGAATATTATATTTATCTTGGCTATGTCAACAAATAGTTTTGATAATCTCATTGCTAAATTGGCTTGATCGAGGATGTCAATGTCTGGTGCGAGTCGTGGTCTCTTGCTTTCCATAAAAATCAGTACCTAACCTATTTTAGATATCCTCCTCTCATATGTCCAAACTTTTTATGGATTGCTGTTGAATAAACAGAATATTGTAATTAGCACCTAGGATGTCTCAGGAGATCATAGCCAACTTCACAAAAAAAAAAAAAACACTCGTCGTTCTTAGGTCTTACAGTGGGAGCACAGTTGATGGTTCCATTAGAATAATTACCAAAATGCTGTCCACCACGTCATGACTGATGGTATGTATTGTTACCCTGTTGGGACCTTTGTCGAGCCCTACACATTAATGTGTGGTGGCCGACTTTTTTATGGTAAGAACAGTATGGAGGCTTTGAGTCATTTCCTTTATCTGGTGACCATGCAAACTGGTGAGGTGGAACTGTTCCCTGTGGCTTAGTCCAACAATCTTGGACTAAGAGTGCAGTCTTTCTGCAATTATCACATGTTGTGGCATTCTGAAGTGGATTGTTACATCTAGGAAATCTAGGAATATTTGTTTCTTTCCGACCTCCTATCTGTTTTCTCGGCTGAAAATTGTGTAACTGTGCTGGATGATAGTGCTGAGGGCTTGGCATGACATTCACAGCTTCTTCAGTTTGCAATGATCTGGTGTCAGGTAACATTACATAAGCTGCATTAACTATAGCAACATAAACATCCCCTATTTCATTTTCTGGGCCAAATTTCTCCATCTTTAACATTGGTAGAATTTCTCTAGGAGCATATCGTTGTAATGACCCAAATGCTACTAATTTAGCCATTGCTACTGGGGTCATGAAACCATCACTGTTTGTCCATTCTGACTTTTTTAGGGCTTCCTCAAGTGCATAAATTAGTTTATCTAAACGACTAGTATAAGCATTCAGAGTTTCATCTGGCCGCTTGGTAGAATTCACCAATACTTGTATTAGGAAAAATGGATCCAAAACTTTTTCAAAAATAGATCCTTCTGTCAAAAACATATCGAATTCTTCCCACCAAAATTCGATTAGACGTAAATTATCACAAGAAGGTGATGTTGCCTTTATTTGGGTTGTCTTCATTTCCTCTATTTCCCTGTGCAACATGATTAGTTTAGCTCAACTCACACAAGATGTCAAATAATGTTTCCCTATTGACATTCACAAATGTAATTTACAATTATGGCACTAACAATTATTTTGGTTATGAAATTGTTACCTTTCCTCTCAATAATTGCTTGAATATAACCACTAAAAATATAAATACATTAAAAATGCTGGGATGACATTGATTGAATACTACAGCCAACTAGAATTAAAAGAATTGTAACAAATTAATAACAAATTAATCTTAAACTTTGATAACCCCCCAAAAAATCACAAATAAACTGGTTAAACTTTTTCAGTCAAATAATATTTGTGAATTGCAAAAAATTACTTTGCTAACTCTCCTCACAATTCTCAATTTTGACCAAATTGTTGCAACATACAGTATATAAAAATTTAGCTTTCAATGTGGTTAGAAAAATGGAAAGCTAATTGTAACTGGAAATAATGCAAAAATAAATACAGTAATGGAATGGAATAAATTTTCCCAATATTCAATGAAGAAATCTATAATTCAGTCTAGATTCCATGTACTGTATTTGCTTTCTATGAAATTTTGTGTTGAATTAATTGGTTATTCAATAGCTCAATACTTGATATGGTATGTGATTTCTTGCTCAAATTTTCTTATAAACAACAGGTAATAGTAATTAATTGCCAAGACTGGTGAACTTTAAAATCCAGTTTGAAAAAGTCGTCAGGACAAATGGGGGGGTCTTTAACAAGCCGCCAGCTTCCTGTCCTCATTAAGGCCACTAGTTTTAGTGGCCTTCAGGTAAATTCAGGTAATTGCACAATGACAGCAGGGATAAAAGTCACACGGCTGTTCGCCAATGGATTTTAAAACCCAACAGAGCCAAACATTACCTAACTTAACTATACACAAGGTTGTGACAATTAGAAAATGAACTGTTCAAACCCTTGTGAACAATGAGACTGAACAAGGCCGAGTGCCCAACTCCTGACAACCTACAAGTCAATCACAGCTTCATTTAAGTTCCCTGCTTGTTTTTACCATATACTGTAGTTAATGGTCAAACTGGGCACAATCACGTAGATCTTGCTTAACTTTGTGTCGCAGGAAGGTGTAGAGAGCAGTGTAGAAGGTATCACAGGAGCGTGTAGAGGGCAGGGAAGGCTGCCGCCACGCCCAGGACTGCTTGAAATTTAATAGAAATCAGTTTATTGATGTATAAATACACTCACACAAAGGTATGAGGGAGCTCACGCTATTCTCACCCCGTTCAGTACAACGTGTTTATATATGTGAAGACACGTGGCAGTGGTTTGTTTACCACAACTGGTGACGTCACTAGTGCTGGTGGTGGTCACTGTAGTGCTGGTGGTGGTGTCACTGTAGTGCTGGTGGTGGTGTCACTGTAGTGCTGGTGTCACTGTAGACGTCGACGTACACGACACTCGTCAATATAACGCATTTACCAACGGTGACGTCACGACAATCACGGCGCCAAAACAGCGGACTTGAACAATTATTCCTTAAAACTATCTTCTCCCAAGCTTGCAAAGCTTCCACAGCTTCACCTCTGTGGCGGCGAGAGAGCACCCAGCTTAGTGTGGCGGCGGGAGATACTACAATGTTTTGAATGTTTGAAACACTGGCTTTAGCGCGGCAAAACTTTATTGTTTTGCCGGATTTAGCGCGGGTAAATTTGAGCTATCTTGCCCATATACTCCTTTCTTGCACAGTTAGGGTGCCCTGGCCTGAGGGTGGCCCTAGTGGGTTTAGAGAGCGATGTAGGGCCTGGAGGTGAGCCACAAGAGTGATGAAACACACACACGACGCTCGTCCGCTCGCCACCTCCACCTCTCATATACTGAACTTCAAATTTCAAATCTTATATACAGTTCATTTCTCGATTGACAAAACCGTATTTATCGTTCGATTTTGGTGTATTTACTTACGTTAGGCTGTGTTAGGTATGGCTGGGCTTGGCTACGAGGGTTTGGGTTACATTAGGTTGGATTGCGTGAGGTAATTAGGTGTTGGATTTAATATTCGCGAACGGGACCATCTTGTGTACGATGTGACTTGTGTCTGTGGCCTGCACCTAGGCCTATGACGTCACCGGCGCGATGCCTGATGCTCCTGGAGGCCCAACCCTCCAGTTCTTCAATTAACTCATACAATAATTATAATAATAATTCATATAATAATTAACAGCCGACATATGTCTCTCATGCTCACGCCTGAGTGTTAAAATGGTGACAAAACTTAAACATTAAAACAAGTTTTATTAAAACATAAAATGTATTAGTATGATGTTCCCAGATTAATGCAATGTATCTACCTGGAGTGTGATCAATTTCAACCGTAACTGTGAACGTGAACTTAACGGTATAGTGGTGATAGAGTCTTAGGTAAGTTAACCCTTGTTGGTAGCCACCAGTCTGTCCATCTTGGAGAGTTCTATGTCCTTCAACTTGAGTTCATCGGCACCTTTGGCGTCCTTGTGCACCTTCCTCAGGTTGGGCGACAGCTTCAGCGACACCAGGGTACCTCTGTGCCGGGACACACATCATTAGTCCAGAATTTTGTGTCTCAGAATGTGTGTACTGGGACACACATAATGTACCTCACCTCTCTATACACTTGTAGCGAGTAGATTATCCCAATAATATACTCGCTCCAAATATAGTGTTAATATTCCTGTCAACCTTTGGAGATGAATGAGGTGAGGCGTTGCCCGAGCAATATAAGCGGCAAGAATAGCAAACATTAACTAGTCTACTTTCAAGTGTGGTCTAGAGCAGACACTTGCGAGATACTGTACCGACGCTCAGTGCGCTCAACTCACACCAACGTATCACCTGTGTACTTCTGTATATTCGACCAAATATATATATAGTATCTTAGTGTCTGTGTTTATTTGTCACCATACTTTACGTAACAATAGAACCGTTACACACTCCTTCTATATTATACCTCACCTCTACACTCTCCTTCTATATTATACCTCACCTCTACACTCTCCTTCTATATTATACCTCACCTTTACACATTCATTCTATATTTATTTTATTTAGTGCCATCTATAGATTTCCTAATACCAACATAGCTTCATTCTCAGACAATGTAAGGAATCTTATCATAAATAACAATCTCAACAAAAATCACATCATTCTAGGTGGTGATTTCAATATTGACCTGGGTCTTCAAAATAACCCCCAAGTTGACTATTTCCGTAACAGCATGCACTCCTGTATGCTAATCCCCACAATCACCAAGCCCACCCGAGTCACTCAAACATCTGCCACTACCTTGGATCACTTATGGACAGCTCCCCTTACATCTGGGGTAATCTATGATAGAACAACTGGCCACTATCCTACCTTCCTCATAGCAAACATAGATACAATACCACCAGAAAGCAAGAAACTCTCATTCAGGCTACACAGTGAATCAGCTTTAGGCAATCTCTCTAATGCACTTCACAATATTAACTGGGAATCTGAATTCAATAATACACAGGATATAAACTCATTAACTAACCTCTTTCTCTCCAAAACTCTAAGCCTCTACAACACTCACTGTCCCCTCCTTACCAAACAAGTAACTGATAAAAGAAAAAACAATCCGTGGCTCACAAGTGGCATAATCAAATCAATCAACAAAAAACATGAATATGAAAAGAAATTTAGGATTGGCCTAGTTACAAAGGAAGTAGTTAAAAGGTACTCATCAGTGCTTACCAGTATCATAAGAAAAGTCAAACATTCATATTATGATACTAGATTCAAAGAAGCAAAAGGCAATATGAAAAGCACATGGAATACCATCTCTAATATCCTAGGAACTAAACAACACTCCCACAACCAGATAACACACTCTAAGGATGGCTTTACACCGTCAACTGATTTAGAAATGGCAAATTAATTTAATAGTTTCTTTTCATCGGTTGGTGCTAACCTTGCCAGTAAAATCCCACAGACTCAGACACATATCAACACATATCTCTCAGGCAGCTATCCAAACTCTCTTCTCCTCTCACCAGTCAGCCCGTCAGATGTTGTGTCCATCATGCACTCACTAAAAACCAAAGCTGGGAACATCTGTGAAATCCCATCCATTGTATACAAGAGCGCCTCCCACGCCCTTGCACCACCTATAGCTCTGCTGTTCAACAAATCCCTTGAGTGTCATACCTTCCCTGATATCCTTAAAAAAGCAAGAGCAACGCCAGTTCATAAAGGAGGTAATCCGGCAGACAAACAACTATAGACCAATATCAAACCTACCCATCCTATCAAAAATATTTGAAAAAATTATCTACAAACAGCTCTACTCCTATCTCGTAAAATTCGACATTCTTAGCCCCTGTCAGTTTGGCTTCCGCTCCCAAAAGAGTACCAACGATGTAATTATTAGTCTCCTTGATATAATTTACTCAGCCCTTGACAAAAATGAATTTCCGATTGGACTCTTCATTGACCTGAGAAAGGCCTTTGACACTGTTAATCACAATTACCTCTTATGTAAACTCCATCATTTTGGAATCCGAGGCCATGCACTGGATTATATCCAATCCTATCTTGTAGTGATAGACACCAATGTCTAACCATCAATAATATAACCTCTCTCACTCTACCAATAACCGTTGGAGTGCCACAGGGCAGCATCTTGGGACCTCTCATATTTCTTATATACATCAATGATCTAGACAAGAGACTCAACTTCAGCACCCACATACAACACACAACTAAGAAAGTCTCTAAAACAGTTGGGATACTCTCCAAAATCAGATATTATGTACCTAACTCTGCTCTCATCTCTATATTATGCACTAATCTATCCCTATCTTAATTATGGTATCTGTGCATGGGGTTCAACCACTGCAAACCACCACAAGTCCATCATCGCCCAGCAAAAATCTGCTATCAGAATAATAACAAATTCTGCTTTCAGACAACACTCGGCCCCCGTGTTTAACTCCCTTAACATGCTAAACATAATCTCCACAAATTTTCTTGTGTCAATTACATTTATAAAATCCTGTTCTTAAACGCAAATCCTGCTCTGAAACTCTCCCTTAAAATAAACTTAAACGTGGTACATAATAACTTAATAAAAATAAATACCGTCATTGTGTCGGGGGACAGGCAGCCAGTGTATATATACATGTTAGGGTTATTTCGAGGTCCCCCTATTGTCGATCAATGACTGACCTCACCCAGGAGGCAACCCTACAACAAGCTGACTAACTCCTGGGTACCTATGTACTGCATGGTGAAGGGTTTACGGCAGAGAAAACGCGCTCAGTCATTTCTGTTCGCTGGGATTCGAATCTGTAATTCTCAATTGTGAGAGGAGAACGAACCCGACTATACTACAGGGGTAACATTGAACATTGAAATATTAATGCAGACAGGTATGGATGGAACATTCACACGTGTGTACTGAACATTAAGAAAGAACACACTCACTCTCCAGGATATTGGGTAAGGGCCCCTCGCCCCCAACTAGGATAATGGGTAAGGGCCCCTCGCCCCCAACTAGGATAATGGGTAAGGGCCCCTCGCCCCCAACTAGGATAATGGGTAAGGGCCCCTTGCCCCCAACTAGGATAATGGGTAAGGGCCCCTCGCCCCCAACTAGGATAATGGGTAAGGGCCCCTCGCCCCCAACTAGGATAATGGGTAAGGGCCCCTCGCCCCCAACTAGGATAATGGGTAAGGGCCCCTCGCCCCCAACTAGGATAATGGGTAAGGGCCCCTCGCCCCCAACTAGGATAATGGGTAAGGGCCCCTTGCCACCAACTAGGATAATGGGTAAGGGCCCCTCGCCCCCAACTAGGATAATGGGTAAGGGCCCCTTGCCCCCAACTAGGATAATGGGTAAGGGCCCCTCGCCCCAACTAGGATAATGGGTAAGGGCCCCCCTCCCCTTCCAACTAGGATAATGGGTAAGAGACTCACTTCTCGCCTCCCACCAGGATAATGGGATAGAAGGGGTTGAAGGCAACACAGGTGGCCGCTACACGTCGCCGCTGCACTAGACTCTGGACACACAGTGGACGACACTTCCGGAGGAACAGGTCATAGACGTGTACCCGACCCTCGTCTGTGGCTGCTACGAAGACACTGCTGCTGTAGGGTGACCAGCTGACCTCGGCTACTGCGCCTCCCAAGTCAAGAACCACCAGTGGTGACCTGGAACATTAACAGGTCAGATTGTTCAGGACTATCTTACAGGTAACTATCCACAGTCTCTGTACTTAACGCCTTCAAATTCCACTGATGTAAATGAGATAATCCTTTCCCTTAAAACCAAGTCTAGTGACCTTGAGGAGATACCAACTTTAATTTACAAAAAAGCCTCCAGATCTTTAGCCCTTGCTATTGCATTGCTCTTCAACAAGTCACTTGAACTCCAAACCTTTCCAGATATTCTAAAAAAAAAAGCGAGAGTAACCCCTGTCCACAAATGTGGTGATCTCACTGCTGTTAACAACTGCAGACCTATATCAGTCCTGCCAAACTTGTCAAAAATATTTGAAAAACTAATCTACAAGCAGCTTTACTCTTATCTAGCCAAACACAATATACTTAGCTCTTGTCAATATGGCGTCAGACCCCAAAAAAGCACTAACGATGCGCTTATTAGTATGATTAACTTGATACATACAGCTGATGATAAAAATGAGTTCCCTGTTGGGTTATTTGTGGACCTGCGTAAGGCTTTTGACACTGTCAACCACCAAAACCTTCTTCTTAAATTACATCATTATGGGGTCAGAGGACACTCCCTGCAATACCTCAAATCTTACCTTACTGACAGGCTTCAGTATGTGTCTGTGAATAATTCAATTTCTCCCACCCTACCCATCAACATTGGTGTTCCTCAGGGCAGCATACTTGGCCCTCTCCTCTTTCTCATCTACATTAATGACCTTCCAAATGTCTCCCAACACCTCAAACCAATTCTATTTGCTGACGACACAACCTTCATTTACTCTAGTCCTGACCCCCTTGCTCTTAATGGCACAGTGAATACTGAGCTAAATAAAGTCCATCTTTGGCTAATTGCCAACAAACTCACCCTCAACATTGACAAAACTTTCTATATCTTTTTTGGCAATAAATCCTCAAATCAAATAAATCTCAAAATAAACAATACCCAAATTTGTAACAAATTAGATGGCAAATTCCTTGGCGTTCTCATTGACCACAAACTGAATTTCCAGGGACACATTCTAAATATATCAAAAAAAGTTTCAAAAACTGTTGGCATTCTTTCTAAGATCAGATATTATGTACCTCGCCCTGCCTTGGTGACGCTCTAGCTATTACGCCATCAACTATTCTTATCTCAACTATGGTATTTGTGCTTGGGGTTCTACTACCCAAAATAATTTACGTCCTCTAATTATTCAACACAAAGCTGCTATTAGGTCAATATCCAACTCTGGCCCCAGACATCACTCAAATATTTTACTCAAATCTCTGAATATGTTAGATATTAAGTCACTGCATATCCTCTCATGTGTATTATATATATATACAAAACGCTGAACTGTAATGTCAATCCTGACCTTAAAAGATTCCTAGAAGGTTGTAACAGATCCCATGAGCACCACACCAGAAACAAATACCTTTTATATATTCCAAGAGTACGACTTAATCAAACTAGAAATGCTTTACAAATCAAGGGACCCAGAATGTGGAATGACCTTCCCAATCATGTTAAAGACTGTACCTCTCTCAACCAGTTTAAGATAAAAACGAAGCACAACCTAATTAACTCCCTGTAACCTACCTTACCCCTAAAATGTCAACCCATGTCTACTATTTTAAACAATGCTGTTTGTCGACCAAATTGTATTTTTACTATTTTTTCTGCCATGTTCCCACCTTCTTTTTTTATTTTCTCAACTCAATTTATACTTTAATCTCAATTAGTACTAAGTTTTAGTCTTACTGTTTTTCCTGCCTGAAACGCTTTGCGTAATAGTGGCTTTAGGCATTGTATGTACTAGCTCTATCTATAAATCCATCAATGTTTTGTATCTCATTTTGTATGGATGTACTTAACCTGAATAAATATTTGATTTGATTTGATTTGAACTGTTTTTTCTTATATTTCAGCGATGGAAACATCAGATCATTTTATGTTCCCAATTTTCTGATATGAACATCAGATCATTTGATGTTCCCAATTTTCTGATATGAACATCTGATCATTTGATGTTCCCAATTTTCTGATGTGAACATCAGATCATTTGGGAATGCATCGGACGAGGGGACGGGGGAGTCTGGATGGATGGGAGGTCGAGGGGACGGGGGAGGGGGGAAATGGTGGGGAGGACTGGGAGACAGGGAAAGGTTGCTGTGGCTCAGCAATGCACTTGCACTGCAGATCCACAGCAACGCGTGGCCGGGTACAGCTAGTACATAAATAAATTCAAGTAGTTTTATTACCTAATACTTACAGATGATACTGAAACCAGACTTTGACAGTCCAGTCCACTGAGCAGGAGATGAAGACTTTGTGGTGGTGAAGGTTCCACACGACGGCTCTGACAGCGGCAGTGTGGGCCGGGTAGCGGGTGAGGGAGTGTTCGCTCGAGTGGGTGGAACACTGGAATATGGCACCGGAGTCCACTCCAACCAGCACCACCTCCTCCTTATCCGGCCTGAAGGCTACACAAGTCCCCGCTCCTGCCGTGTACAAGTTACATTTGTCAGCCTCATTAAGTGATTTTTCTGAATCGATAGGAATCAGCAAGCCATTCATGGTGAAAAAGACTCAGAATCATGAAACAGATCTAAAACCAAAACTAAGTCTGCTAAAAGTCACAAGAGTTGATATATAATAATAAAATTAATATTATTATTAATAATATATATTTAGAGAAGAGTATGTACATACAAAATGGGATACATTTCTAGGTAGAAGGGAAGGGAACTGTCAGGAGAAAGCACCAAGCCATTACGGCTATATAGCACTGGGAAGGGGTCAGGATAAGGATTTGGGATGGGACGGGGAGGGGGGGAAGGGATGGAGCCCAACCACTTGGACGGTCGGGAATTGAACGCCGACCTGCATGAAGCCAGACCATAGCTCTACCGTCCACCCCAAGTGGCCTAGGTAGAGCAAGTATATACTATGCCTAAAGCCCCTAATACACAGTTTCCCGCATGATGTGGAAAAATAAACTTAAAAACTAAGACTTAAAACTTATTGAGATCAAAAACAAAAATGAACTAAGGATGTAGGAAGACTTGATCGGGGATTATAGCAGTTTGATCGGCAGTTTATAGAATTCCTAACACTGATGTGTCCGAATTCAACTCAAACCTTAGAAATCTAATACTTGATAACAGACTGAACAAAAACCACCTAATTATTGCAGGGGACTTTAATATTGACCTCTGCGAGCCAGAACACCCTACTGCTGTTAGCTTCCTCAACTGTATGAATTCCTGCTTCCTCATACCCTTAATCACTAGACCTACTAGAATCACTGATAGCACTGCCACGACTCTTGATCACATCTGGACAAATATAACCTCTCCGCTTACTTCAGGTATAATCACCGATAGCACTACAGACCATTACCCCACATTTCTCTTAACTAACATTAGCAAACCACCTCTTGAGTCAAGAGAGATACGTTTTAGACTACACAATGAAACTGCTATAGACAATTTTATAACTGCTACTGATAATGTCAACTGGGAGTCCGAGTTAGGTAACATAGAGGACATCAACCTAGCAGTTCAATCTTTTCTTCAAATAACTCTTAGCCTTTATAATACCCACTGTCCTATGCTTACAAAACAAGTCACAACCAAAAGGCTTAACAATCCTTGGCTTACAAAGGGAATACTTAAATCTATTAATAAAAAACATGACCTTGAGAAAAAGTATAGGTTAGGGATTGTCTCCAAAGAATTCTCAAAGAATTACTCATTATTGCTATCTAAGATAATTAGACGAGCCAAAACTAAATACTACGAAGATAAATTTACCCAAATAAAGAGCAACGTTAAACAAACATGGAGAACAATTTCACAAATATTGGGATCAAAAAAGTCTTTAAATAGCAAACCGACTCTCCTGTCTAATAACGATGGTCAGCTTTCAGCCTCTGATTCTGCTATTGAGTTCAATAGGTTCTTCTCTTCCATTGGTTCATCCCTTGCTAATGATATTCCATCTTCCAGTACTGACATTAAGGACTATCTTACAGGGAACTATCCCCAGTCCCTGTACCTAAAGCCTATTAATTCCATTGACGTCAATGAGATAATCCTTTCCCTTAAAACCAAGTCTGGTGCCCTTGAGGAGATACCAACTTTAATCTACAAAAAGCCTCCAGATCTTTAGCCCCTGCTATTGCTTTGCTCTTCAACAAGTCACTTGAACTCCAAACCTTTCCAGATATTCTAAAAAAAGCGAGAGTAACGCCTGTCCACAAATGTGGTGATCTCACAGATGTTAACAACTACAGACCTATATCAATCCTGCCAAACTTGTCAAAAATTTTTGAAAAACTAATCTATAAGCAGCTTTACTCATATCTAGCCAAACTCAATATACTTAGCCCTTGCCAATATGGCTTCAGGCCCAAAAAAAGCACTAACGATGCACTTATTAGTATGCTTAACTCGATTCATACAGCTCTTGATAAAAATGAGTTCCCTGTTGGGTTATTTGTGGACCTGCGTAAAGCTTTCGATACTGTCAACCACCAAAACCTTCTTCTTAAATTACATCATTATGGTGTCAGAGGACACTCCCTACAATACCTCAAATCCTACCTTACTGACAGGCTCCAATGTGTTTCTGTGAATAATACAATTTCGCCCACCCTACCCATCAACATTGGTGTTCCCCAGGGCAGCATACTTGGCCCTCTCCTCTTTCTCATCTACATTAATGACCTTCCAAATGCCTCCCAACACCTCAAACCAATCCTATTTGCTGACGACACAACCTTCATTTACTCCAGTCCTGATCCCCTTGCTCTAAATGCCACAGTAAATACTGAGCTAAATAAAGTCCATCTGTGGCTAACTGCCAACAAACTCACCCTTAACATTGACAAAACTTTCTATATTCTGTTTGGCAATAAATCCTCTAATCAAATAAATCTCAAAATAAACAATACCCAAATTTGTAACAAATTAGATGGCAAATTCCTTGGCATTCTCATTGACCACAAGCTGAATTTCCAGGGACACATTCTAAACATATCAAAAAAAGTTTCAAAAACTGTGGGCATTCTTTCTAAGATCAGATATTATGTACCACGCCCTGCCCTGGTGACTCTCTATTACTCCCTTATCTATCCATATCTCAACTATGGTATTTGTGCTTGGGGCTCTACTACCCAAAATCACTTACGTCCTCTAATTACTCAACACAAAGCTGCTATTAGGACAATATCCAACTCTGGCCCCAGACATCACTCGGTACCCCTACTCAAATCTCTGAATATGTTAGACATTAAGTCACTGCACATTCACTCATGTGTATTATACATATACAAAACGCTAAATTGTAATGCCAATCCTGATCTCAAAAGCTTCATAGAAGGTTGTAACAGAACCCATGAGCACCACACCAGAAATAAATACAGTTTTGATATTCCTAGAGTACGACTTAATCAAACCAGAAATGCTCTACAAATCAAGGGGCCCAGGATGTGGAATGACCTTCCCAACCATGTTAAAGACAGTACCTCTCTCAACCAGTTTAAGTTAAAAACGAAGCTATACCTAATAAATTCCATGTAACCTACCTTACCCTTCTATTGTCAACCCATGTATGTTTTTTGTTTTTGTTTTTTGTTTTACAAATCAACGCTGTTTTAATGTAATTTTCTGTAATAATTTATAATTGTATTTGTGCTGTTTTTTCAACAATGTTCCCCCCCTCTTTTACCTCTATTTTTATTTGTACTCAACGCATTTTTTTCTTTTTACCCATTAGTTTTAAGCTTTAGTCAGTAGTGTTTTTTCCTGCCCGAAACGCTTTGCGTAATAGT
This sequence comes from Procambarus clarkii, assembly GCF_020424385.1. Lineage (NCBI taxonomy): Eukaryota > Metazoa > Arthropoda > Malacostraca > Decapoda > Cambaridae > Procambarus > Procambarus clarkii. The sequence goes on from NC_059615.1 coordinate 22,566,667, forward strand.
GGCTTTAGGCATTGTATGTACTAGCTCTATCTATAAAGCCAACAAACTTTGTAAAATCTCTTTATGTATGTACCTTTGCCTAAATAAAAATTATTATTATTATTATTATTATTATTATTAGAATATAAGCTGGAGGAGGGGAGGTAGAGGATGGTGGCCCAACCACTTTGGAAGTTTTGGTGATCCACCAAACGGGTACTCGACCTGGGTACGCGTCCTAGCTCAGTCCTGGACAGCAGTGGTGTGACGGCTGCGTGGGGTTTGTTGATAAATTGGAGCTTCGGTGTCAGTCGCTGAGCTGTAGTTAGCGGGTACACCGGGGCTGGTGGTTCCCATTATGCCTCGTCTGGCAGCTTACACAGAATTCACAGTTTTGTGTAGTCCCTCTTGTGGATGTGTCTTCTTACCCTTGACTGAAGTGACATTCTCATTGTCCTGTGTGGCTGGTCTTGCTTTAGGTAGTTCGTGGTGTTGTGGACTACAACACAAGGGGTCCTCCCGGTTAGGTAGGGACATGCTCTTCATTTTGTACATCTGTTTGGCAGAGAGGCTGTGTTGGTGAATGTTGAGACGTTCCAGCTTCTTACTGACACGAAGGCTGTCGGTACGCACGTTGTCCTTGACTGACAAATTTGCTACAAATCGCAGCGTTCTGTTCTGAACTCGTTGTGGCTTGAGTCTCTTTGTTTTTTTAGTTTATTTTATCTTATCGAGCAAGTCAGAGTACACCGAGTGGGTGAGGGGGTCAGGCACGGGGGCGCACGCTTACTGCCTGTGGTGCGCCCACACCCCCACCCACCTCTCCCCAGGGCTTCGGCTCATCACTCAGGTGGTCACCTAGTTATACTTGTGGTGGTTAAGCTTTGGCACTTTGGTCCCGCCTGTTAATCAACTAGTGTACAGAACAGCCCCGCTCCTGTGCCAGGTAAATCCACTACGGGTTCACATAGCCCGTGCTACTGGGAACTTTTTGTTCCGAGTAGTTGAATCTAAAACAACAACATAGTGTACAGATTCTTGGTCAGCAAGGCGGACAGCCCGCCCGCTTTCATAACTCTGTATTTCCTACTGCTAAACTTCCCTTCACCTGTGCCTCTCATCCCCCACTAGGGGGGGGGGGAAGTGAGAGGCATAGGCGAACCACTCTTTACTCCCAAAAAGAAACATAGGTCAACCACTCTTTAATAATAAACAAAAAAACTGATTCCTGAGCCTACTGGTCTCTATAAAATCTATAGTTGAAACTGTGTATGGAGTCAGCCTCCACCACATCACTGCATAATGCATTCCATTTGTTTACTACTGACACTGAACAAGTTTTTTCTAATGTCCCTGCGTCTTATTTGATTATTAAGTTTCCACCTGTGTCCCCTTGTTCGTGTTCCACCCTTGCAAAGACCGGCCCTCAGTCACTGAGCCTGCCCGGCCCTCAGTCACTGAGCCTGCCCGGCCCTCAGTCACTGAGCCTGCCCGGCCCTCAGTCACTGAGCCTGCCCGGCCCTCAGTCACTGAGCCTGCCCGGCCCTCAGTCACTGAGCCTGCCCGGCCCTCAGTCACTGAGCCTGCCCGGCCCTCAGCCCCTGAGATCATCATGTGCCTCTGTAACGCTTTCCACCGCCGCCCACAAGATGAGCATGGGGTACATAACAAATGAACTAAACTAAGCCATGCGCGGATGTTTTTGTTGAGTCCCCGGTCAAAAAATCGAGCGTTTTCACACCATCGTTATCGATCCAGTTTCTTTTACTATAATTAAAGTAACTTATTATACAATATCAAACAAAGCCTTTAACTTGTCGAGACCCCACTGAAGGGTGAGGCTGTTTATGTTGTCACCCATCCGGTTACTGACCCCACTAATTAGTTTTTAACGTGACTGACAGAGTGACAACCATGCACAATACACATCATTGGCCGTTCCAATATCAACCCGTCCAAGACTCAAGTCCATTACATCCAGCGGTCGACCCCACAGACGCATTCATAAATTTATACATGCTGTTCAATCACAACGGAAATGTTCTCATTAAATTAATATTATAATATATTAGCATATTGTGCATATATAGGCATAGGTTAGATTAGGTTAGGTGTTTAGGTCCTGTTGGCGATTATTTGTATATGCAGTACGTGGATTAAGCATTTACAGCGTTGTGGTACGAACAAAATTCGTCAGTGAAGCACTTGTTCCCGAAGTGTTCGAACGAAATCAGTTGTGAGTCCAGCCCGTCCTCCAAACAAAGATCCAAAAGTGATTCCATGCACCCGCCAAACCCCCTGTTTATGAATGAAAAGCGGTTTACACACGACTCACAACTGCTGACGTTCGAACATATCCGGAACAAGTGCTTCACTGACGACTTTTGTTCGAATCACAACGCTGTAAATGCTTCACCCACGTACTACACATACAAATAATCGCCAACAGAACCTAAACACCTAACCTAACCTATCCTATGCCTATATATATATACACAATATGCTAATATATTATAATATTAATTTATACTTGCGATAATTCCCGTTTTGAATGAACAGCATGTTGAAATTAATGAATGCGTCTGTGGGGTTGACCGCTGAATGTAATGGACTTGAGTCGAGGACGGGTTGGTGAGTCGTGTGTAATCCGTTTTTCTTTCATAAACAGGGGGTTTGGCTGGTGCATGGAATCACTTTTTGGTCTTTCTTTGGAGGACGGGCTGTCTGATCTTCACACGACAAAGCCCAAGAGAGACTGACCTTCCAGCAGCATGGTGTCACTGCCGGTGAACTTGGAGGTGTGGTCATACGCCTGGAAGTGCAGGACGTCAGTGTGGACCAGGCTGGAGGCTCGTACCTGCCACTGCGTCAGTCGACCGTCAAGAGACACCGAGTACAGACACAGCTCCTCTCCTGGCTCCGTTCTCACCCACTCTACCTGTTGGCACAGTGCACAGTCATCACCCACTCTACCTGCTGGCACAGTCATCACCCACTCTACCTGTTGGCACAGTGCACAGTCATCACCCACTCTACCTGCTGGCACAGTCATCACCCACTCTACCTGTTGGCACAGTGATCACCCACTCTACCTGCTGGCACAGTGATCAACCACTCCACCTGCTGGCACAGTGATCAACCACTCCACCTGCTGGCAGTATAATAAATAAGTCCCGGATATAAGGAGCCTGGTAGTACAGTCGGGTTCGTTCTTGACTTAAAAACTGAGATTTCCGGGTTCGAATCTTGGATGGGATAGAAAGGGTGTGGCGCGTTTCCTTTCACCAAATGCCCCTATCCACCTAGCAGCAAGTAGGTACCCAGGAGTTAGTCAGCTTGTTGTGGGGGTTACACCCTGGGGAGGGTCAGTAACTCCACCCTAGGGGGTGGGCCTTGATATAAGCCTAACATGTACTGTATATATACACTGGCTACCTGTACCCCGACACAATTACTTATTATTAACACAGCAGCACATTGTTCTGCTCACCTAGTTGTGTTTGCGGGGGTTTAGCTTCTGTTCTTTTGTTCCACCTCTCAATTGTCAATCAACTGGTGAACAGGTTCCTGAGTCTATTGGCCTTTATCAAATCTATATTTAAAAATTTGTCTGGGAGTCTTCCTCCATCACATCACTGCCTAATGCATTCCATGTTAACTACTCTGACACTGAAAAAGTTCTTTCTAATGTCTCTGTTGTTCATTTGGGCAATCAGTTTCCACATGTGTCCCCTTGTGTTTGTGTTAAATAAACTGTCTTTAGCTAACCTATCAATTCCCCTGAAAATCTTGCATGTGGTGATCATATTCCATCCAAACAACTCAAGGTAAGGTGTCCCCCCCAAATTTTTCTGTCTTCCAGCGACGTGAGGTTTAGTTCCTATAGTCTCTCCTCGTAGCGCATACCCCTCAGCTCGGGTTGTGTATTCTTAAGCATGTTGATAACAACACAAATGTATCTAGCCTAAAGTAAACATGCATAGTCTATAGACAGGCTATCAGGCTAGCCTAGTAAGGCTATAAAGATATACAGACAGCCAAATGCCAGAAGGCAAAATAGGTTTAAATGCTGTCAATCTGCAATGTCATTTGAAGGATCAAATCCCAGTTAAACGTGAAGTTAATTTCGACGTGAAATAAACTTTACTATTCGACTAGGTTTTGGCCCGTCAAATGATGCTGCAGGTCGACAACGAAAGACACACCACTAAGACAAACTGTGCCAGCATCTGCAAGGTGTTTGACTCCAAGATGGTTCATGTTGTATATGACAGCTAGATATTAAAGACAACAAAGTCTGCGTAAAAGAGAGCACACGGACCTGGAGGACAGGGAGGAGGTGCTTGCCTGCCAGGGTTGTGGAGGCGATGATCACTGGCGAGGCTGAGCAGCGGGTGTCATATATGACTACTGTTCCGTCGCTCCATCCGGCCGCTATCATGCTCCCGTACTGTGGACGGAACACTCACTTAATCTCCCGTACTGTGGACGGAACACTCGCTTAATCTCCCGTACTGTGGACGGAACACTCGCTTAATCTCCCGTACTGTGGACGGAACACTCGCTTAATCTCCCGTACTGTGGACGGAACACTCGCTTAATCTCCCGTACTGTGGACGGAACACTCCCTTAATCTCCCGTACTGTGGACGGAACACTCGCTTAATCTCCCGTACTGTGGACGGAACACTCGCTTAATCTCCCGTACTGTGGACGGAACACTCCCTTATACTTCCCTACTGTGGACATAACACTTGCTTAATCTCCCATACTATGGGCGGAACACTCGCATATGCTCCCCTATTGTGGATGGAACACTCACTTAATCTTCTGTACTGTGAATGGAACACTCGCTTATACTCCCCTACTGTGGACGGAACTCTCCCTTATACTTCCCTACTGTGGATGGAACACTCACTTAATCTCCCCTACCATGGATGGAACACTCCCTTATACTTCCCTACTGTGGATGGAACACTCACTTAATCTCCCATGCTGTGGATGGAATACTCGCTTATACTTCTGTACTGTGGGCAGAACACTCACTTATACTCCCGTACTGTGGCTAGAACACTCAATTAATTTCCCATACTGTGGACAGAACACTCGCCTAATCTCCCACACTATGGATGGAACACTCGCTTAATCTCTTGTATTGTGGATGGAACACTCGCCTAATCTCTTGTAGTGCAGATGGAACACTCACTTAATCTCTCATACTGTGGCTGGAATACTCACTTATACTCACATACTGTGGACAGAACACTCACTTATCTCCCTTACTGTGGACGGAACACTCGCTTATACTCCTGTACTGTGGATGGAGCATTCGCTTATACTCCCATACTGTGGACGAAACACTCGCTTATGCTCCATCCGCTGGACTGAACACACACTTATGCTGACAAACAGACATTAAAGGAAAGGCGAGAAAGAGTGATGAGGAGTACCTTGGGGTGGAAGGACACCGAGGTGACGCCACAGGGGGCGCGGAAGACCCTCTCTGGGGTGGCGGGGTTCTTGAGGGTGTACAAGCACATCATGCCCATGCCCTCCGTCTCCACCAGCTCCCCTGTGGACACACACACACCTTCATAACCCTCCACAACACGCTAGTTATCTCATTATATCTTTTCATGAACATCTTGAGCACAAGTTCATGAACACCTTTGATGAAGTTTTGTTTTTATATCCTTTAACTTTTAAATTAGGGTTTTCCGTGTAAACTAAGATCCCAGCCACAACCCAATGCTACCATTACCAAGCCCCAGTATCACCCCCCGACCATGACCTAGTACCACCCCCTATCACAACCCAGTACCGTCCCCCTACCACAGCCCATTACCATCCCCTACCACAACCCAGTACCACCCTCTACCACAACCCGTTACAATCCCTACCACAACACAATACCATCCTCTACCACAACACAATACCATCCCTACCAAAGGAAATGTAGATGTTTATCTCTCAGAATGTTTGGTAATATGTTGTTTGTGATGTGTGTCTATGTATGTATTAACACGATGTACTGAACGGGGTGAGAATAGCTTGAGCTACCTCATCCCTTTGTGTGTATTTTACCTCAATAAACTTATTTCAATTTCAACTTCAATCCCTACCAAAACCCACTATGACTCACAATTACGCTTATCCCCTGCATAGCAGTGGGTTCTGCCCCTTCCTTCTATGTGGAAGGATCATGCTCTATGTATCTATGTATCTATCTATGTATCTATGTATCTATGTATCTATCTATCTATGCTCTATGCTCTATGTATCATCATGCTCCCCTTCAACATCAAGAATCTCCAGCAATACTTTCGGAAACGTATTGTCCAGTCTCTCCTTCTCCCTCTCCCCAACCTGCCTTCCACGAGAGCCGCCCACCTGCAGCTTGCCGGCTCCCATTTCACCACCCATTGACGACCATTTGCCGGTTTCTCGTTCCAGACCCCGCCCCCTCACCTGTCTGACCTCACCACCTCGTATATGAGCACTGGCCGGCGACCTGGTCGATTACGGGCTATTCATGCCCGTGCCACCTCTTGGGTGGCTTAATCTTTATCAATCATCAATCACCTGGTCGAGCACAAGCCCTTCTGGTGCTCTCTTTAGCTTACGCGCTCATCCCTCATCTCGACGTTCTTACGACGGGGTGACGGTAGACGCTTAGAGCACTTTGTATAAAGTGTATCATTCACCATTATTCTTAACGTAAAGTAACTTGTGTATATGTTTTTCTTGTGTAGAGCCAAGTGGTTCAGTTTTTTGTCATTAATTGCTTATTATTATTTTCTGTACAATTTAAGTAAATTTTTGTTAAGTTTTGGTAAAGTAAAATATTAAAGTGTTAATTCTTTTGTTTATTTCCTGCGACTTACACACACCGTAAAGGATTAAGTTTTATTTAATTTTGCTTTCTCTTTTTTGTTATTAGTGTGCGTTTGGCACACAACACCTGCCAGGATAGTAGCTTGGCTATCACTGAATACACCACGCCCACCTCCTGCGGTGGGTGGTGTGGGACGCCCACACCACCCACCCTTTGCCAACCCATGCAACGCCCACACCACCTATCACCCCCACCCGACGCCCACACCACGCCCACCCACCCACCACGGGACAAGGCTAGGGACCCACCAGCAGTGTAGGCGGCAGCGAAGAGGTCCGGGTAGACGGGACTCCACTTGATGTGAGAGACGACGAGGGCGCGAGACTTGTCGTGGTGGAACTTCCACAGTGGCAGCAGCGACCCTTCCAGTGGACGGAACTCGTCGCTTCCGTCCTCCCAGTACCGGAAGTCTGCAACACACTCTCGTCACTACCGGAAGCAACACCTTGAGTAGCGTTACACCCTCAGACACCCACCATGTGTAGTGTTACACCCTCAGACACCCACCTTGTGTGATGTCGTCGTAAATGTTCTGGGTCACCATCCTCTCCAGCACCTTGGCGGAGGTCCTGAGCCTGGCCGCCTCCTGCCGCCTGCGGCTGGGGAGCACCGTCACCACCAGCGGGTCCGACGCCACCACCACCTCCTGCAAGGTGCACGTGTTGCTATACCTGATACACGCTGGCCGTCACGGGTGCCAACCCTGGGGTGTCACTCACCTGGGCTGGTACCATCCTGGGGTGTCACTCACCTGGGCTGGTACCAACCCTGGGGTGTCACTCACTTGGGCTGGTACCAACCTGGGGTGTCACTCACCTGGGCTGGTACCAACCTGGGGTGTCACTCACCTGGGCTGGTACCAACCTGGAGTGTCACTCACCTGGGCTGGTACCAACCTGGGGTGTCACTCACCTGGGCTGGTAATGGGGTACCCAACTCATCATACCTGTACGATATATACAATGCTGTATCTGCCCATTTGTATTCCTCTTGCCTCTGTCCCTGAAGATGCTGAATAATACATTAGCTAAACTCATTGTTTAGTAACGAGCGTTGGGCGCACTGAACGGGGACAATTAAACTTGATGGTAATATTTGATCTTTCCTCCTAGATGAAGGAGAACATGTTTTTCTGATCAGGGGGAGAAAGATACTGGCAGTATGGGGCTTTAAATTTATTGAAGATTAAATTCTGCAGAACATGTAAATATATAAAGTTTCAAAGTAAGTAAATATATAAAGTTTATATTAAAATATATAAAGTAAATATATAAAGTAAGAATTAACAGTTACAATTCCAAGTCCGAGGACTAGATTTAACTTAAAAGGTACACCCGTAGTAAGTATGAGACCTTAGCCTATAGTGACATGGAAACTAATTCTGCAGAAAACTAAAGGTTAACTGGTACTAGAATTAAGGCCGAGTGCAAATGTGTAGTAATTATATAACACTAGGATATAACAGGCAGGACACAAAGAATAACTAATAAGTGAGAGACCACATAACACGTAATGTACCCGGCCAAGAGGCCGTAAAAGACCTAATGAATAAGGAGAAGGGGGTGTGACTACAAGTAGGGCTTACTAGCACCTAGACTGGGCAAAGTATTAGCTGCGGACAGCGGGACACTTGGGGACCGGCGCTGCACCCCCCTTCCCACATGCAGTGGGGAGAAAAGGGGACAACTGTGCAAAGCATGACGGGGGTACAAAGACAGCCGCTTGCAAAGGGGAGGTGGGTGGGCTTTGCGAGGGCAGCGGCGGGGGCAGGCGGAGTGAGGGCAGAGCCCCTCTGTGCCCCCGTATTTATACGGCCCTAGACTGCCCGCGCAACGCCGCGGGACGCGCTGCGCAAATGTTTCTTTCTCCCCCATCAGAAACATCCCCGCTTTGCGAAGCAGTGGCCATATATGGGAGGCCTGGTCGGAGACCGAGCCGCGGGGACATTGATCCTTATAATCATCGACAGGTATAAGGGAAGATTAGTGTCTTTCTGTCACATTCAGTAAGCCCGGCTTCCCATTTTTATCTGAATGTATTGCGATGTATAATGTGGGCTTGAGGGGGCAGGTCTGGCGTGATAACCCCCCCCCCCCCCACAGATCGTCACCACTGGTGAGAAACCAGTGACCTCTGGTTTCTCACTCTCCGATTCTTGAAGAATTTCATCTCCCAAATAGCACCTTGTGTTGGGCCTCCAGCTCCCTACACCTATTTACATTACTTTACATATACTTGGGTTAAACTCTAAAAGTCATTTGTTGGACCGTTCCTTCAATTTGTCTAGGTCATCTTGAAGCCTCATGCTGTCCTCTTCTTTCTTAATCCTTCTCATAATTTTAGCATCATCAGCAAACATTGAGAGGAATTAGTCTATACCTTCTGGAAGATAATTCACGTATATCAGAAACAGGATAGGACAGGACAGATATACAAGTACCCTGTGTACTTGTATATCTGGTAGCGTAATGTTTGAGTCAGATAGAGGTTGAGAGGTTGAGGGGGGGGGGGGTAAAAAGATAAAGGGGGTTGGGGAAAAGGGGTGGATAGATCATGGAGAGTGAGAGTGGGATAGAGTTTGTATTAGTCAGGGGGAACTCAGGGGTAGGTGAGGACATTGGGGCAGAAGAGGGGAAGAGGGAAATGGAGGAAGAGGTGGGGGAACCCCCCGTCCCCAACGGGAGGTCCATGTGTCCCCCTCGCAAGGGTAGGGGGTCACATGGAAGAAGAGGGGATGAGGAGGGGTTAGGGCTGGGTGGGTTTTGGTGGTTGAGAGGATGAGGGCTGGGCAGGTTTTGGGGGTGAGGGGATGAGAGCTGGGAGGGTTTTGGGGGTCGAGGGGATGAGGGGGTCCTTGGAATGTGGGATGAAGCAGATGGATTTGATTGCAATGGGGTCAGGGGAGGTGTTGGGGAGATAAGCAGGGGCAGGGAGGGCTGATTTGGAGAGGGTGTGACCTGGGAAGTAGGTGTGGGCTCGTAAGCACGGGGTGGGTTAGCACGGGGTGGGTTAGCACGGGGTGGGTTAGCACGGGGTGGGTTAGCACGGGGTGGGTTAGCACGGGATGGGTTAGCACGGGGTGGGTTAGCACGGGGTGGGTTAGCACGGGATGGGTTAGCACGGGATGGGTTAGCACGGGGTGGGTTAGCACGGGTGGGTTAGCACGGGATGGGTTAGCACGGGGTGAGTTAGCACGGAGTGGGTTAGCACGGGGTGGGTTAGCACGGGGTGGGTTAGCACGGGGTGGGTTAGCACGGGATGGGTTAGCACGGGGTGAGTTAGCACGGAGTGGGTTAGCACGGGATGGGTTAGCACGGGGTGGGTTAGCACGGGATGGGTTAGCACGGGGTGGGTTAGCACGGGGTGGGTTAGCACGGGATGGGTTAGCACGGGGTGGGTTAGCACGGGGTGGGTTAGCACGGGGTGGGTTAGCACGGGATGGGTTAGCACGGGGTGGGTTAGCACGGGGTGGTTAGCACGGGGTGGGTTAGCACGGGATGGGTTAGCACGGGGTGGGTTAGCACGGAGTGGGTTAGCACGGGATGGGTTAGCACGGGGTGGGTTAGCACGGGGTGGGTTAGCACGGGGTGGGTTAGCACGGGGTGGGTTAGCACGGGGTGGGTTAGCACGGGGTGGGTTAGCACGGGGTGGGTTAGCACTGGGGTGGGTTAGCACGGGATGGGTTAGCACTGGGGTGGGTTAGCACTGGGGTGGGTTAGCACGGGGTGGGTTAGCACTGGGGTGGGTTAGCACGGGGTGGGTTAGCACGGGGTGGGTTAGCACGGGGTGGGTTAGCACTGGGGTGGGTTAGCACGGGGTGGGTTAGCACGGGGTGGGTTAGCACGGGGTGGGTTAGCACGGGATGGGTTAGCACTGGGGTGGGTTAGCACTGGGGTGGGTTAGCACGGGGTGGGTTAGCACTGGGGTGGGTTAGCACGGGGTGGGTTAGCACGGGGTGGGTTAGCACGGGGTGGGTTAGCACTGGGGTGGGTTAGCACGGGGTGGGTTAGCACGGGGTGGGTTAGCACGGGGTGGGTTAGCACGGGGTGGGTTAGCACGGGGTGGGTTAGCACTGGGGTGGGTTAGCACGGGATGGGTTAGCACGGGATGGGTTAGCACGGGGTGGGTTAGCACGGGGTGGGTTAGCACGGGGTGGGTTAGCACTGGGTGGGTTAGCACGGGGTGGGTTAGCACTGGGGTGGGTTAGCACGGGATGGGTTAGCACGGGATGGGTTAGCACGGGGTGGGTTAGCACTGGGGTGGGTTAGCACTGGGGTGTGTAACTACGCTCAAATGGGACGATGTGTGTCGTGGAGGACGGCTCGCCCTGTGGTCTATTTGCTCATCTTTTGTCATGTATCTGTCAATGTACATGTTGTAAAAGTTTTCGCTACCTCTGAGTAAGTGCTTGTGTTGCAGTATGTAATCCACAGCCTCTTCGTTAGTGAACTGTACCAGGACAGGTTGTTTCTTGTTACAGTTATAAGCCCCAATGCTGCGGTGGATTCCCACCTCATTCCCTTCCATCTCGGCTCTGATATCTCACAAGATCCCCTGTGACTCAAAATCTTCAACCTCCATCCTTTCCTGTTTCAATGATGCCTTGGCTTCAAGTAATCCATGGATTATGATTGACCTCTTTCTCAGTGAAGGGTCATGCTGGTCGCCCCCCCCCTGGCTGACCCCCACCCCTCTCACACTCACTACTCCATCCCCCACCACTCCCCCTTCTCTTGCCATGCTTCCCTTATTTCTGCAAATTTCCCAAACATCTTTTCCACAAACCTATCCTCCTCCTCTTTCATAATACTGCTGGACCTAGACGCCCTTCCTGACCTAGTCATTGCTATAATGCAACCTTACCCACAGGGGGTTCCAATTACCTTACCGACCTGCTAACATAATAGGCGAGTGAGTCTCCAAGCGTCTTCCCACGTGGTGTAGGAAGGGTTGCTGCCGGGGTGAGGTCACGGTCGGTCACAGATTGAGGCTGTGAGGTCACAGTCAGCGTGAAGTCTGCTCCACTCTTCACACTGCCACTATGCGTTCAACAACTTTTTTTTTTTTTTTTTTTTTTTTTTTGATATATACAAGAGTTGTTACATTCTTGTACAGCCACTAGTACACGTAGCGTTTCGGGCAGGTCCCTGGAATACGATCCCCGCCGCGAAGAATCGTTTTTTCATCCAAGTACACATTTTACTGTTGCGTTAAACAGAGGCTACAGTTAAGGAATTGCGCCCAGTAAATCCTCCCCGGCCAGGATACGAACCCATGACATAGCGCTCGCGGAACGCCAGGCGAGTGTCTTACCACTACACCACGGAGACTGTTCTTACCACTAACTATTTTCAGTTACGCTATTTCTACTGTTTTTCTTCACTACCTTATGGTTTTAGTCAAAATCCCAGTTTTTTCATTCACTCCTATACACTTTTTTCACTTCGAAGTAGCCTGATCACCCCTCCCACTGACTGCACTAGTGACCCAGGAGCTCCCAAACCCACGTCCATCTAGCACGATGGTCACAACACAACTGTGTGTGTGTGTGTGTGTGTGTGTGTGTGTGTGTGTGTGTGTGTGTGTGTGTGTGTGTGTGTGTGTGTGTGTGTGTGTGTGTGTGTGTGTACTCACCTAGTTGTGTTTGCGGGGGTTGAGCTCTGGCTCTTTGGTCCCGCCTCTCAACCGTCAATCAACAGGTGTACAGATTCCTGAGCCTATCAGGCTCTGTCATATCTACACTTGAAACTGTGTATGGAGTCAGCCTCCACCACATCACTTCCTAATGCATTCCATTTGTCAACCACTCTGACACTAAAAAAGTTCTTTCTAATATCTCTGTGGCTCATTTGGGCACTCAGTTTCCACCTGTGTCCCCTTGTGCGTGTTCCCCTTGCGTTAAATAGACTGTCTTTATCTACCCTATCAATCCCCTTCAGAATCTTGAATGTGGTGATCATGTCCCCCCTAACTCTTCTGTCTTCCAGCGAAGTGAGGTTTAATTCCCGTAGTCTCTCCTCGTAGCTCATACCTCTCAGCTCGGGTACTAGTCTGGTGGCAAACCTTTGAACCTTTTCCAGTTTAGTCTTATCCTTGACTAGATATGGACTCCATGCTGGGGCTGCATACTCCAGGATTGGCCTGACATATGTGGTATACAAAGTTCTGAATGATTCTTTACACAAGTTTCTGAATGCCGTTCGTATGTTGGCCAGCCTGGCATATGCCGCTGATGTTATCCGCTTGATATGTGCTGCAGGAGACAGGTCTGGCGTGATATCAACCCCCAAGTCTTTTTCCTTCTCTGACTCCTGAAGAATTTCCTTTCCCAGATGATACCTTGTATCTGGCCTCCTGCTCCCTACACCTATCTTCATTACATTACATTTGGTTGGGTTAAACTCTAACAACCATTTGTTCGACCATTCCTTCAGCTTGTCTAGGTCTTCTTGAAGCCTCAAACAGTCCTCTTCTGTTTTAATCCTTCTCATAATTTTAGCATCGTCCGCAAACATTGAGAGAAATGAATCGATACCCTCCGGGAGATCATTTACATATATCAGAAACAAGATAGGACCGAGTACAGAGCCCTGTGGGACTCCACTGGTGACTTCACGCCAATCGGAGGTCTCACCCCTCACACCCTGTGTGTGTGAGTGTGTGTGAGTGTGAGTGAGTGTGTGTGTGAGTGTGTGTGTGAGTGAGTGTGTGTGAGTGTGTGTGTGTGTGTGTGTGTGTGTGTGTGTGTGTGTGTGTGTGTGTGTGTGTGTGTGTGTGTGTGTGTGTGAGTGTGAGTGAGTGTGTGTGTGAGTGTGTGTGTGTGTGAGTGTGTGTGAGTGTGTGAGTGTGTGTGAGTGTGTGAGTGTTTACCGCCACCCGGAGAGCATCATGAGGAGGTGAGTAAGACCATGGACATAACTCATGGCCTAAACAAACATCAATATATAACAAAACCCCAACAGACTAACCCTTTTTCCTTTGCCATTTCCTCTTTCTCTGTCTCTTTCCCTCTCTCTTTCTCTCTCCCGTTCTTTCTCCCTCTCTCTCTCCCTCTCTCGCTCGCTCTCGAGGATCTTGAGGTAGTTGTGCTGGTAGGCGTCGTAGATGGCGGCGGGGCCCACACTGACGGTGAACACTGTGCTGGGCGGCGGCTCCGTCTGCACCTCCAGGTCCTGCTACCGTCACGGCGGAGGGAGTGGGTGTAGTAGGGGCAAGGACATTCACAGTGGTTTAGAATGGGAAGAAAATAAGAAAAACTCAATATGTAATATCAAATAGAATGTGAAAATATATATGTGCATAAGGAAAGATTATTCATATACAGAAAATCAGAACGCATATATTTACATCATTCCAGTAGAAATAAACAAGCCAAGAAATAGTAGAAATAAACAAGTTTCCCTCATAATGTTTTAAAGATAAACTATGAGGGAAACTAATGCGAGTATTTACATGTATTTTACAACACACACAAGAAATAGAAATACAAAAGCTAGACAAGTTAATCAGCCGCATGACAGTCAGAATAGGCTACACAAAACCATTCAAGTTCAACAAGAAAAAAATGTTGGACAGAAAACAGATGCTTTCCCACTCATAGGGATATAAACTCATGGAACCGCCAACCCCCAAAGCTGTAAATGTCAAGATATTACTTCAGTTAAAAATCTAGAGTGAAAATTCCCCAGGAACGATAGGGGGACCTTCCACAAGCCGCTGATCTTCCGTCTCCCCGTCGAGGCCACTAGAGATGGTGACCCTCAGACACTCCAGGAACCATACCCACAGCTGGTAAGTACCCAGGATCTGTCTCTCCTACTGTCTCTGATGGTGACGTCTTTCTCTGCCCAGTTACCTGGCCCTCTGATTGTGCTCCTTTCATCACTGGCTTCATATACAAAATTGAAACACATGAAACAATCCTAAATCACGAAAAGAGCATAAAAAACAAACATAAAACAAATGTGAAACAAGAGTGAATCAAACATGAGAGAAGCGTGAAGCAAGTGTGAAACAAATATGAAACAAACATGAAATAAGCACAAAACATGCATTGAAGAATCATGAGACGAGGACAAGACAAGCATGAGACAAGAATGGAACATCCATGAAACAAGCATGGAAAAAGCATGAGATGAGCATGAGACAAGGGCAAGACAAGTGTTAGACGAGCACGAGACAGGCACGAGACAAGCACGAGACAAGCAGGAGACAAGCAGGAGACGAGCGTGAGACAGGCACGAGGGACTGACTCTGGAGGTGAACCTGGTGGTCTGGGAGACCCTCTCGGTGAAGGTGAAGGGGTTGGGCTGGGAGTCAAGGCGGGCCATCTCCTCCCTGGTCAGCAGGTCTTCATACACCTCCTCCAGCAGTCTCGCAGCCTCCTCACTTCCTTCATCTGTTGTGGGGATAGACACGTGTGTGGGAGTGGGTTGTGGGTGGCATGAGAGCTGCCTATCCCATACTGCTGCCCCAGTGCAACCATCCCACACTCCCTGTCCTTCCTAACCTTGGCATTGTTCCTCAGCCTCATTACCAAATTATCGTTTAATCAGGAAATCTGATGCAATCCCTTACATCAATCCCCATCAACCTGCTTTACCATATAGTACTGACACCTTCAAATCAACTACACCAGAGATGAAAGATGCATGAGCGTGTGAGACTGTCAAGAAAGATGTGCCCTCTACAGTTCTGTGAACCAATATGGATGAGGTTACACACAAGGCGACTTAACTCGAAGAACAGAGGATAGAGCAGAACCCACGTGTAATTGCACTCACAGAAATGAAACTGTTAGGATTCATAACTAATGCACTATTTCCCCAAGACTATCACGTTATAAGGATGGAGACAGAAAGTAGACTGGTAGAAAATAGATCTGTTGATTAGGAAGATGTAGACATCCAAGAAACTGTCAATCACCACACAGTGAAGTATTCAGTGACTATATAACAGAAGGGAGGACCTAAGATAGGCGCAGCACTGGTATACAATCCTCCACAAAACGACATAAGATACACGAAGAAGCATGAGTCATTGTAGGACAGTTATTGCTATTCAGGAAACAACTGCGTTAGCTGCAAACAAAAATGGGTCTCAACTCTTGATCTTAGGAGGCTTCAACCATGGCTAAATAGATTGGGAGGACAGGGACACCTCACACGGAGAGCTAAATGCATGAAAACGGTATGAAGAAACTTCTCAAGCCAACATGTCAATAGATCAACATGTGAGGTAAAAATTACCCAGTCAGACTTGATGCAATTTTCACAGTGAATGAGTCAGACGTAAGGAAAGTTGCCTTAGCGGTTCCCTTGGGAAAGAGCTATCATACTGATATGTGATCATCTTATGGAAGTTAGACTCCTCAGTTCTGTTAATTAAATAACCAGAAGGAAGAATCCTGTCATACATAGAGGAAAGTATGAGGAAATAAAAACAATTAATTAAGGCTACCAGGAGATAATACCGAGACCCAGTGGGCAGGACATGCTGGAGTAACGTTGACTTCCCAGTGGGTACACTGGACAAGAATGGCGTTGGTCCGATGTTAAAGCAACGATGATTGTGTTAATTCGACGCTGTTCTTTGACATTGTGTTCACTGGGCCAACTTTATGACACAAAATGGAGGCATTCTGTCACACCACGTACGTGAGACCAGTCAATGGTATGCAACCCCTGAGAGATGAAGTTGTTGTGAAGGAACAACCCGTCCTCGACTCAAATCCATTACATCCAGCGGTCGACCCCACAGACGCATTCATAAATTTTTCATGCTGTTCATTCAAAACGGGAATGTTCTCAAATATAAATTAAAATTATAATATATTAGCATAGTGTGCATATATTTAGACATAGGTTAAGTTAAGTCAGGTGTTTAGGTTCTGTTGGCGATTATTTGTATTTGTAGTACGTGGGTGAAGCATTTACAGCGTTGTGGTTCGAATAAAATTCGTCAGTGAAGCACTTGTTCCTGAAGTGTTCGAACGTCAGCAGTAATGAGTCATGTGTAAACCGTTTTCATTCATAAACAGCGGGTGTGGTGGATGCATGGAATGGACTTGGGGTTTTGTTTATGAGAACAGGATGAAAGGAAAGCGGAAAAAGAGTTTTACACACACACACACACACAGAGCTAGGAGAAGATGGAGGAGGAGGAAATATGGAGGGAAGTAGAAGGTGTGACAGACCTGGCGGGTGTTGCCTGATGTTCTGGTGACGGGTGTCCTGGTACAGGTCCCTGTGCACGGTCCTGGAGGGCAGGGTCAACAGGTCGAGCACCAGGTCGTCGGCCCTCACCCCCTGGTAGCTGGTGGTGGTGAAGCTGTACCGCACCTGACTCTTGCTCCACGCACTGGTCGATGTTAGCCGGATGGTCACCTCTGGCTCCCGCGTCCCCTGCTGGCAGGTCACCCTCGTCACTCTCTCACACTCGTTACTCCTCCCTCGTCACTCTCTCACCCTCGTCACTCTCTCTCCCTAGTCACTCTCTCTCCCTAGTCACTCTCCCTATAGTCACTCTCCCTATAGTCACTCTCTCTCCCTAGTCACTCACTCTCCCTATAGTCACTCTCTCACCCTCGTCACTCTCTCTCTCTCGTCACTCTCACCCTCGTCACTCTCTCACCCTCGTCACTCTCTCTCCCTAGTCACTCTCTCTCCCTAGTCACTCTCTCTCCCTAGTCACTCTCTCTCCCTAGTCACTCTCTCTCCCTAGTCACTCTCTCTCCCTAGTCACTCTCTCTCCCTAGTCCCTCTCTCTCCATAGTCACTCTCTCCCTAGTCACTCTCTCCCTAGTCACTCTCTCTCCCTAGTCACTCTCTCTCCCTAGTCACTCTCTCTCCCTAG
Organism: Procambarus clarkii; assembly: GCF_020424385.1. Taxonomy (NCBI): domain Eukaryota; kingdom Metazoa; phylum Arthropoda; class Malacostraca; order Decapoda; family Cambaridae; genus Procambarus; species Procambarus clarkii. Next base: position 22,584,394 of record NC_059615.1, read on the forward strand.
TCACTCTCCCTATAGTCACTCTCCCTATAGTCACTCTCTCTCCCTAGTCACTCACTCTCCCTATAGTCACTCTCTCTCCCTAGTCACTCTCTCTCCCTAGTCACTCTCTCTCCCTAGTCACTCTCTCCCTAGTCACTCTCTCCCTAGTCACTCTCTCTCCCTAGTCACTCTCTCTCCCTAGTCACTCTCCCTATAGTCACTCTCCCTATAGTCACTCTCTCTCCCTAGTCACTCACTCTCCCTATAGTCACTCTCTCTCCCTAGTCACTCTCTCTCCCTAGTCACTCTCTCTCCCTAGTCACTCTCTCTCCCTAGTCACTCTCTCTCCCTAGTCACTCTCTCTCCCTAGTCACTCTCTCTCCCTAGTCACTCTCTCTCCCTAGTCACTCTCTCTCGCCCTCGTCACTCTCTCTCGCCCTCGTCACTCTCTCTCGCCCTCGTCACTCCTCCCTAGTCACTCACACTGGTCATTCACACTCACCCTCGTCACTCTCTCACCCTCTTCACTCCTCCCTAGTCACTCACACTGGTCACTCACACTGGTCACTCACACTGGTCCCTTGCCCCTCACATTCACTCTGGTCCCTTGCCCTCACACTCACTCTGGCCCCTTGCCCTCACACTCACTCTGGTCCCTTGCCCTTACACTTACCCAGGACCCTTGTCCTCACACTTACCCTGGTTCCTTGCCCCTCAGACTTTCCATGGTCCCTTGCCCTCACACTCGCCTTGGTAAATCATCCTGTTCACTTTGTCCTAGTCACTCTACCCTAGTGACTCACTCTGGTCACTCGCCCTGGTCTTTCACACTCACCCTGGTTACTCACACTCACCCTAGTCAGTCACTCTCACCCTCCCTCACACTACCCAGGTCCCTCCTCCCACACTTGTCAGGTCAACATTCAAAACATCCACATGTCAACAATTAAACAACTTGACCCAGATCAACACAAAGGTTCTTGAGCAACATGTTAGAGTGTAGAGACTGTGAGGGGCTGGCCTCCAGCCTCACAGTGGGTGGTGAGAGGCTGGCCTCCAGCCTCACAGTGGGTGGTGAGAGGCTGGCCTCCAGCCTCACAGTGGGTGGTGAGAGGCTGGCCTCCAGCCTCACAGTGGGTGGTGAGGGGCTGGCCTCCAGCCTCACAGTGGTGCTCCACTAAACAAAACATTCTAAGTAACCAACTTTGTTTCAAAATTCACTCAAACGCACTAATGAACGTGTTGCAGCAAACGTGCAAAAATGATTTTGCAACACGCAAGCTAAGGCAAAAAAATATTTATTTAAAAAATTTAAAAACAAAAAGTCATTATATATATGTATATATATATATCTATATATATATATATATATATATATATATATATATATATATATATATATATATATATATATATATATATATATATATATATATATATTCAAAAATTAATCCAATCATTATGGATAAAAAATCTAGTACTTGCAGGCTGTCTTCAGAGACCAGGCTGGAGCAGAGTTTACTGGTGACGTGACTCAGTGGGCAGCTGAGGTGGGCCGAGGAGGCTCCCAGGGGGTCCCCTCCCATGGGGGGGGGGGAGATGAGTGGGTGGGTCTTGGGGGATGAGTGGGGTGGGTCTTGGGGGATGAGTGGGGTGGGTCTTGGGGGATGAGTAGGGTGGGTCTTGGGGGATGAGTGGGTGGGTCTTGGGGGATGAGTGGGGTGGGTCTTTTTGTTTATTGAGCTGAATTTCCACTCGTTTGGGGCTGAAAACCTGTTCGACTTATCGAGGTCTCCTCCATCCAACTCCCCACCTTCACCAGGGGGCAACACACAACAGTTAACTAATTCCCAGGCACCTGTTTACAGCCAGGTGAACAGAGGCATCAGGTAAATGGAACCGTTGCTCAGCCTCGTAATGGAATCCGGGACCATTCAGGTGTGAGGCACCTGAGATTAGTGGCGGGTGGATTAGTTTTTTTAGTGAGTAATGAGTTAGTAGTGCAGCCCTGATGAGTAGTGGTGGAGAATGTTAGGGGACTCTTCAAGTGGGTCAGCATTTATCAAGCCTTCATGTAACCACTTTCGCAACCTGTACTTCTTTCCTCAATAATGGCGGCTTTGTTTACAATTATTAAACAATTTACGAGCTGGGTAACTTCACTAACCCAAGGCTATTGTTGTTATAATTGTAAATGTTCATCTAAACATATTATTCATATAAACAAAGCCTCCATGATCGAGGAAAGATGTACAGGTTTCAGAAGTCAATACTTGATAAATCCTGTAGTGTTGGAGGTCCTCCTCGACACCCCAGGCAGCCATATCTTACCTGAACATCGTCCTCAAAGTCGTAACGGCGCCTCAGGCGGAGTCTAGGAGCCACTCGCGCAAACATTCTTTATCACTTGTTTAACGCACTTTATTATTTAACAAAGAAACAAGAAAGAACATAAACACTAGTTAAGGTTAAATGTTTAAAGCTTTAAAATTTGCGATGGCCAGCTTGATCGGAGAGAGCGTGCCCTTAGAGACAACTGGGATCCACCATATTATAGTGTTTCCGCTTTACAACATATTTGGCAAAGGATTTGTTTCTTATTTAATTCATAAGTCAGCAGGAGGCTGAGAGAAGCAGCACTATGCACCACTACACCTGACAGTAACTGGCGCTCTGTTTGTAAATCAAAATAAGTTAAAAATTCATATAAAAATTGGTTCCAGATGACAAACTGAAAATTTAATTTCTTCTAAAGGGCAACACTTCGTACTCCATTCAAACATTACAGTCATGTTTACCATAGGCCTACCTTGCTGGGTGTAACCAAGCACGAATAAAACAATAGAGTTAGCGAATATTAAGGCTGTAAGGTGGAATCGAACCCAGGACGCTGAATTTTTCAGGTACACTCATTACCGACTGGACCATCAAAGGATATTAACTCAGTATGGTCCATTCAGTAGCGCATGTCCACACGCTCAAGGACGTTGTTCAATTCCATCTTATAGCCTCAATATTAATAAATTCCTTGCATTCTTGTGCAATTTAGCTAGCCTATCATAATTTCAACGGCCAAAAGGATCTCTGAACAAATGATTTAAATAAACAATGTCATTAGTTATAGTTTACATATAAGACAGGACAGGCAAGCTACCCTAGCAAGCAAGACATTAGTGTTTAGCGGCAAATGTGATCACTGGGTTAAGGGCTAGCAGGAGGGCGGGCTGGCTTACTTCCTGGTGACTGCGGCCCGCGTCCTCAGGTTAGTTAGTTCATTAAATAACTAAGCACATGCGGTGCATTTTATTATTATTTATAAAATGCATTTATCAACTGGACTTGGTGATTCTAATGAGTGTCGATCCTCCCTGTGGGAACTACTTGGATATTTTTTTAGATATTTATGATGCTCTGAAGGCTAATTAAGGTTCCATTAACTGTCTTTTGGTCAACTTGCAAGTAAACCTGTCCTAAACAGAGAATATTCTTAAATTATAACTATTATTTTAAACCCAACCATTATATTTGACAAAGTCTCTGGTATACATACTTTCTGTGATAAACCCTAAGGACAACGTTTTCTTTAATAGCAAATTCTTGGCGATACTCAAGCAAGCCAGAATTTTATACATTCCACATGTTTGAGAAAGCAATAAACTGACAATACACCTAACATAACCCAATGTAACCTTACCAAATATAGAAAGTACATCAAATAACTAATTCCATACTGCATTTTGGTACTATTAATATAATGCAAGGATATACTAGGTATTGTGATTACCACGAAGGCACATAATCCTTGAGGATGGGTTGCAATGATTGACAGACATACACCATGCTCCATGCCAGAACACCCATCCACCTCCACCAAGCCTCGCCCCACTCACTCCTGCAAAGCCCCATGCCCGCCTGCAAAGAGCCATGTGTGTCTTGATGCACGCTCTCTTGCAAAGCTACACCTCCTCCTGTGAAGCCTCGCATAATCCTGTCCCATCCCACACCCTATGAAGTATCACGCCCTCTTAAAACCGTTCATTGCCCTCCTGCAAAGTCCCACTCCCTCCCAAACCGTTTATTGCCTTCCTGCTAAGCCTCATTCCCTCCCAAACCCGTTCAATGCCCTCCTGCAAAGCACCACACCCTCCTAAAACGTTCAATGCCCTCCTGCAAAGCACCACACCCTCCTAAAACGTTCAATGCCCTCCTGCAAAGCACCACACCCTCCTAAAACGTTCAATGCCCTCCTGCAAAGCACCACACCCTCCTAAAACGTTCAATGCCCTCCTGCAAAGCCCTACTCCCTCCCAAACCTGTTCATTGCCCTCATACAAAGACCCACTCGCGCCAAACCCCTTTATTGCTCAACTGAAAAGCCCAGTTCCCTCCCAAACCTGTTCATTGCCCTCCTGCAAAGTCCCACTCCCTTCACGGGGGCAAGGATGGAACGACACAAGGAGGAATATTGGTAACACGAACTGAAAGAGAACCTTGCAAGCGAGGCAACCGTACAGAAAGAGGTAGCTGGTGAAAGGGAAGAGTGTCTACAGGAGGAGTAACGGTCAAAGTACGACATAGGCGAGAATGAGGGTGTTGTAGGGACCGCGCAAGGTAGCGAAGACTGTAGCAATCACAGCGATCTTGTAGACACACAACGCCGGTTTCAACATACAGGCTGAGGGTAGGAGTCGAGCGAAAGGCACCAGAGCTGAGGCAAAACCCAGTATGGTACAGAGTATCAAGACGGTGAAGAGTAGAAGGAAGGGAAGGGAACTATCAGAGGGAAAGCGCCAAGCCATTAAGACTATATATAGCACTGGGAAGGGGTCAGGATAAGGATATGGGAGAGAGTAGAAGGAGAAGCAGACGAGTTAGCAGGACAACCATAATCGAGTTTAGACAGTATGAAAGAGGAATGTAAAGAGAGGAGTGTGCGCCTATCAGCTCCCCAAGAAGTATGGGACAAAACCTTAAGTAAGTTAAGGGCATTAGACCATTCAACATGGAGGTAAGAGATATGAGGCGACCAAGACAAACGAGTGTCAAAGATTAAACCCAAAAGTTTAGCAGAATCCTTATAGAGAAGAGGATGACCATAAAGCGACAAAGGGGGTCGAAGAAGGACCTGCTTCCGAGTAAAGGTCATAGCACAAGTCAAATCAAATGTTTATTTAGGTAAGGTACATACATACAAGAGATTTTACAAAGAGTGATGGAATCTTAGCAGTAGAAATGTTGAAGCCATGATTGGTGGCCCAGGACGACATGGCATCAATCGCAAGTTGAAGCCGCCGTTGGAGTAAAGATGAGACATCACCTTGACAGCAAATGGTAAGATCGTCAACATAAAGAGCTGAGAAGTGCCAGAGGGAACGGAGGAAAGAAGACCTTTCAGGGCAACCAGGAGAAGAGTAGTGCTCGTACACCTTCGTATTGCCGAAAAGAGGCAGAGAGAGTGGCACCAAGCCTCAGTCGAAAGGAACGACGAGAGAGGAGGCTCTGGAGGAGGAGAGAGAGATTACCACTAAGGCCAAAAGAACGGAGTTGGGACAGAATATAATATCTCCAGGTGGTGTCGTAACCCTTTTTCCAGGTGAAAAAGGACAGCAACCACGGAGGTGTTCGCAGCAGTGTTCTCTAGGGGATGACCCTAGAGAACCAGGTTTCCGAACAGGAAGAACAACCACCTCAAGCCAGTCCTCAGGGACTGACGACAGCTCCTAGACACAGTTATAAACACTCAGTAAATACTGAAAAGTACATGGAGGAAGATGGCAAAGCATCTCGTAATGGATGTCATCTGAACCCGTTGCCGTAGAACCACAGAAGGCCAGGGCAGACTGGAGTTCTGAGAGAGAGAAGGGATCGTTATAGGGAAGATGATGGTGAATGCGAAAATCTAAGGGACAAGATTCAAGAAGGGACTTACGAGTAAGGAAAAAAGCAGGAAGATGAGAACCGGAGCTAACAGTCGAAAAGTGTGAACCCAGTTCGGTCGCGACCGACACCGGATCCGCCACAATAGAACCACAGAGGTGGAGGACTGGCGAGACATCTGGAACAAACTTACCCGCTACCTTCCGGATTTACTTCCAGATCTGGATCAGAGGAGTGGCAGATGTAATGGTGGAAACGAAAGATTTCCAACCATCATGCTTAGCTGTACGGATCCGTACTCGCCTTCCCAAACAAAATAAAATAATCGCGCGTCCGTCGGCGATGGTATTTCTTCCAGGCTGCAGCCTTACATTGGACAACCCGAGCATAGTCTGCATTCCACCAAGGACCGCACTTACGCGCGCCCCAGGAGGTAGAGCGAGTATCAGAGTGAGAGGTAGAGCGAGTATCAGAGTGAGAGGTAGAGCGAGTATCAGAGTGAGAGGTAGAGCGAGTATCAGAGTGAGAGGTAGAGCGAGTATCAGAGTGAGAGGTAGAGCGAGTATCAGAGTGAGAGGTAGAGCGAGTATCAGAGTGAGAGGTAGAGCGAGTATCAGAGTGAGAGGTAGAGCGAGTATCAGAGCGAAGAGCAGCATCAAAAACAGAGTCATGAAAGAGGAGGCGTCAGGGATGAGGCAGATCAGAGAGGTCGGAAAAAGTAGCATGTAAGGTGAAAAGGTTCCAGTCAGCCTTGGCAAACTGCCACCTAGGGAAGGAGTTGGGAGCGCGAAAAGAGAAAAAGGTGACAAGGATGGGAAAATGGTCACTGTTATGGAGGTCATCAAGAACCCGCTAAGTGAAGTCCAAATTAAGAGAAGAAGAGCAGAGAGAAAGATCAGGACAGGAGAGGGTACGAGTGCATGAGTCAACATGAGTGGGTTCACCAGAATTCAGAAGAGACAGAGAAGAAGAGAGGACAAAAGGTTCGAAAAGGCGGCCCCCAGGTGTTTCTCAGAGCATCACCCCAGAGGGTATGCCGACAGTTAAAATCACCCAAAAGGAGCACAGGCTCTGGTAAGGAGTCCAGCAGGTGTTTAGGTTTAGGAGGAGAAAGTGGGACATTTGGGGGGAGATAAATGGAACAGACTGTATACCATTTACTCACAAAAATGCGGGCAGCAGAACACTGAATATGCGAATGAAAAAGTTGGGGACAAAGGGAATATCATGATGGATCAAGATAGCAGTAGAGGCATGGGTCCCAGCATCAGCTGGAGGGATGAGGGGGGGGGAGAAAGGAATAGCAACGAAAGTGACCAGGTCGAGCGCCAAGCGTCGGTTCCTGGAGACAGACACATAGTGGTAAAAACTGTATGATCAGCAGCTGGAGTTCATGGAAGTAGGCATAAAATTCACGAATATTCCATTGAAGAACAGTCAAAAGAGAGAGAGAACAGAAACAGAGATAACAAGGGAGAAACAAAGGCAAAGAAGAACACAGTAGACTGAGGAAGATCAGGACCAGGATCAGTACTGACAGAGTCCGCAGCGGGAGGAGACAACAGAGAGGGGCAGTGAAGGGAATCAAGGACAGGAAGGACAGAAACAAGGGAGCGCACTTCATTAATGGCAATATCCGAGAGAGAATCGAGGACCAAGGGAACCACCATAGCTTGGACCGGGAACTCGACCACCAAAATGGGAGAGGATGCAGGGATGGTGTCGGAGTTGGAAAGTGAGGAAGAGAGCGATGCCTTCTTACCCGCTGGGAAGGAAGGAGAGAAACTAGGCTTACGTTTCTAATGTAAAGATACAGGTGTAACACTAGTAATGTACTGGGCGACAGTCTCAACAGGAGAAGGAGACTGGAAGCGTTCAACATGAAGATGGCTGGGAGGATGATGGACAGTGGCCTGAACGGACAGGCGGTGTGGAAGGCCAAGAGACAGAGGGGAAGGGTTGAGAAGAAGGAGTGGGACGAGAAGGGAAAGAGGGTCCAGGAGACTGGGAAGACCGGGAAGGATGGAAGGAAGGAAGGAAACACCAGACGGAGAACCAGAAGAAAGATCCTCTGGCCCAGAATGCAAAGGAGCGGGTGAGATGGTGGTGGAGGTGTCGGGGTCCAAGGCCTGGAAATGGTTGAGAAACTGATAATGCGGGAGAGGGCGAGGAGAAGGGGAATGCAACAGACGAACATAAGATATGCCAGAGAAAGAGGGAAGACGGCAAACTTCGCATCTCGTTTCAGAAAAAGATAAATGATTGCGATGTTTCAAATTGAGGATGGCTTCCTCAAATTTGACAGGGTGGGCATCACCACAATTGGATGCACAGAGCTTGGGAAGAAGGGCACTCCGTCTTAGGATGACCCGTGTCCCCACACAAAGGGCATAGAGACACCTCACTTGTGCACCTGAAGGGACCATGCCGAAATCTCCAGCACCTGCTGCAAAGGCGAGGAGAGGGGATGAACTCCTGAACGGAGCATCTGGCACCAGCAAGAATGACAGATGATGGAAGAAACCTACTATCAAACGTGACCTTCACAACGCAAAGAGGCTGACGACGACGACGACGAGGGGGTCGAGGGAAGGTATCTATCTGGAGGATAGACTGGCCTTGGGCCACAAGGAATTACTTAATATCCTTGTAGCAGTCTTTCAGTTTCCTATCACCAGTTGCAATATGATGTGGGAGAACTATGCCAATGCTGGCATTCAACTGGGCATTTTTGTCCTGCACTGGAGTCTCCCCGATGCAGTACAACGAGGCTAAGCGATCAGCCACTTCCTGAGAAAGGGCTGCAACAACATGGGAACCAGTACTGGTGGGGTTAAAAGTGACATGTGTATCCACAGAATCAACAAGGTGCTTATGAAGGAATAAAACATTAGGATGGGTCAGGTCAACATGACTTAAGATCAAAATACTTAGTCCACGTAGCAGGACCAAACAAAGCCTAGAAAGGAGATTGGGAAGGAATCATGCGAGTGCAGAGGTGATGGCGCCTAGAAACCCTGGTAAGAAAGGGGGTAAAAGACACAGTTGTGACAAAGAGAGAGAGCCACGCGAGGTGATGTGGTGGCCATCACTGGGGACTTGGGGCTTAACCCTACCACAGAGGTGGGAAGGAAGCAGGGCCAGAGAAGCAACTTGGACTGGGTCCAATGTAGTGGGGACTACAGAGACCAGCCTTCCATCACAGTCTGACTCTGGGGCCTGCTCGACCACCCTATGAGTCCGAGAAGGTAAAGGAGAGTCAGAAAAAGAAATAAAAACGAACAGAAAAAAATCATCCACGAATAAGACCCCATGCCCACCATGGAGCCACAGTTAGAGGATAGGACACCCGACAAAACGGCCCCCCACCCCCTCCGCAGGGGAGCATCGTGTTCTTAAGGTGGCGCCCTGCAAACGTCACCTTAAGAACCTTTAGTTTATCGAGATCGGGCTCAGCAACGAAGGCAAAGATTGACAATAATAGCGTCCCCTCGCTCGACAACGTCGGATATCACAGTTATATAGGTGAGAGAGTGTGCCTTCTCAAACACACGGCGTCAAAACAGAAGATATCAGAAAGAATAATCAAGAATAGTAAAAAGTTGGCAGGAAGGGAACAATCTGAAAAGAGAAGAGGTAGGGAGGAAAAACGAAACGTGAGGAAGAGGAAAAAGCTACCAGTAAAACTGGAGAGGACAGCAGCAAGAGCATAAGGCTTAAAAAGGAAAGAGGACAAGCCGTCCCAAAAAGCATCACAGTCCTGCAGCCGACCACCAAGCCCCCTCACGACGACAATGGGCTGGAGGGTGAGGAGGCCCCACACCCTCTTGCCCAGCCCCACACCCTCTTGCCCAGCCCCACACCCTCTTGCCCAGCCCCACACCCTCTTGCCCAGCCCCCCGCCCTCGTCTCCAGCCCCCCGCCCTCGTCTCCAGCCCCACACCCCACGCCCTCTTGCCCAGCCCCCCGCCCTCGTCTCCAGCCCCCCGCCCTCGTCTCCAGCCCCAAGCCCTCGTCTCCAGCCCCAAGCCCTCGTCTCCAGCCCCAAGCCCTCGTCTCCAGCCCCAAGCCCTCGTCTCCAGCCCCAAGCCCTCGTGCCCAGCCCCACGCCCTCGTGCCCAGCCCCACGCCCTCGTGCCCAGCCCCACGCCCTCGTGCCCCACGTTCAAGCAGCCAGGGCTGGAGTAGGAGGAAGCAGCCAGCATGAGGACGCGTCAGTACCTTCTTCACCAGCCCCACACACCCTCGAAGGTTGCGCATCTTCCTCCCCGCTCTGTCTAGGGTGAGAGAAACACACTGTCTAGGGTGAGAGAAACACACTGTCTAGGGTGAGAGAAACACACTGTCTAGGGTGAGAGAAACACACTGTCTAGGGTGAGAGAAACACACTGTCTAGGGTGAGAAAACACACTGTCTAGGGTGAGAGAGAAACACACTGTCCAGAGTGAGAGAGAAACACACTGTCCAGGGTGAGAGAGAAACACACTGTCCAGGGTGAGAGAGAAACACACTGTCCAGGGTGAGAGAGAAACACACTGTCCAGGGTGAGAGAGAAACACACTGTCCAGGGTGAGAGAGAAACACACTGTCCAGGGTGAGAGAGAAACACACTGTCCAGGGTGAGAGAGAAACACACTGTCCAGGGTGAGAGAGAAACACACTGTCCAGGGTGAGAGAGAAACACACTGTCCAGGGTGAGAGAGAAACACACTGTCCAGGGTGAGAGAGAAACACACTGTCCAGGGTGAGAGAGAAACACACTGTCCAGGGTGAGAGAGAAACACACTGTCCAGGGTGAGAGAGAAACACACTGTCCAGGGTGAGAGAGAAACACACTGTCCAGGGTGAGAGAGAAACACACTGTCCAGGGTGAGAGAGAAACACACTGTCCAGGGTGAGAGAGAAACACACTGTCCAGGGTGAGAGAGAAACACACTGTCCAGGGTGAGAGAGAAACACACTGTCCAGGGTGAGAGAGAAACACACTGTCCAGGGTGAGAGAGAAACACACTGTCCAGGGTGAGAGAGAAACACACTGTCCAGGGTGAGAGAGAAACACACTGTCCAGGGTGAGAGAGAAACACACTGTCCAGGGTGAGAGAGAAACACACTGTCCAGGGTGAGAGAGAAACACACTGTCCAGGGTGAGAGAGAAACACACTGTCCAGGGTGAGAGAAACACACTGTCCAGGGTGAGAGAAACACACTGTCTAGGGTGAGAGAAACACACTGTCTAGGGTGAGAGAAACACACTGTCTAGGGTGAGAGAAACACACTGTCTAGGGTGAGAGAAACACACTGTCCAGGGTGAGAGAGAAACACACTGTCCAGGGTGAGAGAGAAACACACTGTCCAGGGTGAGAGAGAAACACACTGTCCAGGGTGAGAGAGAAACACACTGTCCAGGGTGAGAGAGAAACACACTGTCCAGGGTGAGAGAGAAACACCCTGTCCAGGGTGAGAGAGAAACACCCTGTCCAGGGTGAGAGAGAAACACCCTGTCCAGGGTGAGAGAGAAACACACTGTCCAAGGTGAGAGAGAAACACTCTCTCCAGGGTGAGAGAGAAACACACTGTCCAGGGTGAGAGAGAAACACACTGTCCAGGGTGAGAGAGAAACACACTGTCCAGGGTGAGAGAGAAACACACTGTCCAGGGTGAGAGAGAAACACACTGTCCAGGGTGAGAGAGAAACACATTGTCTAGGGTGAGAGAAACACACTGTCTAGGGTGAGAGAAACACACTGTCTAGGGTGAGAGAAACACACTGTCGAGGGTGAGAGAAACACACTGTCTAGGGTGAGAGAAACACACTGTCTAGGGTGAGAGAAACACACTGTCTAGGGTGAGAGAAACACACTGTCTAGGGTGAGAGAAACACACTGTCGAGGGTGAGAGAAACACACTGTCTAGGGTGAGAGAAACACACTGTCTAGGGTGAGAGAAACACACTGTCTAGGGTGAGAGAAACACACTGTCTAGGGTGAGAGAAACACACTGTCTAGGGTGAGAGAAACACACTGTCTAGGGTGAGAAAAACACACTGTCTAGGGTGAGAGAAACACACTGTCTAGGGTGAGAGAAACATACTGTCTAGGGTGAGTGAAACACACTAGTCTCCCCTCCACCTGGCTATTCCCGGTTTTCAATAGAAGAGAGTATTTTATTACCGACGTTGTTTATAATGAGGGTTATGGAAGGTGATTTTCTGTGGCTTTGGTCTCTTGTTTACTGTGGCTCGAGTGGTTGTTTACCGTGACACAGGCGGCTGTTAGGAGATAGGAAGTGTTTCAAGCCTTAGCATGACCCCGGGGGTATCCTAGCGTGATCCTGGGGGCCCTAGGTTAACCCAGGTGACCTCCTAGCATGATCTTGGGGCCTTAGCATGACCCAGGGAACCCTAGCATAACCCAAGGAACCCTACTATGACCCCAGGGAAACCAATCAAGAACCAGGGAACCCTAGCAAGACCCAAAAAACCCTAGAATGACCAAGAAAACCCTAGCATGACCCAGGGAACACTAGCAAGACCCAGAAAACCCTAGCATGACCAAGAGAACGATAACATGACCCAGGAAAACCTTAGCATAAGAAAAGGAACCCTAGCATGACCCAGGGAAGCCCTAGCATGGCTCGAGGAACCCTAGCATGATCCAGGGAACCCTAGCATATTTCAGGGAACCCAAGCATGACCCAGGGAACCCTAGGATAATCCAGGGAAACCTAGCATGACCCAGGGAAGCCTAGCATGAAGGCAGGGATACCTAGCATGACTTGTGAAACCATAGCATGAACCAGGGAACCCTAGTAAGACTCAGGAAACCCTAGCATAACCCAGGGAACGCTATCATGACCCAGGGAATCCTAGCATGACCCCAGGGAAACCTATCATGTCACAGGGAAATCTAGCATGACCCAGGGAACGTTCGCATGACCCCAGGATACCCTAGCATGACATAGGGACCTTAGCATAACCCAAGGAACCCTAGCATGACCCAGGGAACTCTTGCATGACCCAGGCAACGCTAGCATAACACAGAGAACCCTAGAATGACCCAGGGAACGCTAACATGACCCAAGAAACCCTAGCATGTCCAACGGAACCCTAGCATGACCCAAGGAACCCTAGCATGACCCAGGGAACCATAGCATGACCCCAGGGGGACCCTAGCATGACCCAGGGGGACCCTAGCATGACCCAGGGGGACCCTAGCATCACCCAGGGAACCCTATCATGACCCAGGAAACCCTAGCATGACCCAGGAGGACCCTAGCATGACCCAGGGGGACCCTAGCATGACCCAGGGGGACCCTAGCATGACCCAGGGAACTCTTGCATGACCCAGGCAACGCTAGCATAACACAGAGAACCCTAGAATGACCCAGGGAACGCTAACATGACCCAAGAAACCCTAGCATGTCCAACGGAACCCTAGCATGACCCAAGGAACCCTAGCATGACCCAGGGAACCCTAGCATGACCCAGGGGGACCCTAGCATGACCCAGGGGGACCCTAGCATGACCCAGGGGGACCCTAGCATGACCCAGGGAACCCTAGCATGACCTAGGGAACCCTAGCATGACCCAGGGGGACCCTAGCATTACCCAGGGGGACCCTAGCATGACCTAGGGGAACCCTAGCATGACCCAGGGAACCCTAGCATGACCTAGGGAACCCTAGCATGACCCAGGGAACCCTAGCATGACCCAGGGAACCCTAGCATGACCTAGGGAACCCTAGCATGACCCAGGGGGACCCTAGCATGACCTAGGGGAACCCTAGCATGACCCAGGGAACCCTAGCATGACCCAGGGAACCCTAGCATGACCCAGGGAACCCTAGCATGACCCAGGGAACCCTAGCATGACCAGGGAACCCTAGCATGACCTAGGGAACCCTAGCATGACCTAGGGAACCCTAGCATGACCTAGGGAACCCTAGCATGACCTAGGGAACCCTAGCATGACCTAGGGAACCCTAGCATGACCTAGGGAACCCTAGCATGACCTAGGGAACCCTAGCATGACCTAGGGAACCCTAGCATGACCTAGGGAACCCTAGCATGACCTAGGGAACCCTAGCATGACCCAGGGAACCCTAGCATGACCCTGGGAACCCTAGCATGACCTAGGGAACCCTAGCATGACCCAGGGGGTCCCTAGCATGACCTAGGGGAACCCTAGCATGACCCAGGGAACCCTAGCATGACCTAGGGAACCCTAGCATGACCCAGGGAACCCTAGCATGACCCAGGGAACCCTAGCATGACCTAGGGAACCCTAGCATGACCTAGGGAACCCTAGCATGACCTAGGGAACCCTAGCATGACCTAGGGAACCCTAGCATGACCTAGGAAACCCTAGCATGACCTAGGGAACCCTAGCATGACCTAGGGAACCCTAGCATGACCTAGGGAACCCTAGCATGACCTAGGGGAACCCTAGCATGACCCAGGGAACCCTAGCATGGCCTAGGGAACCCTAGCATGACCTAGGGAACCCTAGCATGACCCAGGGAACCCTAGCATGACCTAGGGAACCCTAGCATGACCTAGGGAACCCTAGCATGACCTAGGGAACCCTAGCATGACCTAGGGAACCCTAGCATGACCTAGGGAACCCTAGCATGACTCAGGAGAACCCTTGCATGCTCCAGGAACATTACATATGGTACCGTGACACTCTGGGCCATTAGCGGCCCGGGCCGTTCTTCCTCCCTCAGCTCTGTCTAATAAACTTTAATTTCAAGCAGTCAGGAAATATATAAAGTTGTCCACCACCAACAAAGAAGCAAGAAGGTTACTGGGTATCAGCGGGCCACACCTGGCCACACCGGGCCACACCTGGCCACACCGGGCCACACCTGGCCACACCTGGCCACACCTGGCCACACCGGGCCACACCTGGCCACACCTGGCCACACCGGGCCACACCGGGCCACACCTGGCCACACCGGGCCACACCTGGCCATACCGGACCACACCGGTCCGGACCGGGTCGCTTTGTAATACAGAGCTGTAGAGCCCCACCGGGTCACGGTACCCAGAACACGTGAACACTGAACACGTGAACACTGAACACGTGAACACTGAACATTGAACACTGAACATGTGAACATTATATGTCACAATAATTTTTACAATCAGATAATGGTGCGATGACCTCAGTGTAGGAGACCATAGTGACCGCAGTGTAGGAGACCAGTGTGACCACAGTGTAGGAGACCAGTGTGACCACAGTGTAGGAGACCAGTGTGACCACAGTGTAACAGACTAGGCTGTTGTAAGAATTATCCAGAGTGGTTTATCGACAAAAGAGAATGGGAAGCTGAGCCCGCATGGTGACCTGACCCCCAGGGGAATTCGCGGTGGAAATAACCGACGCTTTGTTCATAGCTGCGTATAATGAACCATCCTATAGTATTCAGTAATTTAGAGAAAATTAGCCTTTATTCATTTTGCATTAAAATTGTATTGTATAATAGTACTGGGTACAATATCAAGAGTATTCTAATTATTGAGTAAGTCACCATCAGTGACGTCACGAATCAGATCTAACTTGTAAAGCGGAGTGACCGGCGGTCATAGGTCATCAGGGGTTGACAGGTCTACTATTTCTCAAAGTTTTAATAACCATTTTTGTGATCGGGAACAGCTCTGCCGTTAGATGTTTGTAATTTAATTCAGTAAAATAATTCAACCAGTCTGGATCAATTAAGTACAAGAGGTTAATTGTTATAACTTAAACCTGGCTAGTAACTTGGTAAAACTTTGACTAGGCGGAAGGATACAATGTTCTAGTCTGGGCTAGGCCAGACGAGGACAAGTCAGTGTGGTCACGGAAGCAGCTGGGATAAGAGGTCAAACATCTTACCTCTCCCCAAGACCAGCCCAACATCCAGAGCTGGTCGCCCAAGGTATAGTTGCTATTGTTAATTATAGGGATAGTCTTCTCATTTGCCACTCAGGTCAAGTAGGGAGTGTTAAAGTGACAGGGAGTGAACATATTTAGATTTTGTTTTAGTTTTCTTTTAATAAATTAAATTTGTTAATATTTTGCATTTCATTATTTCCATGTGTTTGATGTGTATACTTGTCCTGGTCACGTGGTCCACACGAGGCAGAGTTGTATTGGGCGCCGATTCTAACATCGAATCGGAATTATCATTACCGTGTAATTTATTCCACACTCAAGGTCATCGTTTATAGTGGGGATCGAGCCCCTAGGTTGATTAATTAGCGTGGTCGATCCAGACCTCGATCATTGCTCTTGTGTTACTGGTCTGGTGGTGGCAGCGTAGAGGCGACTCTAGAGTTTTGCTCAGAGCCTAGGTCACGTCATACTGGGTGTAGAATCCTAAGTCGGTCAATCGTCTTAGGACCACGTGGCGTGGAGTTGGCTTTGGTAAAAGTTTTGGAGTCCCTTGGTAGAGAATAAAAAGTAAGAATACGGGTAGAGGGAGTAGAAGGAAGATAAGAGAGAGAGAAACCCGAACCCGTGTTACAACAGTGTAGGAGACCAGTGTGACCACAGTACAGGAGACCAGTGTGACCACAGTACAGGAGACCAGTGTGACCACAGTACAGGAGACCAGTGTGACCACAGTACAGGAGACCAGTGTGACCACAGTACAGGAGACCAGTGTGACCACAGTGTAGGAGACCAGTGTGACCACAGTGTAGGAGACCAGTGTGACCACAGTGTAGGAGACCAGTGTGACCACAGTGTAGGAGACCAGTGTGACCACAGTGTAGGAGACCAGTGTGACCACAGTGTAGGAGACCAGTGTGACCACAGTGTAGGAGACCAGTGTGACCACAGTGTAGGAGACCAGTGTGACCACAGTGTAGGAGACCAGTGTGACCACAGTGTAGGAGACCAGTGTGACCACAGTGTAGGAGACCAGTGTGACCACAGTGTAGGAGACCAGTGTGACCACAGTGTAGGAGACCAGTGTGACCACAGTGTAGGAGACCAGTGTGACCACAGTGTAGGAGACCAGTGTGACCACAGTGTAGGAGACCAGTGTGACCACAGTACAGGAGACCAGTGTGACCACAGTACAGGAGACCAGTGTGACCACAGTACAGGAGACCAGTGTGACCACAGTACAGGAGACCAGTGTGACCACAGTACAGGAGACCAGTGTGACCACAGTACAGGAGACCAGTGTGACCACAGTACAGGAGACCAGTGTGACCACAGTACAGGAGACCAGTGTGACCACAGTGTAGGAGACCAGTGTGACCACAGTGTAGGAGACCAGTGTGACCACAGTACAGGAGACCAGTGTGACCACAGTGTAGGAGACCAGTGTGACCACAGTGTAGGAGACCAGTGTGACCACAGTGTAGGAGACCAGTGTGACCACAGTACAGGAGACCAGTGTGACCACAGTACAGGAGACCAGTGTGACCACAGTACAGGAGACCAGTGTGACCACAGTACAGGAGACCAGTGTGACCACAGTACAGGAGACCAGTGTGACCACAGTACAGGAGACCAGTGTGACCACAGTACAGGAGACCAGTGTGACCACAGTACAGGAGACCAGTGTGACCACAGTACAGGAGACCAGTGTGACCACAGTACAGGAGACCAGTGTGACCACAGTACAGGAGACCAGTGTGACCACAGTACAGGAGACCAGTGTGACCACAGTACAGGAGACCAGTGTGACCACAGTACAGGAGACCAGTGTGACCACAGTACAGGAGACCAGTGTGACCACAGTACAGGAGACCAGTGTGACCACAGTACAGGAGACCAGTGTGACCACAGTACAGGAGACCAGTGTGACCACAGTACAGGAGACCAGTGTGACCACAGTACAGGAGACCAGTGTGACCACAGTACAGGAGACCAGTGTGACCACAGTACAGGAGACCAGTGTGACCACAGTACAGGAGACCAGTGTGACCACAGTACAGGAGACCAGTGTGACCACAGTACAGGAGACCAGTGTGACCACAGTACAGGAGACCAGTGTGACCACAGTGTAGGAGACCAGGTGAGACCAGTGTGACCACAGTACAGGAGACCAGTGTGACCACAGTGTAGGAGACCAGTGTGACCACAGTACAGGAGACCAGTGTGACCACAGTACAGGAGACCAGTGTGACCACAGTGTAGGAGACCAGTGTGACCACAGTACAGGAGACCAGTGTGACCACAGTACAGGAGACCAGTGTGACCACAGTACAGGAGACCAGTGTGACCACAGTGTAGGAGACCAGTGTGACCACAGTGTACCAGTGTGACCACAGTACAGGAGACCAGTGTGACCACAGTGTAGGAGACCAGTGTGAGTGTAGGAGACCAGTGTGACCACAGTGTAGGAGACCAGTGTGAGTGTAGGAGACCAGTGTGACCACAGTGTAGGAGACCAGTGTGACCACAGTACCCAGTGTGACCACAGTACAGGAGACCAGTGTGACCACAGTACAGGAGACCAGTGTGACCACAGTACAGGAGACCAGTGTGACCACAGTACAGGAGACCAGTGTGAGTACAGGAGACCAGTGTGACCACAGTACAGGAGACCAGTGTGACCACAGTACAGGACCACAGTACCAGTGTGACCACAGTGTAGGAGACCAGTGTGACCACAGTACAGGAGACCAGTGTGACCACAGTACAGGAGACCAGTGTGACCACAGTACAGGAGACCAGTGTGACCACAGTACAGGAGACCAGTGTGACCACAGTACAGGAGACCAGTGTGACCACAGTACAGGAGACCAGTGTGACCACAGTACAGGAGACCAGTGTGACCACAGTGTAGGAGACCAGTGTGACCACAGTACAGGAGACCAGTGTGACCACAGTGTAGGAGACCAGTGTGACCACAGTACAGGAGACCAGTGTGACCACAGTACAGGAGACCAGTGTGACCACAGTGTAGGAGACCAGTGTGACCACAGTGTAGGAGACCAGTGTGACCACAGTGTAGGAGACCAGTGTGACCACAGTACAGGAGACCAGTGTGACCACAGTGTAGGAGACCAGTGTGACCACAGTACAGGAGACCAGTGTGACCACAGTACAGGAGACCAGTGTGACCACAGTACAGGAGACCAGTGTGACCACAGTGTAGGAGACCAGTGTGACCACAGTACAGGAGACCAGTGTGACCACAGTACAGGAGACCAGTGTGACCACAGTACAGGAGACCAGTGTGACCACAGTACAGGAGACCAGTGTGACCACAGTACAGGAGACCAGTGTGACCACAGTACAGGAGACCAGTGTGACCACAGTGTAGGAGACCAGTGTGACCACAGTGTAGGAGACCAGTGTGACCACAGTACAGGAGACCAGTGTGACCACAGTGTAGGAGACCAGTGTGACCACAGTGTAGGAGACCAGTGTGACCACAGTGTAGGAGACCAGTGTGACCACAGTGTACCAGTGTGACCACAGTGTAGGAGACCAGTGTGACCACAGTGTAGGAGACCAGTGTGACCACAGTACCCAGTGTGACCACAGTACAGGAGACCAGTGTGACCACAGTACAGGAGACCAGTGTGACCACAGTACAGGAGACCAGTGTGACCACAGTACAGGAGACCAGTGTGACCACAGTACAGGAGACCAGTGTGACCACAGTACAGGAGACCAGTGTGACCACAGTACAGGAGACCAGTGTGACCACAGTACAGGAGACCAGTGTGACCACAGTGTAGGAGACCAGTGTGACCACAGTGTAGGAGACCAGTGTGACCACAGTACAGGAGACCAGTGTGACCACAGTAGGAGACCAGTGTGACCACAGTGTAGGAGACCAGTGTGACCACAGTGTAGGAGACCAGTGTGACCACAGTACAGGAGACCAGTGTGACCACAGTACAGGAGACCAGTGTGACCACAGTACAGGAGACCAGTGTGACCACAGTACAGGAGACCAGTGTGACCACAGTACAGGAGACCAGTGTGACCACAGTACAGGAGACCAGTGTGACCACAGTACAGGAGACCAGTGTGACCACAGTACAGGAGACCAGTGTGACCACAGTACAGGAGACCAGTGTGACCACAGTACAGGAGACCAGTGTGACCACAGTACAGGAGACCAGTGTGACCACAGTACAGGAGACCAGTGTGACCACAGTACAGGAGACCAGTGTGACCACAGTACAGGAGACCAGTGTGACCACAGTACAGGAGACCAGTGTGAGCACAGTCCAGGAGACCAGTGTGACCACAGTACAGGAGACCACAGTGTAGGAGACCAGTGTGACCACAGTACAGGAGACCAGTGTGACCACAGTACAGGAGACCAGTGTGACCACAGTACAGGAGACCAGTGTGAGCACAGTACAGGAGACCAGTGTGACCACAGTACAGGAGACCAGTGTGACCACAGTACAGGAGACCAGTGTGACCACAGTACAGGAGACCAGTGTGACCACAGTACAGGAGACCAGTGTGACCACAGTACAGGAGACCAGTGTGACCACAGTACAGGAGACCAGTGTGACCACAGTGTAGGAGACCAGTGTGACCACAGTACAGGAGACCAGTGTGACCACAGTGTAGGAGACCAGTGTGACCACAGTACAGGAGACCAGTGTGACCACAGTACAGGAGACCAGTGTGACCGTGTGACCACAGTACAGGAGACCAGTGTGACCACAGTACAGGAGACCAGTGTGACCACAGTGTAGGAGACCAGTGTGACCACAGTGTAGGACACCAGTGTGACCACAGTACAGGAGACCAGTGTGACCACAGTGTAGGAGACCAGTGTGACCACAGTGTAGGAGACCATTGTGACCACAGTGTAGGAGACCAGTGTTACCACAGTGTAGGAGACCAGTGTGACCACAGTGGTAGGAGACCAGTGTGACCACAGTGTAGGAGACCAGTGTGACCACAGTACAGGACCAGTGTGACCACAGTACAGGAGACCAGTGTGACCACAGTCCAGGAGACCAGTGTGACCACAGTACAGGAGACCAGTGTGACCACAGTACAGGAGACCAGTGTGACCACAGTACAGGAGACCAGGTGACCACAGTACAGGAGACCAGTGTGACCACAGTACAGGAGACCAGTGTGACCACAGTACAGGAGACCAGTGTGACCACAGTACAGGGAGACAGTGTGACCACAGTACAGGAGACCAGTGTGACCACAGTACAGGAGACCAGTGTGACCACAGTACAGGAGACCAGTGTGACCACAGTACAGGAGACCAGTGTGACCACAGTGAGGAGACCAGTGTGACCACATGTAGGAGACCAGTGTGACCACAGTGTAGGAGACCAGGTGTGAAACACAAGTACAGAGACCAGTGTGACCACAGTACAGGAGACCATGTGACCACAGTACAGGAGACCATGTGCCACAGTACAGGAGACCAGTGTGACCACAGTACAGGAGACCAGTGTGACCACAGTACAGGAGACCAGTGTTCCACAGTACAGGAGACCAGTGTGACCACAGTACAGGAGACCAGTGTGACCACAGTGTAGGGACCAGTGTGACCACAGTACAGGAGACCAGTGTGACCACAGTGTAGGAGACCAGTGTGACCACAGTACAGGAGACCAAGAAGACATCATATCACTGGGTGCTGGTACAAAATAAGATAAATAAATAGATTTAAGTTATTATTAGAATTGTTATTGGTTTTAAGTTTTAAGTTAAGAATAGGCAATAATGTTATTTGCTCTAAGATTCTAAGTTAACATAAGGCCATAGTGCTTTGAGCATTATGTGTGAAGTTTAACAATGTACATAGTCAACTTTATTAAAGAATTTATACCGTTATATTTACCGATATTGAACATATCTTGGGGTTGGAGGTGTCAGTGGTGGCAGGTTGTCAGTGGTGGCGGGTTGTCAGTGATGGAAGGTTGTCATTGTGGCAGGTTGTCAGTTGTCGCAGGCTGGAACTGGTGGCAGGTTGTCAGTTGTGGCAGGGTGTCAGTGGTGGCGGGTTGTCAGTGATGGAAGGTTGTCATTGTGGCAGGTTGTCAGTGGTGACAGGTTGTCAGTGGTGGCAGGTTGTCAGTTGTGGCAGGTTGTCAGTGGTGGCAGGTTGTCAGTGGTGGCAATGTTGTCAGTGGTGGCAATGTTGTCAGTGGTGGAAGGTTGTCATTGATGGAAGGTTGTCATTGTCGCAGAATGTCAGTGGTGGCAGGTTATCAGTAGTGGCAATGTTGTCAGTGGTGGCAGGTTGTCAGTGGTGGCAGGTTGTCATTGTGGCAGGTTATCAGTGGTGGCAATGTTGTCAGTGGTGGCAGGTTGTCATTGTGGCAGGTTGTCAGTGGTGGCAGGTTGTCATTGTGGCAGGTTATCAGTGGTGGCAGGTTGTCATTGTGGCAGGTTATCAGTGGTGGCAATGTTGTCAGTGGTGGCAGGTTGTCAGTGGTGGCAATGTTGTCAGTGGTGGCAGGTTATCAGTGGTGGCAATGTTGTCAGTGGTGGCAATGTTGTCAG
The DNA here is from genome assembly GCF_020424385.1 of Procambarus clarkii. Classification (NCBI taxonomy): domain Eukaryota; kingdom Metazoa; phylum Arthropoda; class Malacostraca; order Decapoda; family Cambaridae; genus Procambarus; species Procambarus clarkii. The sequence goes on from NC_059615.1 coordinate 22,606,697, forward strand.
TGGTGGCAGGTTGTCAGTGGTGGCAGGTTGTCAGTTGTGGCAGGTTGTCAGTGGTGGCAGGTTGTCAGTGGTGGCAATGTTGTCAGTGGTGGAAGGTTGTCATTGATGGAAGGTTGTCATTGTCGCAGGATGTCAGTGGTGGCAGGTTATCAGTAGTGGCAATGTTGTCAGTGGTGGCAGGTTGTCATTGTGGCAGGTTATCAGTGGTGGCAATGTTGTCAGTGGTGGCAGGTTGTCATTGTGGCAGGTTATCAGTGGTGGCAATGTTGTCAGTGGTGGCAGGTTGTCAGTGGTGGCAGGTTGTCAGTGGTGGCAGGTTGTCAGTGGTGGCAGGTTGTCATTGTGGCAGGTTATCAGTGGTGGCAATGTTGTCAGTGGTGGCAGGTTGTCAGTGGTGGCAGGTTGTCAGTGGTGGCAGGTTATCAGTGGTGGCAATGTTGTCAGTGGTGGAAGGTTGTCATTGATGGAAGGTTGTCATTGTCGCAGGATGTCAGTGGTGGCAGGTTATCAGTGGTGGCAGGTTGTCAGTGGTGGCAGGTTGTCAGTGGTGGCAGGTTGTCAGTGGTGGCAGGGTGTCAGTGTTGGCGGGCTACAGGTGGGTGGCGAGGCTCGTAGTGGTGGCAGGTGGGTGGAAGGATTATCCTGCCAGCAGGTGGTGTCAGTTACTCATTAATAACTGACATGTTACCACCGTCACTCCCTCGCTGGCCAAGTTGTGTGCACCAAGTTCCTCTCAACACACACACACTGGTGGCCAAGTTGTGTACACCAAGTTCCTCTCAACACACACTGGTGGCCAAGTTGTGTACACCAAGTTCCTCTCAACACACACACTGGTGGCCAAGTTGTGTACACCAAGTTCCTCTCAACACACACTGGTGGCCAAGTTGTGTACACCAAGTTCCTCTCAACACACACACACTGGTGGCCAAGTTGTGTGCACCAAGTTCCTCTCAACACACACACTGGTGGCCAAGTTGTGTACACCAAGTTCCTCTCAACACACACACACTGGTGGCCAAGTTGTGTGCACCAAGTTCCTCTCAACACACACTGGTGGCCAAGTTGTGTACACCAAGTTCCTCTCAACACACACTGGTGGCCAAGTTGTGTACACCAAGTTCCTCTCAACACACACACTGGTGGCCAAGTTGTGTACACCAAGTTCCTCTCAACACACACTGGTGGCCAAGTTGTGTACACCAAGTTCCTCTCAACACACACACTGGTGGCCAAGTTGTGTACACCAAGTTCCTCTCAACACACACACACTGGTGGCCAAGTTGTGTGCACCAAGTTCCTCTCAACACACACACACTGGTGGCCAAGTTGTGTACACCAAGTTCCTCTCAACACACACACACTGGTGGCCAAGTTGTGTACACCAAGTTCCTCTCAACACACACACACTGGTGGCCAAGTTGTGTGCACCAAGTTCCTCTCAACACACACACTGGTGGCCAAGTTGTGTACACCAAGTTCCTCTCAACACACACTGGTGGCCAAGTTGTGTACACCAAGTTCCTCTCAACACACACACTGGTGGCCAAGTTGTGTACACCAAGTTCCTCTCAACACACACACACTGGTGGCCAAGTTGTGTACACCAAGTTCCTCTCAACACACACACTGGTGGCCAAGTTGTGTGCACCAAGTTCCTCTCAACACACACACACTGGTGGCCAAGTTGTGTACACCAAGTTCCTCTCAACACACACACTGGTGGCCAAGTTGTGTACACCAAGTTCCTCTCAACACACACACACACTGGTGGCCAAGTTGTGTGCACCAAGTTCCTCTCAACACACACACACTGGTGGCCAAGTTGTGTACACCAAGTTCCTCTCAACACACACACTGGTGGCCAAGTTGTGTGCACCAAGTTCCTCTCAACACACACACACTGGTGGCCAAGTTGTGTACACCAAGTTCCTCTCAACACACACACTGGTGGCCAAGTTGTGTACACCAAGTTCCTCTCAACACACACACACACTGGTGGCCAAGTTGTGTGCACCAAGTTCCTCTCAACACACACACACTGGTGGCCAAGTTGTGTACACCAAGTTCTAGTACAGATTCGTCTCACATATATGTATATAATCTACACTATGCATTACATGCTCCAAGTTCAAAAGTTATAACGCTGCTGGAGGCAGCATATAATATGGTTATACTGGAACATTATAACCAACCGTTGGGCGTTAATATATAATATGGTTATACTGGCATGATATAACCACCCGCTCTGCTCGACGCCCCGCGCCACACTGAGGTAACATCCCCTGGTCAGCTGGTTATATTGGCGCCAGGCGCAGCTCACAGTAGGTGGTGTTGTGGTCAACACGGTGTGTAATGGTCACCAGGCAGGTGTAATGGTCACCAGACAGGTGTAATGGTGGCCGCTACAGCCGGCGGGGGGGAATAAATAGCAGGTGGTATCAAACGATGACTACAATTAGCGGGAGTTATGGTGCTGGCGCGCGTGTAGGCCTCGCGTCTCCATGGTAACCTCACCACCACGCCCACAAACACCTCTTTCTTACGTAATTTGGTTAAAATGCTCTAAAAATAAGTCTGGTATACTTTGTTTAATATATATATATATATATATATATATATATATATATATTCTTAATTGCTATTTCAGGCTAATGTGTGTGGGGATATATGACGGTATGTAAATATGTACATATTACATGTGTAATCCTCAAGTCGACTATATCCTAAACAGTGGGAACTCTTGTATGCTAATTCCCACGGTTTAAACATGCTGTTAAACTCTGTACCGAGCAAACCCAACGTCCACATCTTTAGTTATGCTGATGATATAATGATACACACAACTGGGTATGCTGATGATATAATGATACACACAACTGGGTATGCTGATGATATAATGATACACACCACTGGGTATACTGATGATATAATGATACACACCACTGGGTATACTAACTCGCAGAACACTCTTAACTCTGTATTAGACTCATGTCAAGACGTAGGTTTAATTACCTTAGCAGAGATAACAGATACTAAATCGGGGCCCAGACTCAGGCTATGGTGCCAATGTCAGAATGGTCAAAATGATGTACCTTGCATACATCAGATCATTAGTGGATTATGCTGCACCTCTGCTTGTTTTGATGCCTGAAAGAAAGCTTGGAGGGCTTGAAAATTGCAGAACGAAGCCTTGAGGATAAATAATCCTTGGGTGCCTGTTAGAACAATGGAAGTGGGGCTTCTATGGGGTACTGGTACTAATAAGGGGTAAAGGTAGTTAGAAGACACGAGTATCAAATATGGGAGAGCTAAAAGGCCCGGCCCCCAAAATAAACTATCCACAGTAGTAATAACGTGCTACAAGACCAAATATATTAGTCTAAGGGTTGATCACTGCGCTCCCACCTTGGAAGAAGAGATACTCTGTAATTCATGTACTTATTTATTAACCCCTTAACAACCCCCCATATACACTCACACCAATAACAATAATAATAATAACTTTACCACACTATCTTACGTTAAAAGCCTTGGTCCACATAGACAGGATACAAGGTTTACACTAATAACAAGCTAGGGTAAAGTACTACTGGATAAGCACTGAAGCTGGATGCAGCTTAGGGTAGTGAGACCATGTGGTACCCTAATACAAAACACAACACTTAGGGTAAACAAAACACTGGCAAATACTAACCCCAGGTCTCACCAATAGTTACTACCAGAGTAGGTACACTTACTAATGCCCCGTACTTAGCTTAAGGATACAGGAACTTCAGGTAAGGGAAATAAGTAAGAGGAGAAGGGAGGAGAGTAGGGATACAGCCACAGAGTAGGTCTTATCCGCACGACACCAGCCAAAGAGAAGAGCGAGAGCTGGCGACCAGCTGCCTCCCTCATGTCGTGGTGCCGGAAGGAGCCTAATTGATCGTGCAGCTAAGCACATTAAAGATCTTCCCCTATGCAACGTATTGTTACTTTATGAATGATTAGAAAGTATTAGTAAGCAAAGTTGGTGCCTATGTTATTATTTAATAATCAACCCCCAGCTCAGTCTTTAAATGCTCTTTGAGAAACAATAATAGTCTTACGTCTGGCAGGGAAGATACAAACAATTGCCATTCGCAATGCGCCAACTGTACTACTAGGAAGTGTAATAGCTCAATTTTGACCTCTGGTTTCCACTGGAGAACCCAGGGTCGTAACAGTGCCCTCGTATTACAAAGATATATGAGAAAGGAACTAAATATTCCGAGCGTTGTTGATCGTGTTACTGAAATTAACTGTCAAATTGGTATAAAAATGCTTCTTATCTTGAGGTTATCTTGAGATGATTTCGGGGCTTTAGTGTCCCCGCGGCCCGGTCCTCGACCAGGCCTCCACCCCCAGGAAGCAGCCCGTGACAGCTGACTAACTCCCAGGTACCTATTTACTGCTAGGTAACAGGGGCATGCTTAGGCTAACTCATCCTAACCCTTGCACAAAAGCCCTCCAGAATTTCTTTATTGAAGATCAGCATTGTTCCAAATGGATAACTAAAACTGGAACTCAACTCAGAATGTATCAGGTTCATGATTTGTACCAAGAGAAACAACAACGGCACTTTCCTGCACCGTGGGAGATTACACCCTTTCCAGTTTTTAGCCCTCCCTTTCCTCCCAAGAAGCAAATTAGAGATCAGTCCAAGCTTCGTCTTGAGGCAAAGCTCAACGCCTTAAGCCATATTGATGTTCTGTCCACAGAGCATTCTCTCTCTCAAATCATATACACTGATGGTTCCCTACACCGCATCACGGGTGCAGCTGGAAGTGCAGTTGTCCTGACAATGGGCGATGGTCTATACTTTGAGTGGGGAGTCCGTATATGTTTATATTGTTTGGCCTCTACCCTTCAGACCGAACTATTTGCCTTGCTCCTTGCACTGAAATGTGTACAAGTCTCCAAACTTGATACATTAATTGTAAGTGACTCCTTATCATCCTTAAATGCTCTCAACGCAACTCAACTGTAACATGCTCGTGTCCGAAGCTAGACACAAATACAACAAAATTATTAAGGATGGTAACAGAGTCCATTTCAAGTGGTCTTCATCTCATGTTGACCTCCGAATGCATGATAGAGCTAATATGTTAGCCAAAGAATCTGCCTTTAAAGTGTAACCTTGGATTGTCAATGAGCAATCTGAGAGCAGCAGTACACCTCGAACTCCAACAAAATCTTGTAGATCTGAGGCAAAGTGAAATCGACAAAAGTAATTCCATCTATCATCATACTATCATGCAAGAGAAGCCACACATCTATCGTTCATCCAATAAAATCAGCTAACTTCTAGATGTTACTACTGCTCGGCTTAGACTCGGTTACAAGTATCTCTGGGAATTCTCATTATCTGCTGATGTAGACCTGACCAAATGTAAACTGAAATTGAAATTGAAATTGAAATAAGTTTATTGAGGTAAAATACACACAAAGGGATGAGGTAGCTCAAGCTATTCTCACCCCATTCAGTACAACATGTTAATATATACATAGACACACATCACAAATAAACATATTGCCAAACATTCTGAGAGGTAAACATATACATTTCCTCCTTCACAAGGAGTATGTTATCACACGTACACACAAATACTTTTATGACCTAGGTATACTGTATAGACAATTTGCAAGAGACATGCAGATAATTCAACAAAATATTACAATCTTGGTGAAATGTAAACTGTGTCAACAAAATTATTCGCACACCCTCCGTCACTATGTGATGGAGTGCGGAAAGATACGTGAATTTAGAGACAATTCTATAATCAATGTTCCAACGATGTGTAAATATTTCATTCAAAATGATCTGCTACAAGAAATTTTAGCCAAATATCCCCAGTTTGCTAACTGTAGGTAATAACTAAGTGATTGTAACCTATCCACCGCTGCCCACTGGATGGGGGGGCGGTGTGCAGGACAAACATATAAATTGTGACACTAGCTCTCCACATATGTCAGTTGCTTAATTTAGAACCTGTACTTGAGGTCGATCTCGAACCCATTGTTAATGTGACGACTTATACTGAATTTTGTAACTAGCTCATCAAGATTGTAACTTGCTTAGCTAAATGAATTGTGGGGTTCAGTCCCTGAGCCCATTATGTGCCTCTGTAACCCTTTCCCCTACCGCCCACAAAATGGGTATGGGGTGCATAATAAATGAACTAAACTAACGAAACTAACTAATCCCCACAATCACAGAGCCCACCTGAATCACTCAAACATCTGGCACTACTGTGGATCAATTATGGACTAACATAACAGCTTCCCTTACATCAGGTATAATCACTGACAGACCAACTGACCATTATCCTACCTTCCTCGTAGCAAACATGGTCATAACACCACCAGAAAACAAGAAACTTACCTCTAGGTTACACAGTGAAGCAGCAATAGGCAATCTCACAAATGCGCTTCACAATATTAACTGGGAATCTGAAGTAAATAATATACAGGATATAAATTCATTTAGAAGGTTGTAACAGAACCCATGAGCACCACACCAGAAATAAATACAGTTTTGATATTCCAAGAGTACGACTTAATCAAACTAGAAATGCTCTACAAATCAAGGGACCCAGAATGTGGAATGACCTTCCCAACCATGTTAAAGACTGTACCTCTCTCAACCAGTTTAAGATAAAAACGAAGCTATACCTAATAAATTCCCTGTAACCTACATTACCCCTCTATTGTCAACCCATGTCTTTTTTTTTTTAAACGACGCTGTCGACCTAATTGTATTTGTGCTGCTTTTTCAGCTATGTTCCCCCCTTTTTACCTCTATTTTTATTTGTTCTCAACACATTTTATTCTTTATGTTCAATTAGTATTAAGCTTTAGTCATTTAAGTTTTTCATGCCCGAAACGCTTTGCGTAATAGTGGCTTTAGGCATTGTATGTACTAGCCCTATCTATAAATTCCATTATTCTTTGTAAAATCTCTTGTATGTACCTTACCTAAATAAACATTTATTTTATTTATTTATTTATTTATTTATTTATTTTAATTATTAGTCTATTTGATATAATCTACTCAGCTCCTTGACAAAAATGGGTTTCCGATTGGACTCTTCATTGACCAGAGAAAAGCTTTTGATACTGTTAACCATAACTACCTCTTACTTAAACTTCACCAATATGGAATCCGAGGCCTTGCCCTGAACTATATTCGATCTTATCTTAGTGACAGACACCAATATGCAGCCATCAATGATATAACCTCCCCCACTCTATCATTCAAACTCGAACGCTCGACTGCACCTGTCGGCTTCGCCGTCCCTCCACTTTTATCTGCTGTCCCTGATGTTATGAGGGTAGTACAGACTGTACTGAGAGGGCCAATAGTACAAGATAAGAGTTCCTAAAATAGTGGCAATTAGTAGGCCCTTGCCCCCAGGGAAAGAATATTCCCAATAATACTAATAGTTAGGTTAGAAAAAAATGTCTGCAGTCTAAGGTAATCCCCTATTCTACACTCAGCAGGATGAAAGGAAAACTCCTATCTTATACCTTATTTATTAAACCTTCTAATAACCCCCCCCTCATATACATTACTACAATAATATACTTTACCACTCTACCTTACGTTAAATACCTTGGTCCACATAGACAGGATACAAGGTTTACACTTGAAAAACTAGGGTAAAGTCTACTTGAAGAGAGGCACTTGTCAGGCTGGAAGCAGTCTGGGTAGCTATGACCCACGTGGTTCACTAGTCACAATGGAGTACACTTATTGATGCCAAAACACTGGCTTAAAATACCTCTAAACAAAACACACACCTAGCTAGTAGCACAGTAAATACACAGACGGTTACTTATCTTATAAAGTACTCCCAGAATACGGTAAGGGAAGAGAGAAGGAGGAGAAGAAACAGACTACCCAAGGGAGAATGTTGACACCAGCACAGCAGTCTAGAGCATAGAGAGGGAGAGCCCAGTGACCGAGCTCTCTCAAGTTGCTGTCGGGAAGATACCTAGCTGATCGTACAACCATCTGAACAACCTACAACAACAACACACTGTTACCCAAGACGAGACAGACCAACATAAACTACTTGAGTCTGTAATTATCTCCTCACGTGATTTTCCCCAAGAAACTGATGGTGAAGACTGTGCTGCCATTGTGATCAAAGTATTGCAGGATAAGTTAAGTTATTCGATCCAAAAAAATGACATCAAAGCAGCTTATAGAGTGGGTACCAAATCATCTGGTACTAATAATAGGCGAATTCGTTTAAAATTAGATAGCTGCTCCCGCAAGACTGATCTTATCTCATCTGCAGTTGCTAGTAAATCCACTGTTTATGTGAATGAATGTCTGACCAGGTGCAGGCAAAATCTCTTTTTTAAACTGCGTGGCTTCTGCAAAAATTCCCCTACAATTAAACACTGTTTTGTGCGAGATGGTAAAATTATAGCTAGGAGGACTGACACTGGAAAAACCTATTCAATAACCACAGAAGCTCACCTTAATTCTTTCCTCAGTGACTGTGGGATAGCTGCTGTATAGCCTGAATTCAAATTATAATCTCATTTAACTACCTTTGTGTACTCTAGCTCTGCCTTTCCCTTCAAAAGGTTTTAACTTTAGTTAAAAAAAAAAAGATAATATTGTCATCTTTATTATTGTTTTTTTTTTCTTTTTACTCCCATGTTCCATAGTACACTGGCTTTGCCTGTGTCCTCTAGTATTAACTTCATTATCCAGTGTTCCTGAGTGTATCTCTATTTAAACTACCTCAGTTTGTTTTAGTGTAACTTTAGTATTCAACTATAGTGTACTTATAATAGTATAGTAAGCAAGCTTTTCATCTTATAGATTTCATAATTGTTTTTTTTTACTTTTTTGGTCATCTATTGTTATTAATTATTCTAGTTAATTTTTTACATTCCTAGTTCCCATTAAGTTTTTTTATTTTTACTTAAAATTACCATTAAGTTTATTTTACTTTAGAATTTTTAATCTACTTTTTTCTTTGTTTTCTATTTTGTAATTTACCATTCTTGCCTTGTTTTCCTGCAAACAGCCTTTTTATGCAGACAAGTATAGACCCAGAACTAAACCTCTTATCCACTATCTATGACAATCATCACTTCAATGATCAAAATTGCAGATATTTTACAGCACATGATGTAAACAATGTATTAACAGATAATCACAATATCTCTGTAATCAACTTGAACGTTAGATCCCTAGGTAAACACTTCGATGATGTTAGTGCCTTGATTGAAACTATTGACAACAAATTCTCTTTTATTATACTTACTGAAACGTGGTTGAAAGAGGATAATACTCAACTCTTTAACATGCCTAACTACTCGGCAATTCACAACTGTCGTCAAATGCAGAGAGGTGGTGGTACTGCTCTTTACTACCACCAAGAACTAACATGCTTAAAAATAATTAGAACTAGAGACTGCTGTGGGGAGTATATCTTCGCCAGTTTCAGAGTCAAGGGTGCCGAGTCTGTCCTGTCTGTGGGTGCAGTCTATAGAATTCCTAACACTGATGTGTCTGAATTCAACTCAAACCTTAGAAATCTAATACTAGATAACAGATTGAACAAAAACCATCTAATTATCGCAGGGGACTTTAATATTGACCTCTGCGAGCCTGAACACCCTACTGCTGTTAGCTTCCTCAACTGTATGAATTCCTGCTTCCTCATACCCTTAATCACTAGACCAACTAGAATCACTGATAGTACTGCTACGACTCTAGATCACATCTGGACCAACATAACCTCTCCGCTTACTTCAGGTATAATCACCGATAGCACTACAGACCATTACCCCACATTTCTCTTAACTAACATTAGCAAACCACCTCTAGAGACAAGGGAGTTAAGCTTTAGGCTGCACAATGAAACTGCTATAAACAATTTTATAACTGCTGCTGATAATGTCAACTGGGAGTCCGAGTTAGGTAACATAGGGGACATCAACCTAGCAGTGCAATCTTTTCTACAAACAACTCTTAGCCTTTATAACACCCACTGTCCTATGCTTACAAAACAAGTCACAAGCAAAAGACTTAACAATCCTTGGCTTACAAAGGGAATACTTAAATCCATTAACAAAAAACACGACCTTGAGAAGAAGTATAGGCTAGGAACAGTCTCCAAAGAATTCTCAAAGAATTACTCGTTATTGCTATCTAAAATAATTAGACGAGCCAAAACTAAATACTATGAAGATAAATTTACCCAAATAAAGAGCAACATTAAAAAAACTTGGAGCACAATTTCACAAATATTGGGATCAAAGAAGATTTTAAATAACAAACCAACACTCCTTTCCAATAACGTTGGTCAGCTTTCAGCCTCTGATTCTGCTATTGAGTTCAATAGGTTCTTCTCTTCCATTGGGTCATCCCTTGCAAATGATATTCCATCTTCCTGTACTGATGTTAAGGACTATCTTACAGGTAACTATCCACAGTCTCTGTACCTAAAGCCTACTAGTTCCACTGATGTCAATGAAATAATCCTTTCCCTTAAAACCAAGTCTAGTGCCCTCGAGGAGATACCAACTTTAATTTACAAAAAAGCCTCCAGATCTCTAGCCCCTGCTATTGCATTGCTCTTCAACAAGTCACTTGAACTCCAAACCTTTCCTGACATTCTAAAAAAAGCAAGAGTAACCCCTGTCTACAAATGTGGTGATCTCACAGATGTTAACAACTACAGACCTATATCAATCCTGCCTAACTTGTCAAAAATATTCGAAAAGCTAATCTACAAGCAGCTTTACTCTTTTCTAGCCAAACACAATATACTTAGCTCCTGTCAATATGGCTTCAGACCCAAAAAAAGTACTAACGATGCACTTATTAGTATGATTAACTTAATTCGCGCAGCTCTTGATAAAAAGGAGTTTCCTGTTGGGTTATTTGTGGACCTGCGTAAGGCTTTTGACACTGTCAACCATCAAAACCTTCTTCTTAAATTACATCATTATGGAGTCAGAGGACACTCCCTGCAATACCTCAAATCTTATCTTACTGACAGGCTCCAATATGTTTCTGTGAATAATACAATTTCTCCCACCCTACCCATCAACATTGGTGTTCCTCAGGGCAGCATACTTGGCCCTCTCCTCTTTCTCATCTACATTAATGACCTTCCAAATGCCTCCCAACACCTCAAACCAATTCTATTTGCTGACGACACAACCTTCATTTACTCCAGTCCTGACCCCCTTGCTCTAAATGCCACAGTAAATACTGAGCTAGAGAAAGTCCATCTTTGGCTAACTGCCAACAAACTCACCCTTAACATTGACAAAACGTTTCATATTCTGTTTGGCAATAAATCCTCTAATCAGATAAATCTCAAAATAAACAATACCCAAATTTGTAACAAATTAGATGGCAAATTCCTTGGCGTTCTCATCGACCACAAGCTGAATTTCCAGGGTCACATTCTAAATATATCAAAAAAAGTTTCAAAAACTGTTGGCATTCTTTCTAAGATGAGATATTATGTACCCCGCCCTGCCCTGGTTACTCTCTATTACTCCCTCATCTATCCATACCTCAACTATGGTATTTGTGCTTGGGGTTCTACTACCCAAAATCATTTACGTCCTCTTATTACCCAACACAAAGCTGCTATTAGGACAATATCCAACTCTGGCCCCAGACATCACTCGGTACCCTTACTCAAATCTCTGAATATGTTAGATATTAAGTCACTGCACATTCTCTCTTGTGTATTATACATATATAAAACGCTGAACTGTAATGCCAATCCTGACCTCAAAAGCTTCATTGAAGGTTGTAACAGAACCCATGAGCACCACACCAGAAATAAATACAGTTTTGATATTCCTAGAGTACGACTTAATCAAACTAGAAATGCTCTACAAATCAAGGGACCCAGAATGTGGAATGACCTTCCCAACCATGTTAAAGACTGTACCTCTCTCAACCAGTTTAAGATAAAAACTAAACACTACCTAATAAATTCCCTGTAACCTACCTCACTCCTCTATTGTCAACCCATGTCTGTTATTTTTTTTTTTTTAATCAACACTGTTTGTCAACCTATTGTATTTGTGCTGCTTTTTCAGTCATGTTCCCCCTTTTTTTATCTTTATTTGTATTTGTTCTCAACACTTTTTATTCTTTATGCTCAATTAGTATTAAGTTCTAGATATTAATGTTTTTCTTGCCCGAAACGCATTGCGTAATAGTGGCTTTAGGCATTGTATGTACTAGCTCTATCTATATATCAATCCATTAATGTAACATCACTTGTATGTATGTACCTTACCTGAATAAACATATTTATTTATTTATTATTTATAAACATTACAAGTCTTCACCGACATTCAATACTGGTTACCTTAACAGTTCTAAGAATAGTTGATAACTAGTTCAATATTCCATTTAATAATCAACAAGCTCAGAGTCTGAATAATCTGTGAGTAACAAGGTTCATCTTATGTCTGGCAAGGAAGAAAGAATCAAGGTATGAAAAGCCCCAAGTATAAACATTATTGTTAACTAAATATTCTTCTTACCTAACTATTTAGACTCAATTTGACCTCTGGACCTAGATTCACGAAGCTCAAGGTATTTCTTCGTAAGTAGGTTTGCTATGAAGGTTCCAAAGTATGCCCTAAGAAGATGCTTAGGTGCAATTTACGTAGATCCACTTAGGAAGATATTTGGGTTCAGGGTTTCTGGCCCCAGTTCGTTATTTTCAATGATCAAATAAAATCAAATAAAATCAAATGTTTATTTAGGTAAGGTACATACATACAAGAGATTTTACAAAGAGTGATGGATTTATAGTTAGGGCTAGTACATACAATGCCTAAAGCCACTATTACGCAAAGCGTTTCGGGCATGAAAAACTTAAATGACTAAAGCTTAATTCTAATTGAGCATAAAGAGTAAAATGAAAACATGGAATGAAAACATAGCTGAAAAAGCAGCACAAATACAATTCTGTCGACAAACATCGCTCTTTAAAAAAAAACAGACAATGGTTGACAATAGAGGGGTAAGGTAGGTTACAGGGAATTTATTAGGTAGTGCTTCGTTTTTATCTTAAACTGGTTGAGAGAGGTACAGTCTTTAACATGGTTGGGAAGGTCATTCCACATTCTGGGTCCCTTGATTTGTAGAGCATTTCTAGTTTGATTAAGTCGTACTCTAGGAATATCAAAACTGTATTTATTTCTGGTGTGGTGCTCATGGGTTCTGTTACAACCTTCTATGAAGCTTTTGAGGTCAGGATTGGCATTACAGTTTAGCGTTTTATATATGTATAATACACATGAGAGAATGTGCAGTGACTTAATATCTAACATATTCAGAGATTTGAGTAAGGGTACTGAGTGATGTCTGGGGCCAGAGTTGGATATTGTCCTAATAGCAGCTTTGTGTTGGGTAATAAGAGGACGTAAATGATTTTGGGTAGTAGAACCCAAGCACAAATACCATAGTTGAGGTATGGATAGATGAGGGAGTAATAGAGAGTCACCAGGGCAGGGCGGGGTACATAATATCTCATCTTAGAAAGAATGCCAACAGTTTTTGAAACTTGTTTTGATATATATAGAATGTGTCCCTGGAAATTCAGCTTGTGGTCAATGAGAATGCCAAGGAATTTAACGCAGGAAAAAAATTGTACAACCTCGATAAATAACACCCACGAACGGATTTTTTTTTTGGTAAGCCAAATCTAATTACTTTAACAATATGAGGACAAATATTACAATTTCACACTTTTCTAATTAAAATATTTTCTTTGCGACTACTAGAAGATGCACTTGTAATAATTATTACGAGAATATAGAGAAATGTAGTTATATATATATATATGTATTTAATTTTGAATTTGAATAAATATTAGAGAAATGCTTCCTTCATTAAGAGGCTCGTTGGGTCGTTCTCCCTCGGCCGTGAACGAGGCGCACCTCGCCGCCCCAACAGACGCCTCCTGGCCGCGGTCCGAGCAACACGCTGCCCGTTGGAGCTCCCTGACTGCCGGTAGGTACCTCTGTACCTACTAGTTTGACTTTGATTTTTTTTATATAATTCACTGTGTTTAGGGGGTTAGGTCTAAGTGTATAAGACCTAAGGTTGTTGTGGTATCAGATTTAACTACTGAACGGGCTATGGTGAGCCCGTGGCACCTAAGGTTAGGTCCAGT